>JADMNL010000033.1:55140000-55240000 GCA_016271365.2 Neoceratodus forsteri
GCCTATCATATAAATGGGCGGTCCCCTCAGGCCCCCCGCCCACTGTCGACCCATGCATTTCTGCTCCACCGATGCATCCTGCTTTGTCTACTGCCATTCTTTTCAATTCATGCCTTGTAAGAATCTCGTTTTCTCAGTTACAGTTGGACCTTTCTCGTACGTTCCTGAGAGAGATGATGCATATTAAGCCACCCATACGGGACCCTATTCCCCCATGGGATCTCTTACTTATGTTGGAGAAATTTAAGTTTCCTCCCTTTGAACCAGCTATGCTTCCTGTCCTGAAAGCGTTATTTTTAGTTGCCATTACTTCAGCCCGGAGGACTTCTGAGCTTCAGGCCAGCGTCCTCAGGACGATCGGAGACTAGCAGCTTGTTGCTCAGTGTGCTTTCCTGGTGAAACATTTCAATGAATGAGTAGAGCCCTATTTAGTTTTCACAGGGACAGGGTGTCCTGTGTATTAATCCTAAGTTTCTTCCAAGGTGGTGCCAGAGTTTATCCGTAACCAGAATATATCCACTCTACCGGTCTTACTCTGAGTACTTTAATCTGGGGAGGCCTTGTTGCATACTCTGGATGTACATTGAGTTCTTAGATTTTACTTAGACTATATCTGGTCTGTCAGGAAAACTGACCAGTTTGTGCCTTTAGTTCTGACTAAGCAGACATACAAATGGTTGGTCAGTTGCATAGTTTTCTGCTACCTAAAGGATGACAAAACTTTACCGATCTTGGTTAAAGGTCACTCCACTAGGGGTGTTGCCACTTCGTTTCCATCCCTATGTGCTGTGTCCACAGCATATTTCTGTGTGCAGTCACCTGGAGTTCTGTCCACATGGTCAAACACTACAGTTTGGACATTTGCTTCCAGAAGGAGAGCAGACTTTGGTCTAGCCATTCTCCAGGGACTGCACTCTCGGATCTTCCGTGTCAGTCTTCACCATCCATTACTGTTGGGTGTAAGCTGGAGGCGCGCACCCATCATGGGAAGTGTTATTTTTTGGGGGAGTTTGCTCGATGGCTCCTGCATTGGCTGGCCGCGCCCGCGGTGCATGTGGGTTGACCATTAGGTGCTGTAGACAACTCCATCCCAGTCCTGTTTCTCCTGCCATCAGTCGCTCCTGCTATGTGAGTAAGCCGGATTGTTTGTCATAGGCCTTCACCTCCCCAGTTTTCTTTATCCTGGTTCTGAACTGCCCAACGCTGTTGGTAATCTGGTAAGCCCGTTCCTTTTATTTATTCTGATGGTACCGGGCTCTCTCGCTCAAGTTTGGTTGATCTTATCTGTGTCAGTCTTCACCATTATCACAGATGGGTATCTGGCTGGAGGTCAGGACCCCGTGGGAGCCTTTTTTTTTTTTTTTTTTAAAGGTAGGTGGAGCTGACACACCATCGGCGCCGCCCTCGGTACTGCGTGGCGTGCTCGCGGGTTGGCCGTTAGGCCAATGTCCGACTCCGCCTGCCTGCTAGTTCTTCGCTCTCCCGCGTGAGAGGTCGCCCCTGGAAGCTTTGAAGAAAATTTTAGGCCTGCTCAATCCTTGCTGCCAAGTCCGTCGGTACTCTGCCGGTTCTGTTTTTGCCTCTACTCAGCGATAAGCCTGGTAAGATCTTTCCTTATCTTTGTATTTCGCGACACCAGTCTGATTTAGTGTTTTTTTTTTTTTTTTTTCCGTGAAGTCGTGTTTGATCCGGAGGGCAAGAAATCTAAGACTGGTCGGCCCCCATGCGGCTGAAAATTCTCCGTCACCGACCAACTGCGACCGGTGTCTAGTGTCTTGGCCGCTTCCACGACATGGACTCGTCGGCGCCTGCTTCCCCATGGACCGCTGGGTCCTCACAACGTCGCGTGGAAAATGGGCGAAACTCCTGCTGACTTTTGAGGTCGGGTTCGCTCTGTCGGGCTAAGCCCACTCTCGACCTTTCTTCCTGGTCCCTCCTGGTTCTATACGGACTGAGGAGGAGGGAGCCTCTGCTACTTGTAGCCTAGCCATTGCCGAGGCTGCTTCTGCGGTGCAGGAGGCCCGTCCTGCTCCTTCCCGGGAGTGGGCGGGAGGTGCCGCCATGGCAATCGCCCCTTCGGGGGTGAAGGCTCCCTGGGTGTCGCTCCCGCGGCTTGGAAGGCCCAGGTCGGCACTTGGAGCAGACTTGTCACGCGGCGCCAGCACTGTTTGCGCCACGTGAGATCCACTGCGACGTCCTTTGCCATCTCTCGCCCCGGTGCCGTCCTCAGCGCCGAGATTGACCTAGCGCCGTGCCCTCGAGGCTTGGCGCCGTGGGGTGCTGGTTCCATCGGTCGGTGCCATCCGCGAGGCGCCGGAGGGCTTCAGGCGGTGCCGTCCCTGTCCTGGTGCCGCTCCCAGTGCCGTGAGACCGGATGGTACGCGACTGGTCCTGGCTCTGGATCTCTGGCTCGGGCTGGGGCCGTGCCTCCCTCTGATCCCGCTCGTGGGGTTGCGGGAGGTGCTGGCACCGACTCGGGCACAGCTGTGGTGTCCGAGCCTGGTGGTAGGGATGGTTCTGCCCGCCCTCCTACGGTTTGGCTCAGGGCCTCGGACTCTACCTCCTAGGAGACGGAGTCGAGCTCTGAGTCGGACGTGCAGTCTCACCCCTCGGGGTTGGCTGCTGACGTCGGCAGCACGGTGGTGTCTTCGACCAGTCGGAGCCAGCCCCCTTCTGAGGTGTGGTCGGTGGCTACCGAGACTAGGGTCAGTGGTGCTGACCAGCAGGCAGTGGTGTGCGTCACCATAGCTCTGCAGCCTGGTCTTGGCGGATTCACCGATTCCCTCAGTTGTGGTACCCCCTTCGGTGGTGTGCCTTGATCGCCCAACTTTGGGGCCCATCAGAGCACTTGCAGGGGGGGAGGGTACTGCTCCCTGGGTATTCCCTTCGGGCGCTGCCGAGAGATGCCAGCTACCTAGGCTGGCCCTCTCGAGGAGGAGGACTTTCAGACTCAGAAGGGTCGAGGGGTGTGGGGTCGGCGCGCCGGCCTTTTTCTGGGGTCCACCCGGGCCCTGGGAGAAGCCATAGTGCAGATTTCTGCTCTTCCTCCACGGTCTCTTTGAGAGTGTCCTGTTCTTTTGAGGCAGGGGACCGTCGTCCTGGATCTATACGGCCCCGGTCGCCTCACTGGGGGGATTCTTCCGGGCGCAGCCAAGGCAGTACCGATGTGGTTGTTCAGCTGTCTGCTGTGGGGTCTTCCGGGGCACCTTCTTCCACGGGTGCCCATGGTCCGCTTCTTAGCCCAGACGGAGGTCAGCTGACCATCTCTTCTTGGCTCTGTCCCCATCCCTCTGCCACACTCTCCTGTGCCCCAGGCATCCTCAGTTCTAGTGGCCCTCTCACCTGGGAGCAGTTCAGGCGGTGGCTGCCGGTTCCCTGCTTACGTTAGGGCGATGGACAGCCAGGTTTTCAACCCCGTACAGCCACCCACTTAACAGATGGTGATCTCCAGCTTCTCATCCCCCTCTTCAGGGGGAGAGGAACTCTGTCCACATCTCTCCGGCTGCTGATCTCTCTGAGTATCAGCGATTCTTCGTGAGGATGTTGGAGGATTTGCACCTTTCTCCTTCCACTGTCAGCAATCCTGAACACTCGGCGTTCGCCTTTCTAGGCGATTTTGGCGAGGCCACCCTTGTGGTGCCGCCTTGGCCGGCTCCCTTTCGGGAAGCGTCGTTGCATTCCTGGCAGAGGCCCTTCTCCGGAGTTCCTGCCCCAAGGGATCTCAGCCAGAGGTATTGCGCACCCCCAGAGTCTCCAGGTTCCATGCCTCATCCACAGTCTGGTTTGACGCAGTTGGATACTCCTGATGGGCTTCGCACCCTTCACTGTGACTGGCCCCCAGATCAAGACTCCTCGGATTTTGATTTCTGGGGTAGGAGGACTTTCTACTCTGCACGGTTACTTCTCTCTCTCTATCTCTGCACATCGGACCCTCGCAGCCTACAACAGGTTCTTGTGGTCCAGTTCACGTCAGCTCTAGCCTCATTGCCTGGCCTTAGAGCAAACCAGACAAGCCATCGCACTCTCTGCCCACGTGGTCTGGGTAGCAAGACCTGCTTAGAGGGCATCTTACGATGCCAACGAGGTAGCTACCATGGTCGTAGGGATAGCGATCTGCCCTAGGCGGTCGGCATGGCTACGTCTTTCCCGGTTGTCACCCTTGGCCCGGCGTGGGGTGATTAACTCTGCCCACCAGGGAACCTACCTTTTCTCCCGCAGAGTGAGACTGCGCTTGTCAGGAACCTTCCTTCCTCCGGGAACTCAGTCTTTCTCCCCCCACTCTGGCCTCTTCAGGCCCTGAAGGTCTCTTCTCTCTCCCCAAGTGTGTCACCCACTGAGGTTAGGGACTTTGTCCCTTAGGGTGTAAAGAAACAACCACCCTTGGAGGCTTCTCACCCATCTGTGATGAATGGTGAAGATTGACACAGATAAGATATGAAAATTACGTACCTACCGTAATTATGATCTTTCTGTGTATCTTCACTATTCATCACAACCCTGCCCACCATCCCCCTGGGGCCTCACTCTGGGTCCCCCACCCTCACTGCGACTCCCCCCTCTCCTCCTTAAGAGTGGGGTAAAAGAGGGACACACAAGGGAGTACTTTTCCAGGAAGAGCGGATAGTTCCAAGTGGCACTCCTTCTCTAGTACCTTGTCTCCACCCCTGTGGGGTGGGGTTAAGTTGCCCTCCTTCTCTCCTCCCTGTTTCCATCCAACCTATATCTCCTTAAAAAAAAAAAAAAAAACTTTTCACCAAACATCTTTTCTTGAGAGAGTACTGAATTCCTGTATCCTGTCCTTGTTCCAGAATAGTCGACTCTGCTTTCTGGAGTATTTGCCAGTTATTCCATGCCTTGAATTCTGGCAGAAAGCTTGCTACTCCTTGCAGTTCCTATACAATCTGGAGATGGACCAGGGTCTGGGATATCTTATTCTTCTCTCTCTTTCCTAAATTCTTTACCCACCCTACCCTCCCTTCTTCCGCTTCCAGAGATTGGGGCCCCTCCCAATCTCCTTTAGTTTCTAATCTTTCTTTGCTGTCCTCTTGGTTGTTATTTCTCCTTTTAGTTCATACATCCTTTCCTTTTTCTGTCCCTTGGACTCTCTTGTCCCACCCTCCATCTCTTCCTCTTACCTCTCCGGCGATTCAGAACTGGCAGGCAGGCGGAGTTGACACAGCCTAACGGCCAACCCGCGAGCGCCATGCAGTGCGTTGGCCTTGAGGGCGGCGCCGATGGTGTGTCGGCTCTGCCTACCATAGACAGACAGACAGACAGAATCTCCCGCGGGGTCCTGACCTCCGGCCAGATAACCATCTCTGAATGGTGAAGATACACAGTAAGATCATAATTACGGTAGGTACGTAATTTACATTTTTTGAATCATGTTTGGTTTGGGGGCAACGAGAAATTCAAAAGCGGGCTGTGCCACCATGCGTTGGTGCCCCTGTGGCTGGCATTTTTCAGTTTGACTGGCATGATTGCTTGCGATTCCTAGGTACCCAATCAAGATATGGGTCATTGCGATGCCTGCTTCTCCATGGACCACAGTGTTCTGGAAGTGTGTGCGTTTAAAGTCGTCAGACTCTGATTTTCGGAGGACTGTCATCCATGGGTCGCCAAGGCCAGGACATTAGACCCTTCCTCCAGGTCCCCTCCTGGGTCTGTACGGCCCGTTTAGGTGGCTGCCTCCAGTTCTAGCCTTGCCGAGGAGGAGCAACACTGTTCCCTGCTGAGTCGTGTTGGTGGCACTGCCCCGGCAGTCACTTCCACAAAGTTGCAGGCTCCCCCAATGTCTCAGCCCATCGCTGCTGGGCCTGGCACTGGTGGACCCTTGACACAGTTCGTGGCTTCTTTGATCAGGTGGTGCTGTGTCCTGCTCACGGTGCCGCCGCCAGGGGCCGGGGTTGCTAGCCTGGAGGTCTACCTGGTCTTTCTCTTCGGAGGACAACTACTCTTAAGCTGATGTGGACTCTTGAGTCTGAGAGCCCCTTGGGACACTGTACCAGATGGCCCTATCCTGGAGTCCCCAGAGTCTAGTTGCGACAGATCCAGTGGCTGAGGCCAGCCAGTGTGGATCCATTGGTGACAGCGGCCTAGGGACTCTGGGTGGGGTGTCCTCTGCTAGGGAAGGCCTTGGTAGCTGCCACTCCTGGTGCTGCCCTGGCCCCCCTAGATGGGGAGTGGGACCCCCCCCCCCGGTTTCCTTCGGGGGGGGGCGGGACTTCGCTGGGGTCGAGGAAGAGGGCAGCCTCTGAGTCTGAGGGGTTGAGAATCTGAAGCATGGGCACCTCCCTTCACTGCCCTGCAGGGAGGAGTAGAAGTGCTGAAACCCGCCTTTCCTTTAAGGTCTCAGAGGTGTCCTTAGTTGGCAGCATGGAGGGTTGTCCTCCTGGACCCATGCAACTCCAGTCGCATCACAGGAGATTCTCACTCAAGGCTCTTTGGAAGTTTGCCATCTCGGACACAGCATTCGCAGCCCACTTTGGCCCCAGGGATCCCACTGTCCGGCAGGACCGGTCTCGGAGGCCGGGCACTATCTGTTTGGTGCCCATCTCCCATCCCTCTGCAAACACCTTCTCCTCTCCCAGGCCATGTAGGTCCCATGGGGCCCTTAACCTGTGATGCTCAGAGCCACTGCAGCGGCCTTTCCCACTTGTCAGGACCATGGCGAACAGGTTTTCGCCAGTCTCCCCATGCCGAGGGAGAGGAACCCTCCATCCGCCTGTCCTCCATCGATTTCACTATCAGCAGTTCCTTTCGTGGCTGGGCCGGGAGCTTCACATCTCTTACATGCTGAGAAGTAATACAGAACAGGAGACATGCTCATTCCTGTGTGAATTTAGCACCCACCACCTGGTGGTGTCCTCCTGGCCCCATCCCTTTCCAGGAAGCTTCTATATGCATCTGGCAGTCTCCAGCAGCCCCTTCCCCAGCGGACTGCAGGGGATGGTAGTGCAGTTCCCTATCTCACCAACCTTCAGGGCTGACTTCACTAGACACTCCTTCCAGGCTTCATTGTTTGGCGCTCGACCGATTCTCTCTCCTCCCAAAATCTGGATTCCGCATAATTCATCTGGTGGGGGTGAAGAGTTTTCTCTTCGGCTCGTGCATTAATGTGAATAGGTTCTTTTCAGGCTCACCACGCTGCCTACAACGGGCATCAGTGGTCCATGCTGGCACAAGTCCTGGCATCTTTGCCTGATGGAGCAATCTAGACAGGCCATTGCCCTCTCTGATGGTCTGGAGCTTACAAGGCACCAAGCAAGGGCGTCTTACGACGCCAGTGAGGTGGCTTCAGACTTAATGACGCGGTGATCTGCATTAGGTGGACGGCATGGCTTCGTCTATCAAGGTTGTCACCTGTTGCCCAGCATAGGGTGATCTCCTCTTTTCTGGGGACCTGACTCTCTTCCTGCCGGACAAGGAGGACTTTACAAGGGTGCCTCACATCCCCCCCGGCCACAGGGGACGCCTCCTAGTCCTGAACATCCTTATTGTTGGCCTGATACAGCCTTAGGGTCTTTTCCTGCGCCTCACCCACAGGAGGCTGAGGGATCAATTGTTTCCTCAGTGCTGTGCCAGGTCCCCTTGGGGGGGTGGGGGGCTTGATCAATTGCCCAACAGGAATGAATGGTGAAGATTGACGAAGGAAGAAGATAATTACGTACCTACCGTAATTCTTGATCTTCTTTGCATCTTCACCATTTATTACTGAATCCCACCCTCCATACCCTCATGGGCCTCTGTGCTTGTGTCTCCTCCACCCTGCTCTCCTTCCCCCTGTTGGGGGCTGAGTCCGTCCCCCTGGTACCTCGGAGCACTCGTGTTTTTCTTCTCTAGCAAGTCACAGAACGTTCAACCTAGAGAATGGCGAGGTAGGGCCTTTGCCCTAACCTCTAAGGGAACTCCCTCAGATTTCCTCACAATGCACTAGGGTGTCCTTGTCTTGGGATTTTCATAATCCTCTGGTTTATGCCACCCTCCGGTTGTCCTTTACATCAGAACAGTCCTAGGAGAGTTGGTGGGATTTTCGTCCCTCTTTTACGGCATGGATGTCCGTGGTTCTCTTCTGAAGTGAGGACTATGCCAGTACTCCAGTGGGAGAACTTCTACCAGATTTCTTCCCCTACAGGGCGAGGACTCTTTCCTCTTCTGAGCAGGACTGATCATGTGGGGAAAAGGTGGGAGGAGAGTTTTCCTTCGTCATGACTGGTAAGACCATTTATTCTCTTCAGACCTTGGTTCTATAATTTGACTAGCGGGATCCTTGCTCCCTTGTCTCCATTCCTGCACGGGGTTTGAAACTCTCAAGCCTGTGGTCTTGCATTTCAACACAGTGGAGAGCCCTCTTCCTTCCCCCCATTTATCCTTTACTTCCACCTCTATCTTTCCTTTGCCTTCTTCTCCCAAGACTGCCCAAGGATTGAGGCCCCATGGCCACTTTGGGTAGAGTGTTCTCTCTCTCTGTCCTAATCTGCTTATACCTTTTCAGTTTATATCCTTTCCTTTTTCTATCCCTCCGCTCTCTTGCCTCAGTCCCTTTCTCTGGAAACTTTCTTCTTTCCGATTCAACAGAACTGGGATGGAGGAGTCTGGCGCCTAACAACCAACCCGCATGCGCTGCACAGTGCGTCAGCCATGTGGGTGGCGCAGACTCCACCCTCTCAAAAAAACCCTCCCATGGTGGGTGTGCACCTCCAGCTTACACCCAACAGTAATGAGTGGTAAAGATGCAAATGATCAAGAATTACAGTAGGTACGTAATTTTTTTTGTAGGTTTCTGTATCCACCACCCATCTGACCTGGATCCATATCCTTGTACTGCTTGGGACTCTGTTCTGATGGTTGCCTGCTGCAAAAGCTCCAACTCATGAAATACTACAGTTACTTAAGAACTTACTGTAACAATAGATCTTTGAGAAGAGCTCTTGCAACAGATATGATTTCCCTCCTTCCCCCTTGTGAAGGTATATTTTCTTCTCCCTTTTTGGGATGTTAGAACCGCCTCTGTTTCCCATCCTTTATGCAGCTGGGTCTCTGGCGGGTGAACCTGAGGTGGTGTTGGGGGGGACTGCCCCTTTATAGCATAGGTGACACGAGAGACAGATGTCTAGGGTGGTCTCCTACCATAGACTGCTAGCTAGAATTTTTTTCTGTGGGGTCTTGGCATAGTCACGATGGTTGCCTGCTGTTGGAGCTCTTCTTGAAGATCTAATGTTATGGTAAGTTCTTGTGCAACTGTACTGTTAAGGGCTAAGGAAGTGCTTTTTGGCCCAGCTGCACAGTGGAGGAGCTCTTGGCTTAATATCTTCCTCCTAGAGATTCCATGAAATTACTACTACTGCTGCAGCTTAAGTTTACAAGTTTACTGATTCACTTGTTAATGATCTGAAATCTTTTTGTAGTTTTCAGAGCTAGTGACTTTGCAACGTTTACATCCCTGCTCCACTGTACTGTGGTCTTCTGGTTCATTGGCTCTGCTTCCCTTCAATCAGGAGTAGTGTTGCTAGGACGTGCTTGTGTACTGGTGGTTTTAGTCATAGGGGTTGCAGATGTGCCACTACAACTTGTTTTTTCTTTGGGCAACTGCAGAAAATTAGTTTGATTGGCAACCATCTGCAAATTATCTTAAGTTGTTTTTCACTCTATTGTTTGTTTTTTTTTCAGCCCCTGGAACTAATTTGTGAGAAGGCTATTGGAACAGCCAACAGACCAATGGGAGCTGGAGAAGCTCTTAGACGGGTCTTCGAATGCATTGCTTCAGGAATTCTCATGCCAGGTATAGGACTAGTTTAGCATTTGTGCAGCATTTTTATTGTATTTGGTGCAGCTTGGCTATGAGCACCATCGTAATTTGCCTTACAGAAAATAGTATGAAAGCTGGACTTTTTTTTTTTTTTACACACCAGCTGTGAAGTGTTCAGAGCAGCCACAACATTGAGCTGTGGGAACCTTCTTGATGTGACCTTACATAGTATTTTAAAAACTGAAGAGACTTTGGACCTCTTGAGTGTTACAGAAATTTATTCAGTAGGCTATTTGTTCTGAGCTCCAATGAGTGTGTGAAGAGGCATCTGTAAATGGAAATGGTGGGAAAGCTGGAATTCAAACTAGAGGAAGGGGAAACCCTATTTGAGTGCAGTTCCCCTATGGGTAGGGTATTGTCTGGTTTCCAGTGTTGTCTCAACAAAACCAGAAATGTGGATAAGGAAATTAGTCTGTTCCTATAGAAACAACCTGAGAGAAGTCTTAAAACGTACCCCTCCCTCGGTCTCCTTTTTTGCAAATATGAAGTCTACAGCAGAATCTACTCTTATGGGGACATTAAACACTGGGGATAACTCTGGTCCCAAAAACTCATATGGCTAACAGAATAAAATGTGAAACCATATAGAAACAAATACAGCGGCAACAATCAACATCTGATTGAAGAGGAATGCATAATGAATTGCTTCATCACTAAATTCACTGCATATATGTGCTTTACTGATTTTGTCTTCCAGACGGCTCGGGTATCTGTGATCCCTGCGAAAAGGAATCCATGGATGCCATTGGCCATCTAGACCGACAACAAAGAGAGGATATCACTCAAAGTGCTCAGGTATAGTAAACTGAAATCAAAACTTTTTACTGTTTCAATGGGGAAGTAGCAGTACTACTTAAAATGTTTCCTGCTTATGCGTCAGCAGCCTATAGGAAAACCATGACGGATGGCACTCGCATGTGCAAGTTGTGGGGGGTGACTGCTTGGCTTCCTGAGGGGAGCTAGTATTTCTCATGACCACCTGTGCCTAAGAGCATTGGTGCAAAGATGGTGGTTGAAAGCATTGGGTAAACTCTGCTCCCTGGCCTGTCTAATAACTCTGAAAAACTGGGGAAGAAAGGCACAATTTTATGCCACTTAGGAAGACTTTGTACTAGATGAGGATTTTGGATTAATAAAATAAAAATCTGTACAGTCAATCAAAATCTTTATTTAACCAGGCGCATTACTAATTGGATTCTGGGGGTGGGTGGGGGCCCTTTTTTTTTGTTTGTTTGTTTTAAGGCCATTTGTGTCTACCCATTAATGGTTTGAGATGCATTCGCTGACCTTGTCTACCTTTTTTCTTTTAGCATGCTTTGCGTCTGGCCGCTTTTGGTTTAATTCACAAAGTGCTCGCTATGGACCCCTTGCTCAACAAAATGCTCAGGAGACCGAAAAATGAACATGAAATTGATTATAATGGCAAGTATTGAATCAATTTAGCGGAAATCTGTATTGGCGCATGTTTCTGCTGTTGCAGTTTACTAGATAATTTTCCTTTACAGGGTTTATAACTCAACTTGGCTGTTTGCTCCTATAATTGTGGTATAAAGGAGTGGGTGTGTCCTCGTATCTGGGAGATCAGCTGAAAGAATCTCTGGGACAGCCCCTTTACCTAGACTCCCCAGACTTCAGCCTAGTCTACCCAAAGTCTGTAAAAAGCATTAGCATATACCCAACTGACCTTGTAGTGCCTTTGTTTCATGACTGCTCACCATGACAATGGATTGTCACAACCAGCAAATGTGAGGTTGGTTGGGATAGTTGGGTGCTTTTTAAGAGTACTGCATTATCTGAAATGGAGACCAAGAGGAAAAAGTAATGGAAAAATTGAAATGGCTTAAGCTATGAAATATTGAGTGGCTTGATGTTTGTGCATACTGTTTCATCTGTTTTGTTCTTTGGTTCTCTTTTCATAGTCCAAATTCCACCCAGCACAACTTACGCAGTCACACCCATGAAACGGCCTATAGAGGAAGACTCTGATGAGAAATCCCCAAACAAGAAGAAAAAGAGGGCGGCTTCCAAAAAAGGTAACTGATGCTGTGTAGATAAAATGATGTATAGTATAGCATTTGGTACCTGCTTGCATTTCCTTCATTTTTCTCTACTTTTTTGGTTTGGATCATAACTTTGAAGGTGTATTGATACTTCAGGTTTTATTTGCAATGCTCAAAGTTCTTTTCATGTAAACCATTGGGTACAGGGGAGTGTCCTCACAGCAGGAGTGTGCAAATCAGTTAATATTTGTCGCAGGGCAAGTGGTCTAAAACTACTTGTCCACGAAATGTTGTACTTTTCCTACCCCACGAAAGGCCAAGATTCAAGAAACTGACTGGGTGCTTATGTATGTACTAAATTTTGTAAATAAAAGTCCTCCAACACTGCCACACTGAGAGGGCAAGGGGCAAAGCAACAGTCCAGATAAAGGCAAGGCTGCTTGATAGGGTCCAGGCTATACCTGGAACTAGTCTGCAGCCAAATCAAAGATGCTGCTGGGGCTGAAATGGTTTAAACTGTGGGGGCACATTGTGATGGAGGGAGCCAGGGCAGGTCCAAACTTGTTGCGTGCTCTGTCCTGTCTTTCATTGTGGTGGAATTGTCTAGATCATGAAGATTTAAAATCAAGCAGCAAGCACCCTCAACGACCCCCCCCCCTTCACTTTATTCTCGTTCTGCACCTCCAGCCGGCTTACCAACTGAAAGAGGGAGAACAGAACTGCAGCAGGGACCAAACCAGTTCTAGAACGAAAACATTGACTGTACATCCACACTGCCTCTGCCAGTGTCTGGAATGCATGCCATGTGGGCAACCCAGTAGTGCTAGAGCCTCAACTTCTGCTTCTGACCTCATGCTCCGCACAGTCCCTACTTCTCCGACTAAACTAAGCCCCGTGAGTTCTCTGTATACTGGGGCAGCAGCAGCAGAAAAACTGACAGCAACACCGTGACCTGCTCCCAAATCAAATAGGGCGTTGCGGGGGTCAGTTCAGCAAGCCAAATGAATGGTCACTGGTGTAGTGGGCCTAACTGGTGCAGCAGAGTGATCTAAGCCTGAGGGTGGGCAGCTGAACAAACTACACAGCTGAGTAGCCTGACTGTCCAGTGTGCTGCAGTGCCTCACACCCAAAAGCAAACTGAAAATAGCACAGAGAAAGACAGGCTAGTATCAAAGCAACTAACGTGGTTTGCTTTGGCTCTGAATAAGAGTTTTAAACCTTGTGCCATTAGACTAGGCCCTGAGTTCCGTCTTTCCCCACAATTGGAACAGAATGTGAATGAAACCTGCTACAGTTTTTTCATGCCCATCTCCACTGTTGACCCAACAACTGTCTCCGTGCTCGCAACCTCCCGAGAAACTAGCACAATCTTGTCACCGGTATGGGCACATATTTAATTATGCCACAACAGCATAGGAGGATGATGGCTGTAAAGAATGGGTAGGACCTGGGAGAAAATGGAGGGATGGTAGAGGTTGGGCACAGACTGAGCTTCCACTTGTCCACTGTCTCTCACTTAAGCCAGCGCCCTAAAACTTTTTACCCACCTTTTGGATTTGCTTCTTTGGGCTTTGCAGTGAATAGTTGTCTCGTCTAGCCAGTGACTTCCAATTGGGTTCTAGCTGAAGAGGGCATATTGTGATGGAGAGAGCCAGGGGGCAGGCTCCAGCAGGGATGGCATGCATCTTCCCAGTCATGGCGAGGTCCTGCTCCATGCTGATTGTGGCTAGTGACACATCACCAACTTTGCCATCCTGACAGTGGTTTAGAGATGAATCTGAGCGGTGCAAAATGAATTGCATAAATTGTACAGCTTGGGGGATGGGAGAACAGGAATGACTAGGGAAAATGATGAGCAAAGACATGCATTTTTGGGGGGGGGGGTTACTTGTCCTTGGACTGAAGTGTATAGATCAAAGAATACACCAGTGAGTTTTGGTGAGCCTCTGATGTCGATAAGATATTGGTGCACCCCAGGTGTGGATTAAATGCCTGTAGCCCTATTACGCTTAAAACATGTGATCTTATTTCGGAAAACAGCTCTTGCAGCAGGTTACACCATGAGGACTGAAGCCAGCAGGCACCAGGACCCCACGGAAAAATTCTCGCTAGCAATACCCAGTGAGGGACCGCCCGGACGTCCAGTGTCATAAAAGGGGCAGTCCCACAGCATCCCCCAGTTATTTTCCTGCCATCGACTCGCCAACATCGGCTCCACGGACACCTCTAGCGGAAGAAAGACACCAGAACTTTTTCCTTTCTTGGCAAAATTAGATGGGTACAGAAGGACACTCCTCTAAGTGTGCTTGTGGCAAGCAAATCCCTTTCAAAGACTGGCATTCTGCCTGTGTTCGGTGTCTAGGCCCAGAACACGACACCAAGGTTTGCCGTATCTGCCAGTAGTTTTAACAGCAGGTCCAGGATCTGCCGCCAGAAAGCACTCCAAGGGTTTCTTCTGGAAGAAAAATTGAAGGCCATGGAAAAACCTTCCTCCAGAGGTGAATCCTCTCATAAGTTGGGGAAACATGGAAAGAAGCACCGGGCCAGGGATAGTTAGAGCCCAGAGTCTGCATCGGACTCCTGAGCCAGCTCCAGCTCTTGTCAGAGATCTCCCTCCCAGGCTCAGTCTCTGTTCCCTCCAGTAAAGGTATGGGCTTCTTGGGGGGGGGGGGCTTCTAGTTCCATATCCCTCCAACCACCAAACATAAAATGGCCAGTCTGGTTCGAACACCAGAGGCCTCTGACTGGCAGATGCACAAGTCTGCACCAAAATCGGGCGCCGACATGTCAGACTGACCAACGTTCTGTCTCCTAACCTGCAAGGGGGTTAGAAGCCCCTCTGAGGAAAAACTACCTGACTTCTCTTAGGTGGACCTCAGATATCAAGTGGGCGTCTGACCCAACACCCGCCAAAAGGACGAAAGACCTGACGCCACCCGCCCACTGACACCAGTTGCTGAAGGACTACGCCTGGGCCCATGCTACGGATGACCAGACGTCTGGATATCTAGGACGACTGGTTGCGCCTGGAACAGACGCCCAACCAGACTATGCCCCAGACGCTTGAGCCAAAAGACTGACTGGCCTCAATATTCAGGAGGCAAAGAGCTTTTCGCCTTCTGGTGGGACACCATTAAAAAGGATATGGTGCCCACAAGGCCTCCCAAGAAATTCCCCCCTAGGAACCTGAGAAGACTATGCCCCCTGAACCCAGAGAACCTACACCTAGGGGCAGATCAAAGGAGAGAAGATTGGGGTCAAAGTGAACGTGTCCCAGGACTACCTCAAGGTCTCCTTGTGATAAGTCCTAAACGTCCCAGACAGAGATCCCACACTCCAGGAGATGACTCGTGTCCAGATTCCTGTGACGCTTCGAGGTCACTTTCTCCGGTTAGTCTCCTATCTCCAGACCCACTGGACCTTCCTAGGTCTTCACCGGACAACCCTGCCTTTTCTTGGACATAATGAGGTACATGCAAGAGAACATGGGGTGGGAGACTGAGGACTTGGACCCAGAACGGCAGCACCTGGCAAAGTATCTCGGGGCAGAAAGACACCAAGCCTGTGGTGGTCCCACCATCAGTGGATACTTTCTTGGACGTTATTAAAGCCGCATGGAAACGTCCTTATTCTACCCCGGTGGTACCCAAGAAAGCAGACTGCCTCTATAGGGCACCCATGGAGGACCCATATCTGGCCCAGCAGCCCATGGCAGATGGTTTTTTTTTTTAGTAGTTATGGCTTCCCATGACTGTTCACAAAGGCCTCAGCACCTTAATACCCAGCCACTGGACCAGGAAACTAAACATCTGGATTCCTTGAGTAGGCGCATGTATGCAGCTACTACATGCTCCATCAGGTCCCTCAATTATCTTACGTACATGGTGCAGTTTTAGAATGCACTGTGGGACCAGGGCCAAGACCTGGTAAAGGACTTTCTGGAGGGTGAGAAGGAGGTATTACTGAACCGCCTTCGGATGGGGTCTGATGTTGGGACACATCTTTCGAGCAGCTTATGACTCAGCAGACTCAGCTGCCGGATGTGCTGCTGCAGGTGTTTGCCTCTGGAGATGCTACTGGCTGAGGGTTTCCGGTTTCACCCTGGACATCCAGAACAGGATGTCCCGTATAACGGCTCAGTGTTTTTCAGGTCCTCACCATATTATAAGATAGCGGGAAGGCAGTCAGTATAGGCCATGGTACAAACCTAAGTCTGGCCCCTTTTGTACGTGTTGTACAAGTGCTTACATAACTGTACTATCTTACTTCAAGTGGGAGCTCTTGTAGCAGGCTATAACACTCTGGACTGAATATCAAGCAGTCCTGCGCCAAAGTGGTAGACAACCCCGGGAGGTGGAATATGCTGACTCCAGAGGCCTTAGGACAAAAGTCCTTGCAAAACAGCCAGACCGAAACCGGCTCAGCGTCTGGAGACTATATCCAGTCTGTAATGAGGGACACCTTTCCAAGTGGGCCTGTGGAAAACTGATCCCTTTCAAGGATCCTCATTCTTCCTGCGTGCGGTGCTTAGTCCCGGACCACAACACCAAGGCCTGCACCTTTAGCCAAGGGTTCAACAGCCACACCAGGATCCGCCATCAGAAGGCACTTCAGGCTTACCTGTTAGAGTAAAAACTTAGGATGGACAAAGAACCTTCCTCAAGGGGTGATTCTTACTCCAAGGTCCACAAACACCAGGACAAGCACCAGGAGAAAACAAGGTCCAGATCCCCGAACCGGGCCTCGGATTCGCGGAGCTCGGACTCCACCCGATCTGACCACTCTCCCTCCAGGGCTAGATCTCGGCCCCCTCTGGTTAGTCTGGACTTTCATCAGTTCAACTCTCTTCAGCCCATCAAGACTTTCAGACCCTCTGCTTCCTCTACTCCCTCTCAGGCCTCTTCAAAGTTCTCCGAACGCCACAAGTTTTCCTCTTCCACCTGACGTTGGGACCCAGACTCCAGGTCGGTCTCCCAGCCCCCTAGGGGCCCGGATCCACCACCCAGAAGACGAGGGACCTGGCGTCCCTCAAGTGGACGATGGACCTGACTTCTGCCAAGCACCCAAAGTAGGCCAGGTGTTGGGAGCAGAGGACATCGGCCAAGCACGGACCTGAAGTGATACGGCCAAAGCGACAGACATCTGCTTCACTGGAGCCGAAGACCACCTAGTCACGGTCACGGAGTTCCACGAAGGACACAACATTGCCTGAAGACCAGGTGGGCGACAGAGGATGCCGGGCTTCCGAGGGAATCTTCACCCATTCCAGAGACACCCGAGGACCCGTCATCGGGCATGGATATACAAGAGGTAAAGGATCTCTTTACTTCCTGGTGGGGCACATACGTAGAGACGTGGTCCCAGGAAAGCCTCCTCCTTCCCCTTCGCCTACTCCTTCACCTCCTGCACCCCCTCCTCCACCACGGGGGCCATTAGGACGACCACCAACCCCTAAGGAGCAGACCCCACCTCCCTGGGGTAGATCCCAGGATTGGAGAAGGCCTCTCTCAAGATCTCCAGGGTCTACCAGCCCCAAGCGACCCAAACATCAGCGATATACTCCCGTAAGGGGGGATTCCAGATCGGATACCTCGGATTATTCCAGATCTCCTTCTCCACTCAGCATTCCATCACCTGACCCACATGACCTGCCCAGGTCTCTTCCGGATGATCCCTCCTTTTCTAAGATCATGAGGTACATCCAGGACAGCATGAGATGGGACGCTGAAGACCTCGACCCTGAAAGACAGCGCCTTGCCAGTTATCTTCGGCAGAAAGACCCAAAGCCTGTGGTAATGCCACCCTTGGTGGACATGGACACCTTTGTGGACGTCGCCAAGGCTGCGTAGAATCGTCCGTACTCCACTCGAAGAAAGCTGACCGCCTGTACAAGGCCCCGAGAGAGGTCCAGTACTTGGCTCAACAACCTCTGACAGACTCCCTGGTTATTACAGCCTCACATGAACAGTCCTAAAGACCGCAACACATAAGCACACAACCACCGGACCAGGAACTCTTAACAATTGGATGCCCTGGGGAGACGCATGTATGCGGCTGCTACATGCTCAGTCAGGTCCCTGAACTACCTAACCCACTTGGTACGGTTTTCTGAGCGCCCTATGGGAACAGGGCCAAGACCTGGTTGATAAGCTTCTGGATGGCGATTACGAGGCGGAGCTCATAAACCTTCTCCTCAAGGGTCTGATGTGGGTAGCAAAGTGCTACGAGCCACATAGAATTCTGCGGACTCTTCCGCCAGAGCTTCAGCTTCAGGCGTCTCTCTGGTGAGTCTCTTGGCTCCGTGTCTTCGGCTTCACTCTGGATGTACAGAAAAACATTCTTGACTTCCCCTTCGATGGCAAAGTACTCTGTGGTGAATCCTCGGAGAAGGTTACCACCAAACTCCAGGATCCTGGGAAGTCAGGTCTGTACAGGCCATGTACAGATCCAGGCCCAGTTCCTTTCGTAGGAATCTGAGCCTTTTTCGCAGCCTGCAGCAGCCACATTCTGGCCAGCAACAAAGGGGCACCTTTCAAAGGAAAGTCCAGGCTAAGTTGTCCCCAGGCAGAGCCCAACGCTACACTAAACTACACAAAACTGGCCCAGCCTGCAGTGACCAGTGCTGCCACAGCATGACTCCTTCCCGGCCCCCGGCCCTTCTCTGGATCAACGAGCACAAAAGGTCGGGAGTCGTATCACTCGCCACTTTTTAGGGTGGCAGTCGATTTACCATCGACCAGTGGGTCCTCCAGTTGGTCAAGAAAGGTCACTTCATAGAATTTCTCGACTAGTCACCTGCAAGACCTCCCCTGCTTTCCTGTTGCTCGGGTCAACAGGGCCTGCTCATACAGCAGAAGGTGCTCGCGCTCCTGGAAAAAAGCGCTAGAGCACATACCACGGAACCAGAGAGGTGCAAGTTAGTATTCACTTCTTTCTGGTTCCCAAGAAAACGGGGGACCGCCGTCTGATACTGGACCTCAACTAGTCGGTCCTGTACAAACGCTTCCGCATGGTGACCCTCCCAGGGCTGATTCCCATGCTCAAGCAGGGCACCTTTCTAGTGTCCTTGGATATGCAAGACGCTTACCTGCATATTCACATTCCTCAAGCGCACAGGAAGTTTCTGCGCTTCGGGTTCCAGGACCACCATTATCAGTTCCGAGCTCTCCCCTTCAGACTGTCATCGGCACCTCAGGTATTCACGAAGTGTGTGGCGGTCATAGTGGCGACTCTGAGGAGACGAGGCCACTAGGTGTTCCCTTACCTGGAGGATTGGCTTCTCATGGCACCCTCTCGGGAGGCCTTGATGTCCACCATCCATTATACTCTCTCTTAGACTCTGAGCATTATGATAAAATCACGAAGTCGCGCCTGGTTCCGTCACACTCTGAAGTTCATAGGTGCAGTTCTGGACACCAGCCAGGGGAAAGCTTTTCTTCCCCAGGACAGAGCGGAACATATCAGATCCCTCATCAGGGACATTTCAGCGAAGACTGTTCCTGCCAGATTGGTCCTTTGCCTGCTTGGACACATGGCTGCAGCCATTGCAAGAGTCCCGCTTGCTTGTCTCCACGTGCAGGTCACCCAGTGGATGTTGGGTCCAATGGGATCAAAAGCAAGACCATCTGCAGTTTCCAATCTGGATCACGAAGGCCATAATTCAGGATTGGCAATGGTGGCTAGATCCGAAGAATCTATCAGCAGGAATCCCCTTCATTGCGCTGTCTCCGATCGTGACACTCTCCACAGACACCTCAGGGCTCTGAAGGGGAGTACGCCTTGACAGTGTCCGGTCTCGGGGCCTGTGGACAGCCCAAGGTACTCATCTCCACATAAATATCCTGGAAATGAGCAGTTCTTTACGCCCTGCAGGCCTTCCAGTCGGAGATTACACCGGGTACCATTCTGTTACAGACAATTCAGCGGTGATGTATTAGCTCAACAAAGGAGGAGGCACCCAGCAGCCCTATAGGTAATTGCCTACTGCAAGAGCCTCTCTTTAAGTTCTACTGTTATGGTAAGTTAAGTAACCGTTCTTTCTAGGAGTGGTATATTCATCCACACATACCCACACAACCTCCTCAGCTATGGGCGCACAAACCTGGCTTCCGGCAGGCTAAGATGTGGTGTCGTGGGGCGGAACTGATGGTTATACCACCCGGGTGGGTGGGAGGAGCCAGCTTGAAGACTTCCGGCCAATTTAAAGGGAAAGGGACTCTGCCAACACGTGTGGATGTACAACATATACCACTCCTAGAACTACTGTTACAGGTGAGTAACCTGTTTTTACTGGTCAACCCACAAGTGCTGCTCAGTGCATCGGCCTTGAGGGTGGCACTGTTCCAGACGTTGCTGCTCCTTTTAAGGAGGAGCTTTTTATAAGCGCTAAAGCTTCTTGCAGGTTCCTAGTGCCTCTGGCATGGTTACTCACCAGTGATGAATGGTGAAAATGTACTGTAAGATCAAGAATTATGGTAGATAAGTAATTTTCATTTATCACATTTTAAGCTGACTACTTGCAGTAGTCACTTGCTATACACAAACTGTGTTGGCGACTTGTGTCGAATTTTCTATGTGGCGGTCAGTTGAGATTTTCTTGTGTTCTCTTGGTTTAGAGGAGAAAATGGATTCATCTCAGACAATGAATGCTTTGATGAGGCTTAATCAGCTACACCCTGGCCTGCAGTACAAACTGATAAGTCAGACTGGGCCAGTCCATGCTCCAGAGTTTACGATGGGGGTCGAGATTGAAGGGAAATCGTATGAGGCTTCAGGACCATCGAAAAAGACAGCAAAACTTCATGTAGCCATAAAGGTAGGACTCTCGTAGTGCCCATTTTTGGGTGGGGGATTGGGACAGTTGTCTGCTTCTTACAGTTGCATTTTTTTTTTTTTCATAGACCTTTTTTGCTCCCCCACTGTCATCTCCCACTTACTTCGGCAACTGGGAGACATATTATCTGTTTTTCTTCCTCCTATTCCTGGAGCCCCAGAACACAGTTGTGCATCCCATGGAGGTGGCAGTACCACACTGCCTCTACTTTGTGGTACCAAGAGACCGGGAGACTCCAGATCCCTCCCTGGGAGAGCTCAATCCGGCTCCACGCCCCCTCATCCGATCCACTGAAACCAGAGGTCGTTCCTGTACTCGGGTCACTGGCGTGGCACGAGGTGTGGCATCCAGCGCTTCAACCCTCTACTACTGGCCTGGCTCAGTTTCTAATTTTTGACCCACCCTTTCTTCTACCTTGGGAACAAGGTGCTCACTGCTGTCTTTGAATCTGTGCTCAGTTGAACAGTTTGACTGCGCCCCCACCCCCCAGTTTGACCCTTTATGCCCAGTGCGGTCAGTGTCTCACATAGGGAAATATCTGATATTAATCCTCTGACTGCTTCGGATGTATCTGCCTGGGTGTCGTGTCATTATCTGCACATAACCTGAACTGAATTCTGCAGGCTTTAACCCGCGTCCGTACTGGGGTGGGATGCAGGTTTTGATTCGTAATCTTACCAGTGGAGAGCTCAAATGTGATGGATCTTACTTTAAGAGGGTTCTTGTAGTATGTAATCAGCTTGAAGACTGTACCCCCCTGGCGTCAGGACCACACAAACTTTAGCAGTAACTGACGGGGGAACCACCCACCCGATGTCAAGTGACTGTCTGACACTAGTGGGTGGTCCCTGCGCCCACTTAAGTTCTTTGCCACTGTCTACCTGTGGACGTCTGAGTGCTGCAGTTTGACTGCCATTTCTCGAGTATCCATGTTTTTCTTTATTTTACAGTTAATTCTTTTTGCATCTATGCTAGTTGCATAAAAAAAGTGCGATTCTTGCGGCACACAGCTCCTGCACAAGGACTCCCATTCTCTGTCTCTTCTGCCTAGGCTCAGAGCATAATGTAGAGAACTGCGAGGCCTGCCTAGGATTCAACCAGACCACACTGAAGCGCCGCCAGCAGGCACTCCGTAAGCCTGTCTCCTAAAGATGGCAGCACATATGGAGAAAGCGCTGCAAAAGTTGAGCCCTTCTTCCTCTCCCACTAACTCCCACTAACATAAGAGGGACAAACAGAAGCAATGTGATTTGGACCAGGTACATTTCTGTCGTGGCTGCCTTCAGGTGTACTGCTGCCCTCTTCCTCTGGAAAACCTGCCGCTGCGTCCAAGTCTGCTCCCCCCTCCTTCTGAGGAGCAGGCCTTGGTCCTCCTGCTGCCACTGGTTATGATGGCCGTGGGTGCCTCTGAGCCAGATGTTTCAGCCAGTCTTGGGCCCATCTCCTCCACTGAGTCTCAGCAGGTTGGTGGGGCCAAGAAGCAGCCCATCTTTTCCTCTGAACGCCCGGCCCGGGCTGATGTGCTGGCCCAGCCAAGATTGATAAGCTTGGTTAATGAATCCTCCAACATGACAGTTCTGCTCATGTCAGGCTCCGGCGTGAGTGCAGACTGCATCCGGCCATGAGACAGCCAGCTGCTGTCTTGGGGCAGCATTCTCTGGTGGGTTCTGCCCACAGAGATACCACCTTCTCTCCTGTCATGGAGCATCCTCTGCCTTCCTGGACCAGTGGGAGCTAGAGGACAGGGGTTGTCCTGGTTTTGTTTCTGAAGCAGCCCCGGACATTATATCTGAGCTTCCAGGAACCCCAAAGTACCCTTCCTTCGCTTTTTCGGTCTGTGCAGTCTTGGCCGCTACTGGACTTGTCTCCCGTTTGCCCGTGCCTGATTATGTTCCTTTGGGTCCTTCTGGGCTGGTGTTTTTAGGCCTCCTTGGGGTCCCACGTCTGCCACCACAGTTCCTCAGTCTGGTCCTCCAGGTTGTCGTCCCTGGCTGCTTATCCTCTTGTGTCCCTGGGTACCAGACTTATGAATTCACGACGTCTGGGATATTTGGCAGGTACCACACGTCTGGATACCAGACTACGGGGTAGGGGTTCTAGCTGGACTATCAACAGTCTCCGCCACCTCTGCCCCAGTTGGAATTTCGGGCCATCCTCCAGTCCTGGTCGTCAGACTGTTTGTTTGTCTCGGAGCTGGACAGCCAGCACACAGTGAGGTCCTTTTGCCTACCTGCACATCCCAGTATTTCAGGCCCATCACTGCTATCTCAGATTCTCTTTTCAGGGGGAATATTACCAGTTCAAGGCCCTTCACTTTGGCCTGTTCTTGGCACATCAGGTGTTTATCAAGCACTTTGCAGTAGTGGCGGCCCTAACCTAGATGCCATGACCACTGTGTCCTAACTCAGCGACTAGCTTCTTTCAGCCCCATCGAGGGAGCAGCTAGGACTTTCCTGTTCAACTACCCTGGCCCTTTCTGCATAAGTGGGAATTTCTGTTGGTTATCCTAAGTCCCAAGTTGTCCCTTCATAACATTTGCAGTTTATTGGGGCGGTGTTGGGTATGGCCTGCCTCCCTTCAGACAGGGCAGAAAAAGGCTCATTCAGTAGCCTCCAGCAGGTGGGTTCTGACAAGATCGGTTCTTAAACTACTTGGCCTTATGGCAGTGGCCAACCCCACTGTTCATCTAAGCAGGGCATTTCGCAGTGGACACTTGGCACAGTGGATTCAGTGGTCGGGTGACCTACACCCATGTGGTCATGGGTCTCCAGTTTGATGGCAGTGGTTATCTCCTATTGTGGCAGGATCTCAACCTCCTCACCAAGGGGATTCCCTTCTAGTCCTCAGACTGACTACAGATGCGTCTGATGGGTTGCGGCACTCTCCTAGGGAGCCACGGGGAGGGTCTGTGTGGCACTGTCTCTGCACATAAATGTGCTGGCGCTGAGGTGGGTGCTGTATGCTCTTCAAGCTTTCCAGCAGTTGCTCCAGCAGGGCCCACTGTTAGTCCAGTCGACAATGTGTACCTCAGCAAGCAAGGGGGGGCACTCGGGTATCCCCTCCGCAGGGAGGTGATGCGGTTGTGAAATTGGGTAGTTCTGCATTGGGTTCACCTTACAGCTGTTCACATTCTGGGCATGCAAAACGTCCTAACTGACATTCTCAGCTGCGCCAGAGTAAGAGTCTACGAATGGGGATGAAGCAAGGAGTAGTCTAACACATTTTCAACCTATGGGGTTGTCCAGACCTGGATCTGTTCACCTTCCCATAGAACGCAAACTACCAAGGTTTTGCTTGCTCCTGAACATACTGTAGTGTTTCTGGGAGCATGGCTATATTGTTCATCCACACTCTGTGGCATGTCCCTTTTGCCCTTTAAATCTGGCTGGATGTCTTCAAGCTGGCTCCTCCCACCCACCCCGGGTGGTAAATACCTTGGCTCCGCCCCATGATGCCAGATCTTCCTTCCTCTGGAAGATTCAGGTTCCCTCGTGCTACTTCTGCAGTGTCGTAGGCCCTGGATACTAATCTACTGTTTTCACCGCAATTGCTTTCTTTGAAAGTCGTACAAGTTTGATACCGAGCGCATCGGACATGGAGAACAAGTCATCCCCTGGGTTTTGCCGGTGTCCCTGCAGACAGAAAATGTCACGCCAATCCCATCTCTCGTATGCCCTCTTACGGTGCAACATGTGCTTGGCCTTCCGCCCCAACGTTCTGGACGACCGCAAGGCACACTGTAAGCTGTGGAGACCGGAGCTTCGCATTCCACCGGTGAAATTGAAGGAGGCAAGGTGGACGGTTTCTGTGGCAGCAGGGTCCGCTGAGCAGCTCTACCAGATGGCGGTATTTGAAGAAGCTGCCCAAGCCTCGGCCAGCCAAGGTTTTTTCGTGCCACAACTTCACGGGATCCTTTCGGGAGGTGTGCCAGTCTCTCTCTCCACCAGGGGTGAGGCGCCCTTGGGCATGCACTCCTGTTACCCTAGAAAATGGGACAAGGACCCCAAGTCTTCTCAGAGAAGACGTTTCTGGGACCGAGAGGTGTCTGAATCCCAGGATCTTGCTTTCTCTGCCTCAGTTGAGATCGCTTCTTCCGCCGCCGGATTCTCTGACCTTCCGTCAGGTCAAGGTGCCGAGGAAACTGCCGAACCGGCCGAGATCTCTCGACCCAATCGAGCCGTTGTTGTCGACACCAGTCAATGACTCATTGGAGAGGACACCTAGCCTTTCCTTCCCTGACGAGGAGACCCAGCCCTTGGGTATCCTGATCGAGGGACAGGAGCTGGAACCTCAGATCTTCGAGTGGGAGTTTTTTCAGCAGGCTATTACAATAAGGACTATGCTGCAGGCACTAGGACCCTCCGGTGAAACTTCAGCCAGCAGTACACAGCAGGGACTGCCCCCCAAAGCTGGTCCCGCCCTGACGTCGGTCTGGGTACAGTAGGGGATGGACCCAGCTCCACCTCAGTTCTTTCCCGCTGCGTCCTGCACGTGAAGGGGGTGCCTTGCCTCCCTTCCCCGGGAGAACTGCTAGGAGTCTCCCTAAAAATACAGGTTATTCACCTGTAACAGGAGATCTTACTTTGAGAGTGCTCTTGCAGTAGGTAATTACATAATAGGACTGATGTCAGCAGGCGGCAGGACCCCACGGAAAAATTTCTAGCTAGCGGTCCCTGGCGAGGGACTGCCCCATGTCAGGTGACCGACGTCTGTATAAAGGGGCGCTCTTTGACACCCGACTTAGTTCTTTCCCGCCAGTACATCCGTCGGTGTATGTCGTCCCCCTACACCCTCCGAGCACAAAAACAAGTGCGACTTGTGCGGCGCCTAAGGACTGCCATTCACTGCGCCTGTTTTGTCTAGGCCCCGATCACCTGAAGTGCCAGCGGCTACCCGGAAAAGGCGGCAGCAGTGCCTGAAAGCCCACATTTTCAAAAAAGATGAGCTCACTGGGCGCCACACCTCGCTCGCGCGGTGACCGGGTTGAGCGGACTCTGGTGGCGGGGTCAGCGAGGAGAGAGGGAGGATCGACATCCCAACGGATGCTTTCCTCCTCAGGTGGGAGACCAAGAGCATCTGCGTTCTGCATCCCATCGTAGCCGGTGGAAGCACCCGACATTAGGAGGGATGGGCTCGTTAAATCAGCCGGGAGGGCGTCAGCGGCGGGGTCTGGCGTGCGATGCTGCGCCACCACTCTGGATGCATGTCCTAACGCTCGGCGTCCTAGGGGGTAGGGGAACCAGAGAAAACGGAAAACACCTCTCGGCAGCCCTGGATGAAAGCCACCCAGTTCCATCCGGACCACCAAGAGGACAGACCCCACTGTGCAGGAGGAGGCACTCTAGAGGCAGATCCCACGGATGTGAAATGGGGAAATGAGGGCTCCTAGAGCAGACAGGAGAGAAAGTGTGTGTGTGTGTGTGTGTGTGTGTGTGTGTGTGTGTGTGTGTATAAAAAACAAACGGCGAGGCATCTCCCGAAGGCCATCTGAAGAAGAAAGACATAGAAGCACCGGACAAGGGCTCCTCCACTGCGACTTCGGGAGTCAGTGTTACAGGTAACGTTCCCTCCGTGGGACTGCTCCTTGACGGCAGCCTCAAAGGCTTCTGAGGTGGCGTCGGCCCGGCTGTCTGGCTCGTGCTCTGGCCCTTCGGGTGCTTCAGGGCTATTGGAGGCCTCTGCCCCCGGTATGGCCGTAGCTTCGCGGCCTACTGGCGTGGGCAGCTCCGGCAAGCCAGACGTCTGCTCCTCTGCCTGCTTTGGGGCGGCGTGCGGACCCTCTTCCGTCGGACTTGGCCGCCTCCATCACGGTCTGCCTCCAGCGATGGGTCCCGTACGTCGGATCCCACTGAGAAACTGCATGTCGGTTTGTCTGTCTGTACAGCAAAAGAGCCAACGCCGGACCCTCCCGTCTGCTGTCTCCAGCTCCCGCGCCTTTACCCTCGAGGGACCTGAGGTCTCCCCAGCCCGGCCCGGGTATTTTTCTCCTTCAGGTGATGCTGGGTTCTGCCTCGGTCAGACCATCCACCGGCGGGTCGCCGGCTCTCAGACCTCCAGTTCCTCCGCCGGTTTTACAGACTCCGATCGACATCCTGCTCCCGGATGTCTCCCCGACGCCGGGCCTTCCAACCTGGACCTGCCCGTGAGGCCTCCAGCCGGGCCGTCTGCTCAGGCAGCTCCTGGGTACCCTCTGTATCCGACGCCGTCATAACCGGGACCACAATACCAGATGCCTGGTTTTCTGCCGCCGGGTTTCGGATACTGTCCTTATGGATATAGTCCATACCCTCCTCCTCCGCCCCCTCAGCCGCCGGTGGATTTGCAGGAGACTCTGGTCTCTTGGTTAGCTGAGGCCAAGGCTCAGCTCACCAGAGGTGGAGAGTCGCCTACTGACTACTGTGCCAGTCCCGGTTCACGCAAGTCCACGGCGACACACATCCCTCACCACCTCTGGACACCAGGGCTAATCCTCTGGGTCCAGAAAGGGCGAGGACCACGCTTCCTCGAGGGTTTCCCAGGGGGTCCGTTCCTCCCGGGTCCGGGGAATGGGGTCTTTTTTCTTTCTCCTCTTCCCCCCTGACTCTTCCGATGGCTGCTCCGAAAGGGACGACGAGCCACACTCAGTCAAAGCCCAGGCCAAGGACTCCTCCGAAGTCTCCTCCGGAAGATCCTTCCTTTACGGAGCTGCTGTGCAAAATCCAGGAGGTACATAAGTGGCAGTCTTTGGAACCTCAGCAGAGGAAACTTGCTGAGCATCTGGATCTGCCCGTGATAGCTTCTACCTTGGTGCCACCCAGGATCGAGCCTCATGCCGACCTTGTCACTGCCATTTGGAAACAGCCGTCTGCTCTAGCCCCACTTCCTCGAAAGTCGAAGCAGGCTATACCAGTCTCCTGAGGGTGTTGACTTTTTTAGATTCTCACCCTCGTGCTGACTCGGTAGTGATTTGTGCTGCTCACGGCTGGTCAGCTAACCCAAAACACCTTGGCTCGTCTCCACCTGACAAAGAATCCCGCCTACTGGATCAGTATGGTAAGATTTTTGCTTCTTTCACACTGGGGATCAGGGCCCTGAACTATGTAGGTCATATGGGGGATTACCAGAAGGCAGTTCTTACACTCTGCACATTCGGCCAGTCGACACATGCTTCGTGCGACCTACGATGCAGTGGACACTGCTGGACAGAGCTCAGCTTTCGCTGTAGGCTTACGTTGTTACACTTGGCTCCATGTGTCAGGGTTGGTCCCGTAAGTGCAGTCCGTTATCCAGGAAGCGCCCTTCCCGGGGTCTGTGCTTTGCGGTGGCGATGTCAAGGACATCACCGATTTGCATGAGAAGGGGATGGCACTGAAGTCCGTTGATTCTATGTACCATCCCTACCAGCCACAGCGCCGTCCTGTTTGCAGACTGAATCTGCCTAAGGTGAAACCTCAGGGAAAGCAGGCCACTAAACGTTGGGCCCTCACAGCTGCTAAGCCCCCCGCCCAAAAAAAGCAGCGAGTGCTTCAGCCATACCTCTCAACCTTTTGTCCCCCAAATGTGGAACATTGCCTGTCAAAATGTGGAACAAATTGGCAAAATGTGGAACACTTGATCAAATCTTTACCCAAGAAGCTCAAAACACTGTTAAAATGTTGCATTTATGTTCAGAAAGTCTATTAATTGAATAATACATCATTTACTATAGATGTTTGCTTTAAAATGTTGACTTTGAATGTGGAACAAGTCCTCACAATGTGGAACAGGGAGCTTTTGTGAAGTAAAATGAGAAACGTTCCTCGTAATGTGGTACAGTTGAGAGGTATGGCTTCAGCTGCGGCGCTGCCCCACACCACCTGACTTCTTTCCTCTCCCACAGCCTCCGGACTCCCCGGATGAACCAGTAGGAGGGAGGTTTTCCTTCCACCTTCCGGGCTGGGAGAGGATAACTTTAGATTCTTGGGTGCTTCGGCTGATTGCAGGAGGACACTCGATAGTTTCTACAGAAACCACCTTGCCACCCCCACCCCCCAAAATTGTCGTATTCTCAGGAACGTGTTCTCTTGGTCCAGGAAGAGATTTCAGCTTTGTTACTGAAAGAAGCGATAGAACTCATCCCTCTTCATCTTCAGGGGACTGGTTACCATTCCCACTTCTTCCTGGTCCCGAAGAAGACAGGAAATCTAAGACCCATTCTAGATCTTGGTTCCCTGAATCTTTTTGTGGCGTACAAAAGGTTCAGAATGCTCTTTGCAGAGCCTTTTGCCCCTCCTCCGTTCGGGCCAATGGCTGTGGGCTCTGGATATGCAGGATGCTTACCTGCACATTTCCATTCGCCTGTCTCGCCGCAAGCATCTTCATTTTGGCTCCCAGGGGGACCACTACCAGTTCAAGGCACTTCCTTTTGGCCTATCCTTGGCTCCCCGAGTATTTACCCTGCACTGCCTTGCCCTTACTCAGCAGGTTTTTGCCTGCCTGGGTATTACCATCAACCATTCCAAGTCTCACTTGATCCCATCTCAGAAACTACAGTGTTTAGGGGTGATTTTAGACTTTACCATTAGCAGGGCCTCAGGGCGTCCAGACTCCAGTAAGTCTTTCCGGCCGCACGCGGGTCAGAGAAAGATTGGTCCTTCGCCTCCTCGGGCTCATGGCAGCTGCTATCCAGACAGTCCCTCACACTCTGCTCCACATGAGGGTTTCTCAGTGGACACTCCGCTCCCAGTGGGATAAGTTGGTGGATGACTTGGATCACCCGGTTCTAGTCTCCTCACCGATGCTCTGAGACTTGCAATGGTGGATGGTTCGAGAGAACCTACTTCGGGAAGTTCCTTTTTTCTCCCCCCCAGACTCTAACCAGCCCAACTCTGTCCCCATCGGACCCAGGGCTCTTGGTCCAAGCTCGAACACACACCACATCAATGTGCTCAAGCTTCGGGCAGTTCTGTGTGCTTTCCAAGCCTTTCACCTGTACATTCTTCCCGGCCATCTAGCTGTCCAGACGGACAATACGTGCGTGGTTTGGTAGATCAACAAACGGGGGGACTCTGTCTTACCCTCTTTGCAGGGGAGCAGTGAGGGTTTGGTATTGGGCAACACAACACGACCGTCACCTCACGGCAGTTCATGTTCCAGGAATAGACAGCACCCTGGCAGACAAGCTGTCGCTCGACCGCTCTGGCTCACGAGTGGCAACTGGACCGGGGCTTCTAGAAGATATATTCAGACACTGGGGAACAACACAGGTCAACATGTTCGCTTCTCTAAACGCAAAGCTTCCAGACTTCCGTTCGTTCATTCCAGAGCAAGGCGTTTTCTGGAGAGGCGCTCTGTCTCTAGACTGAAAGGACAGATCTGTCTATGCCTTTCTCCCAGTTCCTCTTACCCCAAGAGTCTTGCAGAAACTAGTTTCAGAAGGAGCATGAATAATTCTGATCCTTTCTTGCCCAGGCAAGTTTGGTTCTCTCCTACAATAATACTCAAAGGGTCATCTTCCTCTTCCTGTATTACAAGGTTTGCTGACCCAGGATCGGGGGACTCTGGTCCATCCAGGTCTCCAGTCACTTCAGCTTCATGCATGGCTCCTGCAGACACAGCTTAAAGTCGCTTTGGGGTTTCTTCCCCAGGTGGCGGAGATTTTGGTGGAGGCTAGAAAACTGTCCCACTAGATCTACATACGCCATAAAGTGGAAAAGGTTCACTATCTGGGCCGCTTCAAAAGATGTGGAACCCTTTTCCTGTTCAGCTCGGCTACTGCTGGAGTACTCACGCCATCTTTTTGACCTGGGTCTTAGTCGCTCTTCTCTGAAAGTTCACATGGCGGCCATCTCGGCCTAGCATGTGCCCTTTGCAGACAAGACATTGGCTCAGCTGGACGTCTTAAGACTTTCCTCAGAGGGGGGTCTCCACCCGAGACCTCCTATACGTTCCCTGCCCCTCATTGGGATTTGAACTTTGTTCTTGAGAAACTTACTCTGCCTCCCTTTGAACCGCCAGCTTCCGCAGACTTGAAGTTCCTTTCATGGACGCCTCTCTTCCTGGTAGCCATTACCTCTGCTCAGAGAATTTCCGAGCTCCAGGCTCTGAATGTGTAAAATTCCATACTTGATTTTTCACAGGGAACGTGTGGCTCTGCGCACTAACCCTACATTTCTTCCCAAGGTGGTTGCGGAATCTACTCTGAACCAGTACATAGTTACCCACCTTTTTTACGCATTACTCCAGTCAGGGTGAGTATTTACTCCATACTATGGACGTTCACCGGATTCTGAGATACTACACTAACAGGACAGAGGATCTCAGGAAGACTCGTCAGCTGTCTCTCTTGCACCCGAAAGGTAAGCCCAAAAGAGATATCGACTGCAGGTCAGCCAGTCAGCCAGAGACAGCCAAATGATGTGGATGGTGGAGTGTGAGAAGGCAGATGGAAGAACTGCTGGAGAGCAGCGGTTCAATGAGGAAGCATAGGGCCCAAAAAGCAAAGGAGTGGGGGAAAGTGAGGCCACAGCATGTGGGTGCCAGGACTATATAAATGGTTGGCTCATTGTATCACTTTCTGTTATGACAAGTACAACAAGACCCTGCCGGGTCAAGTAAGAGGCCACTCCACCAGGGGAATCGCTGCCTCAGCGGCTTGTTTCAAGAATGTGTCAGTGGCAGACATCTGTGCTGCCGCCACTTTGACCGCCGTCCATACCTTTACAAAACATTAGTGTTTGGATATTGCCTATCGCCGCAGAGCAGGCTTCAGGCTGGCTGTTCTGCAAGGCCTCCTCTCAAGGCTTGCACAGCTAGAGGTTGTACTTGGAGTAGATCTTCCCTTGTCAGTCTTCACCATTCATTACTGCTTGGGTTAAGCTGGAGGCGCGCACCCGTTACGGGAGTGTTTTTTTTTTTTATACCGTCTGCTCCAACGGCGCCGCCATCGAGGACGACGTACCGCGTCATGCGTGAGGGGTGGCCGTTGGGTGCCGCAGACTCCTCCTCCATCTCGGTTCTGTTTCTCCCGCTGTCGAGGCTGCACCTGCTGCACGGTAGCATATAGTGAATGGGTTTTTCCTCAGCTAGAAGACTCCTTGTGTTTTCTCAGACATCCACTCGACGCCGTATTCTGGTAAGACCGTTCTTTTTATTTCTATTCTGCGGCGCCGAGTGCTTATCTCTCTTTTTTTTTTTTTTTACTTGTTTAGTTTGCATCATGTCCGGTTCGGGAGCAAGTCGAAGGCGGGCCGCGCCCCTGTGCGTCGGTGCTCCTGTGGCCGACATTTCTCCGTCTCGGACCGGCATGATGTCTGTCTCCGTTGCCTGGGACCCAACCACGACATGGACGCTTGTTTCTCCATGGACCGTCGTGTCCTCTAAGTCCGCGTTCAAGCTCGGCAAGGCCCCTGGGCAAGAGGACAGCGTCGGCTCAGGGATTCTCAGGTAAGGTCTCTAGGCCCTTCCCGGGTCCCTCCTGGGCCTAACGGTCCACGGAGGAGGAAGCTTCCTTCTCTTCTCTTGTTGAAAGGAAGCTTCTCTCGCTGATGTCTGTGGCATCGTCGTGGTCCCTCCGGGGCAGCGTCGGGACACCGCCTCGGCAGTCGCCTCTGCCCAGGTGCAGGCTCCCCCAGTGTCGAGGCCACGATTTCTGGGCCTGGCACCGGTGGACCCAGCGCCGCCCCTCCGGCGCCCGTTTCCAGATCCTGGCGCTGGTGATCGGCGGCGCACTCTGGCTCGGTGCGCGGGCCCGGTCTGTCGCCGGCGGCGCGGGTGGGTTCCGGCGCGGGGGCGGCGCCGTGGGCCTAACAGTGCGGCAGGGGAGCCAGGACCGGGCCGGCTGTAGCGGTGGGCGGGGGTAGATCGGCGCCGATAGCTCCAGGGATCCCTGGGGTTGCCAGCATTGAGGTCCTGCTGGTCTCGTCCTCTTCGGAGGCCGATGACACAGATGTGGACCCATCCTGGCACCCTGACTGTTCGGGGTCAGGGTCCCCGGTGACACAGGGTGCTAGGCGGCGCAGTGGGCCCCTTCTACTGTCCCCACTCCTGTCCTCCCCTGAGGGTCCTCGGGCTAGGGATGGCCCTGGGTCCCAGGGGGGTGATGTGGTGGGGACTGAGGGGGAGGCTCCCCCTCCTAGGGGGCCTGTGACAGCTGCCCTCCGGTGCTGTTGTCTCCTCTCGGGGTGGGGAGCACGGCAGTCGAGGAGGAGGAGGCTCTCGAGGTCAGAGGGGGCAGGTGCCCCGGTCTCTGCGACCAACCCTCGTGGGGTGGCTAGGAGTCAGAGCGCGAACCCCACCCTTCCCTCTTGGGCCCCAGGGTTCCCTCCGGTGGCGCTGCTGTGGACTGCCCTTCTGGACCCATGCAGTCCGGGTTTGTCGTCACGGGGAGGTCCCCGGGCTCTTCCAGGCATCACATCCTCAGGGTCTTGTCTTACGGCCTGGTTTGTTGTCCAGGATCCCGCCAGCTCAGGCTCCGTTCCCCGGATTTCAGAGCCCTGGCAGAGGTCAGTTGCCTCTTCGTAGGTGCCCTTCTCCAGTACCTCTGCATCCACCCCCGCTCTTCCAGGCCATGTCGGTCCCCAGGGCCGTTATCCTGGAAGCAGTTCAGAGGTTCTCGCGGTCTTCCCTCTCACGTTAGATACATGCATGAGCCGGGTATTTTGACTCTCCCCACGCCGCAGAATCTTCTGGACATTCGAGCTCTCCATCATCCTCGTCTTCCTCCTCTGAGGAGAGGACCCCTGCTCATCTTTCTTCCGGCTGATTTCACTGAATATCAGCGATTCCTCTCGAGGATGGTGAGGGATCTTGAATCTCTTCGTTAAGCGAGACAATATCGAGCAGGAGGCGAGAATTCAGTGCCCAGCACTTGGTGGTACCTTCCTGGCCTATCCCTTCGGGCGTCTGTCCGTTCCTGGCGGTCGCCAGCCGCCCTTTCTCCAGCCCGGCAGACTGTCGTCGAAGGTATTGTGCCCCTCGGAATCCCTGGGTACCCTTCCCAGCCCGTCACCGGTTTGGTGTACCTAGAGACTCCTTCAGCGCGCCCTTGAGCGCATGACCACCCACCAGATTTCATTCTCTACAATGAGTCGTGAGGAAGAGTGTTCTCTTCTCGCATGGTGGCTTGCATTGCATCACATCAGGCTCACCACGCTGCCTACAGTCTGCATCTGTGGTCGATGCTCTCCCAGCTCCTAGCATCAGTGCCTGATACGGAGCAAACCAGACAGGCTATTGCCCTCTCCGCTATAGGCCTGGAGCTGGCAAGACACCAAGCAAGGGCATCTTATGACGCCAATGAGGTGACTTCCAGGCTTGCGGGGACAGCGATCTGCATTAGGCGGACGGCATGGCTCCGTCTATCAAGGTTGTCACCCCTGGCCTGGCGTAGGGTGATCCGCTCCGCTTTCCGGGGGACCCGTCTTTTCTCCTCCAGAGCTAGGAGGCTTTTGCAGGGGCTTTCTCCATCTCCCCATCCTCGGGAGGCACCTCCTAGCTCTTCTCCCACTTAGGCTTCCCATGTGTTAGCCAGGGTCTTCCCCTTCTGTTTCTCACCAAAGGAGGCTGGGGGTCTTGTTCCCTCAGGGTTCTACCCCCCCCCTTTGTCAAGGGGGGAGGGGGCCTGGTACTCACCCAAGCAGTAATGAATGGTGAAGATTGACAAGGAAGATATAAATTGCATCCCTACGTAATTCTTGATCTTCTCTTGTATCTTCACCATTCATTACTGATACCCACCCACCTTCCCTCAGTGGCCTCCTTCTGTGGCGTCTCCCCCTCCGTCTCGTTCCTCTCTCCTTCCTTGGCTTTTATGGCCCCAAAAAAAATCTGTCCCCATTCTTGTGAATGGATTAGCTTTTCCTCAAGGTAGAGAGGAGCAGCTACGGTTGCAGATTTCTTTAATCTGAGGAACTCTTTCTGACTGCCCTATGGTGCGATTCCTTACCTTTTTCAGGTCATGTAGTTTCACAGCCTGGTGGCCATGCCCTGTCTTGGCCTCCTCAAGGTTTGGAATCCCCCTGGCAGGCATTATTTTTCAAAGCTTTTCCAGCTGCTGACTGAACTTGTCAGCTTCAAGCCTCTGTCTACCTTGTCTTAGCAAGTCGGATTGAGTTCCTCTCTATTTTTCTTACCAACTGCCTCCGAGAAGGCATGTTTTTTCCATACTCTTCTGTGGTAGCACTTAACAGGGTGCTAAGGAACTTAGTCCTCTTCCTGGATGGGCGCTCTTCCGGAACAGGTTCTGCTCGAACAGTCTAGGAGCCCTCAACTAGGATGAAGGGACTTGGCATGTTGAGAGTTCAGAGAGTTTGCCCTCTCTTGGGTCTGTTCAGGAGGTTCGGTGGAACCTCTCTTCAGTCCTAACAACTGGGATTCTTGCTCCCTTATTAGTTTCGAGCCTATAAGCCTCTTAACCAACAATGCTCGATGGACACTGTTTTCCTTTTCAACATGCCTCTTTCTTTCTTTTTTTTTCTTCTACTTCCTCTCCCTCTCTCTGTTCCTCCCCTAGAGCCATCCCGGAAAGGAGGCCCTTCGGTCCCTTAGGGTAGGAGTTCTCTCTTCTCTGTCTATTCTCCATCGGCTTATTCCTTTTTTAGTTTATTTCCTTTCCTTTTTCTATCCCTCTGCTCTTTGCCTCACTTTCTTTTTCTTACACTTTATTTTAGCCTCTCGCATAACAGAACTGAGATGGAGGAGGAGTTCATGCACCCAACAGCACCCACGCATGACGCGTACGCCGTCCTCGAGGGTGGCGCCGTTGGAGCCGACTCTAAGAGAAGATCAAGAATTACGGTAGGTACGTAATTTTCATTTCTCCTTGTTCCAGACTGCTTGGGAGTCGGTCCTATATGTAATTATCTACTGCAAAAGTTTTTTCTAAGTAAGATGATACAGTTACGTAAGAACCTACTATAACAGTAGTAGATCTTTGAGAGAGGCTCTTGCAGTAGGTAATACATTCCTGCCCTCCATCCCCCTAAGCTTTTTCAGCTCCTTTTCCAGTGAGGGAAATATCTGCTCCTTTGTCTTCCGGCCTCTTTTGGCCTGTGGCGGGAAAGAACTGCAAGGAGGGCATCGGGGACGCCCCTTTATACCGCGCTCTGTCGCCTGACGTGGGGCGGTCCTCTGCCAGGGACTGCTAGCTAGAAATTTATCTGTGGAGTTGTACCGCATCGCCGGGCTGTCCTATGTAATTACCTACCATGCAGAGCCCTTTGTAAGATCTACTGTTACGTAAGTTCTGTAACTGTACTTTCTAGGAGTGGTGTATGTTGTCCATCCACAACACCACCCGACCACCCAGGCTTCAATGCACAACCTGGCTTCCAGCGGGCTAGATCTGGCGTAATGGGGCAGAGCCGAGAGTTTTGCCACTCGGACGCTTCCACGCAGCCTTGGTGACGTCCTAGAATTCCTGTTACAGGTGAGTAACCTGTATTTCTAGGGACATGGATATGTTGTTCATCCACACTGTCTGGCAAGTTCCTTGCCGCTTTAAATCTTGCCGGAAAGTCTTCAGGCTGGCTCCTCCCACCACCCACCCGGGTGGTAAAACCTCCGCTCCGCCCCATGGCCCGGATCTTCCTTACGCTTGGAAGCTCAGGTTCCCTCCTTAGCGCTCTGCGTGATAGACTGGATCCTAATTCTTCGGTTCACCCGAAACTCATTTTAAAATTTTCAAGACTTGGGTAATCTTTCTCCCTCACGGCTGCGATGGACAAATCGATTCCTGGTTTTCGGCGGTGCCCTTGTGTGCATAAGATGTCCAGGACGGACCCGCACTCCACGTGCATCTACTGCCTCGGCCTAGAACACGACCCGCAGGCCTGAGAGTCATGCTGTTAGTTCTCGGCCAACATCCTGGAGGACCGTGCTGCCTGGTTAAAGCTAGGGCACCCCGAGAAGCGCTACCTGCGGTAAAGTCGAAAGAGGCCCATTGGGCGGTTACCGCGGCGGCTGGCTCGGCTGAGCAGCTCGAGCAGATGATCGCCCTCGAGGAGGAGGCGGCCCAGGCCGCATCTTCCTCCTCCTCGGTCGCAGCATTTATCCGCTCTTTGGGTATGTCGTATTGGCTTAGTTCGAGGGCTTTGCCAGTCCCTTTCCACGAGAGGGAGAGGCCATGGGGACATTCTCTCGGTCCAAAAGATTCTAAGGTAAGTCCCATCGTCTGCGTTCGTGGGGCGGGAGGTCCCCTTCCCCGGACAGCCGACTGTCTACTTCAGTCGAGGGTTGTGGCTAAGGCAGGTGGCTTCACGGTGTCCCCATCGGGCCAGCTGGCCGAGACTCCCGTCGATGCAGTCGAGATTTTTCTCGACCCGTCGGACGGGTTGTCGACTGGTGAAGTTGACAACCCTTCTTCGCCGGTTCCCCCGGGGGGAGGCTGAGAATCTGCACCCCTTGCTGCAGTCGAGATGCCCAAACCTGGGCCAGTTGTTCGGCCGAAACCTGCTGTCCCACTGATTGATTGTGGTGGAACCTCCGCCTCCACAACTGAAATCGGGGGCGCCGACCAAAGACTCTGCCTGGTAAAGGCCTGCCCCACAGGTTCTGTCACTCTCACTCCCGACCGTCGGCAGGTGGATGGTGGCTTAGGCCATAGGCAGCGCTTCGCGGACTCCTCGGAGGCCGACTCCGTTTTTTCCAGGCTGGTTGACTTGGAGGCCTCCGGGAGCCAGTCACTGGACGAAAGCCTATCATCCTTCATGGGTTTGCTCGCTCATCTGGAGTCCACGGGATGCAGCTCGACCCGTATCCAAACGGGTCAAGTATCCCCTGACGGAGATACTGGACCGAGGGGATTTACCCACGGAGGCCTTTTCGGTGGCTGAGGCCATTGTAGGCCCAGCTTTGGCAGCGGCCTGCTTCCTGTCCTGCGTCCTTGGCCAGGAAGTATGCGGTCCCTACCAGCTCTTTGCCCGGGTTTTCGGAACACCCTTCTGCCGAGGGGTTGGTCACCGACAGCGTTTTCAGGTGCTCTGGGAACGCTCGGGACGTGGACAAGCCCTCCGACAAGGAGTCCAAAAAGCTGGACTACGCCGGGCGCAAGGTGTACGCTGCGTCCTCCCTTGGCCTCCGCCAGGCCAGCTCGGCTGTGCTGAAGGCACACTTCTCCCATGCCCTCATGGGCTCCCTGGATGAGGTGATCCCTCATCTCTCGGCTGACCTGCAGATCACGGTCCAGCAGGTTCGGGACCAGGGTAGGGCGGTGGCGAAGCAGCAGCTCCAAACAGCTCTGGACATAGGAGACTCCTGTGCCAGATCGGTTGAGGCCGTGGTGGCCATGCGCTGCAGAGCATGGCTGAGGATATCCACCTTCACAGCGGATACCCAGCACAAATTGGCGGATGTCCCCTTCTTGGGGACTCCACTTTTCGACCCTGGAGTGGAAGGTCACCTCCAGTGGATCGAGAAGTCAAATGCCACTCTGGACTCGTGTCGCCTCCGCCCAGAAGGACAAAGGCCGCCGACAGCAGCAGCACAAGTCCTTTTGTCCTTCTGTGCCTGTGGCGATCCACGACTAACAGCACCAGGGCCAGCAGGGCTCGCTCTTGGCATCCCAAAGCCAAGCCCGTGAAAGCTCCTCTAGTAGGAGCAGGGAGGCAAGGCCCAGGAGGTCCACTGCGGTCCCTCCTCCAAGCCTGCCCAGTGATGGGTTGAGGGGTGTCGCCCCCAGCCTCGTCACTCCCCCCTGGGTTCCCCTCGTGGGGGGACGGCTTTGCCACTTCCTTTCCGCCTGGTCCGCTATCACCACGGACCGCTGGGTGTTGGAGGTGGTAGGAAAGTTCCTGCCTCTGGAGTTCGAGCAGGCACCACCCTTTTGAGCCGTCTCCCCTCGGGGGGCCCCGTGGTCTGCAGCCTCGCTGTCTGCCCGCCGAGCCGATACTGCCCTGCTCCTCGAAAAAGAGGTGATCAGGAAGGTGGCAGATCATCCTCCTCCTCCAGACCCGGGGTTTGTGTTCCATTCTCGACCTGCACGATCTGAACAGGTTCCTAAGGTCTCGGACCTTCAGGATGGTCACTCTGGCTCAGATAATCCCATCCTTGGAACGAGGCTTGTGGTTCTGTTCCCTGGACCTTCAGGACGCATTCTTTCACGTCCCAATCCATCCGTCCCCTCAGATTCCTCCGCTTCAGAGTGGAGGGATCCTTTATGAGTTCCGGGTCATGCCCTTCGGCCTCCCCTAGCTCCCAGGGTCTTCACCAAATGCATGGCAGTGGTGACAGCATTCCAAGGGCGCTCGGAGGGTCCGGTGTACCCCTACCTGGACGACTGGCTGATTGCAGCCCCCTCCAGAGCGGAGGTGGAGTGGTCCAGAGATCTGGCCCTCCAGGTTTGCTCTCGGATTAGCCTCCTCATCAACGAGGCCAAGTTGGAATTCGTGCCAAAGCAGGTGATACATTTCATCGGGGCACAGCTCGACTCTCTTCGAGCCAGAGCATGGCTCCCGGCAGACAGGGCGAGGTTCTTTCCTCCTTTGCCCAGTCATTTCAGGTTGGGCAATGGCGCTTGCCGGGACTTCTTGCGCCTCCCTGGGCCTCATGGCGGCCTGCACCAGCGTGGTCCGTGGTACATCCTCCTTCAATGGGGACTGGCCAGCCAATGGTCACAGCACTGATCCGCTGGATGAGCTGGTGACAGTGACCCAGGATGTGGAACACTCTCCAGTGGTGGACGTTCGGCACATCTGCAGGAGGGCATCCCGTTTGTCCCCGAGCGGCGGTCTCTATCGACTGATGCCTCTCTGATGGGTTGGGGTGCTCATCCGGGAACATAGGCGCCACGACCTCTGGTCCCTCTGGAGTCGATGCCACATCAACCTGCTGGAGCTTCGGGCGGTTCGTCTAGCCCTCGCTGCCTTCGCTCCGTTTCTGCGGGGTCAAGTGATTCAGGTCCAGATGGACAACACCACGGCCATGTACTACCTAAACCGCCAGGGGCGGGCGCGCTCCATGCCTTTGTGCAGGGAGGGTCTCTGCATTTGGTCTCTCTCGCAGCCTGGAGGTGGATCTCCTTGCCATTCACATGGCTGGAGCCTCCAACAACCTGGCCGATGCCCTAAGCCGGATAGGGGCTGCGTCCCAAGAGTGGTCTCTCCTGCCGGAGGTAGTACAGATCTCTTCTCCCACTGGGGCACACCTCAGGTGGACCTGTTTGCCTTCAGGGAGAATGCGAAGCTGAGACTTTTATGACCGCCCCCTCAGCAGGGCTCACTGCAGGGGGATGCCTTCTCGAGGCTGTGGACCCTGGGCCTCTTCTGCGCCTTTCCCCCATTTCCTTTGATCCAAAAAGTGCTTCTCAAGGCGAGGAGGGACAAGGCACAGGTGATTCTGGTAGCCCCAGACTGGCCCTGCCAGTTCTGGTATCCAGATCTCCTCAGTCTCGTCTTCAGGCTCCCGAGGCGGCTTCCAGCCCGCCCGGACCTGATCTGTCAATCGGGAAGGTATTCCATCCGGACCTTCAATGCCTGCACCTGACTGTCTGGTTTCTGAGTGGCTAGAGTTCAGGGCCTTGGGTCTTTTCCGACGAGATCCTCAACGACGTTGAGGTGTCCTGTAAGGAGTCGACCAGAAAATGCTACGCCTTCAAATGGAAGAGATTCTCCATTTGGTGTCAGGGCAAGGGTTTGGACCCTTCCTCCTGTTCCTTGGCAAGCATTCTGGACTACCTATGGTCCCTTTCTCAGCTAGGGCTTTGGTCGATGACCCTTAAGGTGCACCTGGCAGCCATCTCTGCTTACCAGGCGTGGGCCGGGAAGCAGTCGGTGGCGCAGGAGGTGGTCGGGTGCTTTTTCAAAGGCCTTGATCACACATCCCCTCCGGTGCGAGAACCTCCACCTCCGTGGGATCTACTGCTGGTATTGGCTAAGCTCATGGGCAAGCCATTCGAACTGATGCACAGGTGTGAAATCTCTCACCTGTCATGGAAGACTGCCTTCTTGGTGGCGGTCACGTCAGCCAGAAGGATGGAAGAGCTCCAGGCGCTTTCCATAGTCTCCTTATCTGGTCTTCCACATGGACAAGGTTGTCCTGCGCCCCCACCCGAAATTCTTTCCGAAGGTGGTGTCGGGAGTTTCACCTTAACCAGGTGTTGACTCTGCCGGTGTTCTACCCCAATCACACCTCGGAGGCAGAATATAGGCTCCATACTTTGGACCCTTGAAGAGAGCTCACTTACTACAAGGAGCGGACAGCTGAAGTTCAGGGAGAGGTTTGCCAGCTGTTTGTCACCTATGCTGAAGCCGCACCTGGCAGACCTGCAGCCAAGCGGACGATAGGCAGGTGGGTCACCTTCTGCATAGATCTCTGCTATAGGTTGGCGGGCATGGAGCCTCCCAGAGGGATAAGAGCTCATTCTACCCGCCATGCCGCTGTATCGGCTGCTTCCAGGGACGTCTCTATCCAGGAAATCTGCAGGGCTGCTACCTGGAAGTCGGCACACACCTTCATCACCCACTACCACATCGACCTAGAGTCACGCTGGGATGCTGGTTTTGGGGCCTTGGTTCTCCAGTCTATTTCCCAAGTAGGGGGTGTGCGCCTTGCCTCCCTCCTCCCAGAGAACTGTTAGGAGTCTGCCAGACAGTGTGGATGAACAACACATCCACATCCCTGTCCCTAGAAATACCTGTTACTCACCTGTAACAGGAGTTCTAGGAATGGTGTATGTCGTTCATCCACACGACCCACCCGACCTCCCCGGCTTCGACTGACAACTTGGCTTCCAGCAGGCTAGATCTGACGTCATGGGGCGGAGGTGGGAGGAGCCAGCTTGAGGAGTCCGCTTGAAGACCTTTCAGCATGATCTAAAGCGGCAAGGAACCTGCCAGTGTGGATTAACAACATATACCATTCCTAGAACTCCTGTTATAGGTGAGTGACCTGTATTTACAGATTCTAACAGTCTAAGATGGTCGTCATACAAGCCAGATTTCTGCCAGCAATGTTATAACCTGCGTCCTAGTCGCCGCAACTTTCTCAAGGCTTCATCAAACCATGGAGCCAGAGTTTTAAGGGAGAGAGGACGCATACGTACTGAAGCAATAGAATCCAGGACAGAGGTGATGGTATTATTATGAGTTAAAACAAATGCCTCTGGATCATTGCAGTGCACTGAAAATTGATAAGTCAAGAACCGCATCAAGGCCATCAGAAGTAATATTCCGTAAAGGGCGGTACTTGACCATCTCCACAGGGGAAGGCCTACAAGGTGGGGGTGCCAAAAATGAATCTGTGTAGTGATCGGACCAACAGACTGGTTCCACCCCCACGTCAGAAGCCTCGATCCCCAGAAGGAAGACCAGATCAAGAGAATGGCCACCTTTATGTGTAGTAGTGGTAACTATTTGTCTTGGGCCTAGTGAATCCATTAAATGGAAGAAGTGTTGTCCAAGTTGCGAAAGTTCGTCGTCTATCCTGGCATTAGTATCACCTAGGACCATCAGCCTGGAAGACTCTGATGCCATGTCTACGACGAAGTCCTCCACTTCCTTATGAAATTGCTTCCCATCTCTATGTGGATGGTAGATGAGGGCAATTCGATTGCCCACACCTAGTACAACAGCACATTCAAAATAGATGGTCTCCTCAACTGGAACACTAGTGAGTTCCAATTCAGTCTTGAAACAGACTGCAACCCCCCCCACCCCGGTCCATCCTCGTGCGATGTATCACCGTATACCTGGCTGGAATTGCGGCCTCAAGTATTGGGCCCGCATTATCATCCAGGCAGGTCTCAGTGATACAAGCCAGATCAGTCGAACCAACAAGATTGGAAATCACAGCAGTCTTGTTCCGGACAGGTCTAGCATTGCACATCGCCCGGGTTGGACAAAACTCTTGGGCTGCCTTGGTTACCTGCCCATCACCAACGATGGTGCTCTTGGGTATGGGACCAAAGAAGATGGTCCACTCTCCAAGCTCCACTTCGCCCCAAGGCGTCTCCTGGGCTTAACCACTCAGAGCGTCCTGCTCCTCCAGCCTCCACTGTTCACTCCCCCACCCCTTCCCCAGCCTACGGGCAATACCCAAGGCCTGACAGCATTGATAGATGGAGACAACCAGAGGGGGATGAAAAGGGCGGAGGTCGCAAAGAGCAGAGGCTGAATAGCACACGACCGGGGAGTACCGGGCAAGCACATATCCCAGGCCCACAACCTAGCTCTGCTCTCAAAAAAAAAAAACAAAAAAACTGAGCAGTAATATAATACGCCTAAAAATCAACCACTCTTGAGTTTCACCTCCCGTTCCCCAACTAAATATCTATGACTACAACAAAATACCCAATTACTAACCTAAAAATAATCCAGAAGGTCGCTTCCGAGAAATCTCACAAATTAATGGAAAACAATCAATACAGATAATTAACAAATGGACATGATATAAGCAAAAATAACAAAATGAACATGAGGAAAAGTTTCATAATTCACCCAGATTAGTCTCGCTTATCTAAAGGAAGGTGAAATTACTAACATTTTACTAGAGCTCTCACTGCTCAAATTAATTTCCTAAAACAAAATGGAAGAACTTGACTACAGGGAAACTCAGGCTGTTAATGCACAAAAATAAAATACTTGCTGTCCAGGAAAATACAAAGGCCAAAGCGTTGAACACACTGATTTCAGTCATTCATGGAAGTTCATAGTACCAAAAGCGAATATCGAACAGGATCAGGAATCTAATCCCAGATTGTCAATTTCAAAATTTCAGCTAAAATCCTTCCAGGACCCACAAATTTCTTCAGCTGGTAAGTAAGGAGATACCTTGGAAGATCAGTGGCACTCCAGTACAACTGCAGGCTCAGCCAGCCCTCTGGCTGACCACCCCACAAATCTAGGGGAGGGGAACAGGACACTAGTCCTCTGGTCGGCCCCACTCACCAACCCTGTGAGCCAGAAACCCCTGAAATCCCCAAAGGAGCCCACCAGGTCAGATCCCTCAACGGAAGTAGTAAAAGCACCACAAATGCAGTACTAGGATCGATAAAGTGGAGAAAATGTAGAACAATCCTGTCCGAACACCTTCTTTACCAACGGGTCCCGATTAAATCCCCAAGGCAAGCTAGTCTGGCTAACCTCGTCTTCAACACTCCACGACGACAACCCTTCTCAGCACAGCTCCCAGCATCCGGGAAAAGTCGCTTTGTAGAGTGGCCAGATGGTGTCACTCGAGCAGCAGACTCCCTCTCCACTCTAAGCTGGCATTCCGGTCCTAAGGAGCCAGACAGATCACTTTTGTTGTGAGTGGTTCACAATTCTCAGTCCCAACAGTCCTGAAATCAGCAGCCCGTTCTCTCTACCAGCTCCGAGGGTTAGGCAGCCGAAAACCACCTCAGAGCCACACATGAGCAGCACAGTCCACACCGCATCCAGACCAGTTGAAGATGGCGATGCAGGTAAGCCTTGACTGATGGAGATAACGAACAAAAACGTTTACCTGCCGGCAAAGGAATAGAATAAACTACACACTTGGTCCCGCTATGCTGTTTAACACACAGGCCCCGACTTCCAAGTGCAGCAAACGCCACAGACACACTAAATAAATAAAAACAGATAAAGAAATCGAAATAATAAACTGTAGAGCTAAAACTATGCCTAGCCCAGTGTGGCTGCCATCTTGACTCTGCTGTGGGGTCTGCTGAGCAGTTGGAGCAGATGAAGGTTCGAGGAGGAGGCTGCTGCCGTGCAGTCCTCTAGCATTTTTTTTTTTAACCCCACTTAAACTGGGCTCTACCTTTCTGGGTTTCTTCAAGGAGTTGTGCCAGTCTCTCAAAGGAAAGGGCCCTTAGGGCTTGCACAGCTCACATTCCCATGACTAGTCGCGACGAGAAGACTCACCATCACCGTTCTTGGGACAGAGTGGTCTCAAAATTTCAGTCAATTATCTCTGTGAGGCAGACAGGATATTATTTAGGACTCTGGCCCTACCAGTTGAGTGGATCCAGCCTGTTGGGCCGGACCCAAAGGTTCCAGACAACCAGGAGGAGCTGCAGCACTCCCCATGCGTGTCTTCCGCCCCCCAACCCCAAGACTGTCATCTTTCTCTAGTGGATCACACTGGCACCATTCTCTGTCACAAGAAGCGGCCCCACCACTATTCTTCCTCCTCACCTGAGGGTAGGCTTCGATGCCAGTTCAGTCGGTGGTACAAGGACTTTGAACCTAAAACAAGTGCTGCCTTCTTATAAGGAGCACACTGCTTAAGTTCAGGGAGAGGTTTACCAGTTATGTCGCCTACGGTGAAGCCGCACCAAATGGATGATTGGCAGATGGATTACATTGATATCTGCTACAGGTTGGCGGGTAGGGGGCCTCCCGGAAGGCTAAGGGCTCATTCCACCACCACATTGCCAAGTTGGCTGCTCAAAGGATGTCCCTGTCCCGAAAATCTGCAGGGCTGCTACCTAAAAGTTGGGCGACACGTTCATTCACTACCATCGACCTAGAGTGATGCCATGATGCTGGTTTGGGGCCTCAGTTCTCCAAGCTATCTGTCCTAAGAAGGGAGTGTGCCTTGCCTCCCTCCTCCTGGAGAACTGCTAGGAGTCTGCTAAGATGTGTGGCTAGAACATATCCACATCCCTAGAAACATAACAGTTCTAGGAGTGGTATGTTTATCCACATGCCCCCCCAACCCCAGTTTCAACTCACAACCACTGCATCCAGTGCCTAACATCTGGCCTCAAGGGCTTGGGGAGCTCGACATGAACACCTTGGAGGAGAGTAGGAATGTGAAGATATGATGCAGGTCTACATAAAAGGGATCAATAAGGGGGGGTCCCGGTCAGGGTGCTCCAAAGGAAAGGGGGGGGGATGAGAGGAACTGGTGTAAGCTGGAAGGGGCATGCTCAGGGAGAGGAGGGCTTTTTCTGAAAGGGTGTTGAGCCATTGCTACGCCTAGGATCTGGTAGAGGCGGAGGCTGTGGCTGGGTTTAAGAAAGGATGGAACAGGCATCGGGGTAAATATGAACAGGTGCAATACAACTCTGACAGTATAACCTAAGGGGAGGACACAAAATCAGCCCTCAGTGCAGTGCTGAAAATCGAGCAGAGCTGGAGGATATATCACTCTGGTGGGAGGAGTTTGCTTAGAGTTCGCTGATCTTACACGCGTGGATGAACATATACTGCTGCTGCAGGTGAGTAACCCATACAGTAACAGTGCCTCTTTGGCAAGATTAGTCTTTCAAAAATGTATATTTATGGTCTGGCCTTCCCTCTCCTGAGAAAAAGCTCAGCCTATACAGTCATGGCCAAAAATATTGCGCCTTTGCAGTTTTTTCTAATGCACCATTCTTTCTAGAAAATTGGTGAAATTAAAAAAATATTTTGGTATCCACATATGCATGTATTTGGTTTGCAGTGGAATAAAACGCAAAAAGCAGAAAAATTTGCTAAGTCTTGGCTTATTCCACACAAATCCTTAAATGGCCCAGACAAAATTATTGGTAGTTAGAAATAACTAGATTTCAAGCAGGTGATTCTCCTTCACTTTGGAATTGAACTCACCTGTGGTGAGTTGCAGGTGCCTGCAATATAAAATCACTCATTCAACCAGTTTGAATAGAGAAAAGAACTCATTCTCTTGTTTTGTGTCACTGTGTGTACCGCAATGAGCATGGAGAAAAGAAAGCAAGCCAGAGAATTGTCTGAGGAGGTCAGACAGAAGATTGTAGCCAAGCATGGACAATCTCAAGGCTATAAATCAATCTCCAGAGACCTTGATGTTCCTGTTTCCACCGTATGTAGTGTTATCAGGAAGTTTAAGGCCCATGGCACTATAGCCAACCTCCCTGGACGTGGCCGAAAGAGAAAACTTGATCAAAGATTGCAGCGCAGGATTGTTTGAATGGTGGAGAAAGCACCTCTATCAACTGCCAAAGAGATTAAAGCTGACCTTCAGACACAAGGTGCAACAGTTTCAACTTGCACCATCCGTCACCAACTTAATGAAGGGGGGTTATATGGTAGGAGGCTGCTGAGAGAGACATAAGAAAGCCCGACTGGAGTTTGCCAAAACACACCTGAACAAGCCAAAATCCTTCTGGGAGAATGTCCTGTGGACAGATGAGACCAAATTAGAGCTTTTTGGTAAAGCACATCATCTCTATGTTTACAGAAAACAAAATGAAGCCTTCAAAGAAAAGAACACCTTTGCTACAGTCAAACATGGAGGAGGTTCAATGATTTGGGGTTGCTGTGCTGCTTCTGGCACTGGGTGCCTTGAACGTGTGCATGGCATCATGAAATCGGGAGATTACCAGGCCATTTTGGAGTGCAATGTTGAACCCAGTGTCAGAAAACTGGGTCTCTGTCGAAGGTCATGGGTCTTCCAGCAGGACAGTGACCCCAAACACACTTCAAAAAGCACCCAGGAATGGTTCAAGACAAGACACTGGACTGTTCTGAAGTGGCCAGCAATGAGTCCAGATCTAAATCCCATTGAAAACCTGTGGGGAGATCTGAAAACAGCAGTTGGGAGAAGGCACCCTTCAAATCTGGGAGAACTGGAGCAGTTTGCACAAGAGTGGGCCAAACTGCCAGTGGAGAGGTGCAGGAAGCTCGTCCATGGCTATAGGAAGCTGTTGATTGCAGTTATTTTGACCAAAAGCTGTTACCGAATATTAAGTCTAGGGTATGAATTATTTCGTCAATGCTATTTTTCATTTTCTGATTTAAAAGGATACTGATGGTGGTGGAGCAGGACGTCATGCTGACTTTGCAGCAGAACCCTGGGGGCGGGACCTCCAATGACTACTTGTGTCCGCACTGAGGCGTCATGATGGAACCCCAAGCCTCTGCCGGAGATCTGTGGTGTGTTGGACACTCTACTCTTCTCCTCCCAGAGAAGAGCCAGTCCCTAGGATTCTGTCCCGAGTACATGCCTGAACCTGGGTAGTCTGTCTCAGATGCCCTGCCTCCGCAGGCTGGCCTCAAAATTAAGATCTAAATGTTCCGTCTGCCATGTCACTGTTCTGCTATTACTTGCAGTGGCAGTTTGTCATCTACCATTGTGCAAGCTGTAGGAACTCCTTTGTGTCCAATCTAAGGTGGAAAGAAATGCTGACACATCTGTGAAATAAATGATCCGTTTCCTTTAGACCTATCGGACATAAAAAATAATTGCATTTATTTGATAAGTGTTTACAATTTATGTACAGGTGACTAGCCTTTCAAGCTAGTTTCCTGGTGCATGGGGAGGTTATGCTTGTTAGGATACACAATCACACAATATACAGGTAGAGGCTGTAGGAATCAAACCCAGGTCTGCTGGATATACATGCTTTTGAACTGCTCATTGCTCTAACCCTTAAGCTGTACTGCCAGCCAGTAACACTGTGTAGTTTTCAAAATTCTCTGCTGTATTTCTAATTTAGGATCACTTTTGTCTGTAGACTGAAATAAATTGGTATGCAATGAACACAGATGCTGAATTACAGTGAGAACTTAGTAGTCAAGGTGCATATATTGGGGGGCGCTGTTGAGCACTTCTATCGAAGACGTGATCTACATCAGCTCTGCATTTGTGACTAAGAAACCTCGATATTACTGCCTTCCACGGGGAAATACTGTTTTAAAATTGTAAATATTGAAATCCTGAAGCCGAGCGGAGCAGTTTGGTACCAAATTCGGACATGGGACGAACGAATAGAAGTGGTACGGGCAGAATGAAAACGCAGCCTTCAACGGAGCAACAGGCCACGCTGGTTCCAACTACCATCACCTCGAGTGAACCACCATGGAGGGCACTTCAGGCGGCGATGCAAGCCTTTGATGGCAAAATTGAATCGGTCTTGCAGCGTTTGGGTGAGCAGGACTGTAAGATTGAGGCTGCTACTAGAACTGCCTTGTCAGCTGAAAATCAGGCAGTTAAAGCACTGGCGACTGCGTGGCTCGCCCAGGAAAACGGGCAACTAAGATACCGCCTTGAGGCCCTGGAAAACGTGAGCAGAGCTTCAAATGTGCGACTCATCGGACTACCGGAGGGCTCAGAATTTCCCGACTTATTAACTTTTCTGAAATCTTGGTTACCTAAGGCCCTACAGCTGGATCGATCTATTGGGGAGCAATTTGTAGGAGCCTCACGTATCTCGCCACGATCTGCTGGGGCACAGAAGGATCTACCTCGCCAGTGTTGCTGGGTTCAATTTAATGTCAGCCATCAAAGAACAGATATTGCAGGCGGCCCAAACACGAAAATCTGAATTATGAGGGCTCTACCCTACACTGTTTTCCAGACCTCTTATGCAACTAGGGCTCTAGGAAGAAATTCGATGGGGTTCGGGCCTCGCTGAGAAGTCTTGGGGTCTCCCATATTCTAATGATGCCTGCCAGATTGCGGATTTATTATGGAGGACAGACTCTTCAATTCACGAATCCAGAAGAAGCAGGCAGGAGAGTCCAGCAGATTCAAAAGGAGTTTGAGGTCTCGAAGAGTGGTGCCAGAATGGAGTCAGACCAGGAATCGGAGGAGGAAGATACCTGAAATGCTCGTAGTAAGCTGCTTGAACTTAGTAGATAAATGTTCTAATTAAAAAATTTTGTCTGGCTATAGGAGGGCTTTTCTGTTGATTAAAGACTGAAATTAAAAACTGATAGAATAAATCGAGGTGGAATCTGGACATTTATTCATTAGGCCATGGACACTACTTAGTTTTTTTTTTTTCATATGGGGGGCTACATTAAGCCTCTAATTATGTTGTTGAACCTTATAGGCTTAAAATACCATTACTAGAAGTGTGTGTTCTTTGCTGAAGAGTTTAACTTTATTGAATGCAGAGCTGAAATGATGAGATCACTAAAGTTTTTGTTTCACCATGTTCGGATTGGGGCTTAATCAACCTGAGTAGTTGAATTATTTTTGAAAGCATTTTAATTTTAATGTTGGATTGTACCCATCTCATGTGGAAGTGTAGCTATTGAGACACCTGCTTATCGATTTAATAAGTTATGTGGTAATACCCCAAATCCGTAAAAGCATTTAGACTAGGCTATACTAGCTTAGACTGATTTGAATTGTTGTATTAGATCTGAATTGTCTGATGTATGGAATGTATCACTACATGATTATGTAAAGCTACAATAAAAAGAAAAATAGAAGGAGCAGATATTGAGTAATGGGCGAAAGTGGAATACAAAGATTTGCGCTTTGCTTGACTCAGCCCACGAGCCGAAGGATGCTGTATTTGGAGGGATAGTGCACTGACTTTATCCTACTGAAATGAATGTATTGTCTTGTCAGGGCAATGCAAATTTGAGTAGCGCTGTCTCCACTTGTATCTGGGTTTATGCAGCCCACACTGAAGTGCACAGAACTGCACCCAGGAGCATCTGGTGCATTGTTTTTCTATATATTGTGCTTTTCAGTTTCTTTTCCTGGTGGTCTGCCTCTGATGCGCATGCATGTGGAAGCATGTGCATGCTGTGTCTTGGCGCGGACCCAAAGGTTCCAGACAACCAGGAGGAGCTGCGGCACTCCCCATGCTAATCTCTAGTGGATCCCTGGTGCCTCCGCTAGCCAACAGATCTGCACCCGTTGCAGCAGGACTACAGGGGTGGCGACGACCACAGAGATCTTCCTTCAGACTGCTCAGTCGTGCTCCTATCCCCCCAGGTGCTGGCACCCATTTGACCCGGTCGCAGGCATAGCCAGTAAGGTGTCCAGGCCACCGGCCCATTTTTCAACTGCACCATGCAGATATGCTTGTTGGCTATAAGGTGCAGTTGGTTCATTTTCATGTGAAGTGGTGGCAGGCCTGTCCTGTAAATGTATAGCTTTACTTTGATTCGTTAGTGGCACCCCTCCCCCCCACCACCCTCTGCCCATTTCCATAATTAATTTTTAGTTTTGCCTGGTGTCTTAGCAGATGCTTGCACCAAGAAAATCACCCTGCCATCCTATCTCTGCTGCTGGTGCTGCACAGATCAGATACAGCAGCTGGCACAGGGCACAGCCCTGCCCTCTCCTTGTTGGCCAGACTACTACAGACAGTATGCATGCTCCCTTTACAGGACACGTGCTGTCCAACCATATGATGGCAAGCTGAGTTGGTGAGAACTGCTGGTGGTATTGGATTTGCATGGCACTGGCAGCGATTTTGTGTGTGTGGGGGAGGGCTCCGCTGGATACCAGGGAATATAGGTACTACATTAAGGGATTGGGTTGTGTGGTACTGCTGGACACCAGGAAATTGGTGTGTTAGCAGGGTGGGTGACAGCAGTCCCTGTGTGCCACCAGGGCTTTAAGTAGGGGTTTGCAAAAGTGGGAATTTATGCATGGCTTTTGCTGCCTGTGCAAACCTGTCCATATCCTGCTGTGCTTGTATGCTGGGGTGGATCCTTTTATTTCCATGGTTGCAGTGGTAAGTTTGTGCTTTGGTGCGAACAGGTTTTTTCTGCGCTGTGGGGGTGTCTGACTGTAGACCCCACCCAACCCTGGTTCGCATCGACAAATGAACCTTGAATAAGTGCTTCTGACCCCAGATGTTTGCGAGGAAAGTCAATTGGCTGCAGTGGCCATTGAAAATTATCCTTATAGAAATTGGAAGTATTTCATTTTAATTTTTTGTTGTTGTTGTGGGGGTGCCAGGATTAGTGCAGTTTCTGGATGGTGTTTTCAAACTAGTAGAATAATTCACTTTTCTCTTCTTTCAACCCCCAAAAAAAAAACCATACAGGTGCTGGAGGACATGGTCTACCGACGGGCATGGAGAATAAAGATGAGGAGAGCGAACCAGAACAAAAACCTGCAGTTCAAAGACCTGTGTCGCCTCCTGTTGTGGAGCCTGCACAGACAGAGGTTAATATGTGTAACTTGTATCTTTCTGGTTACGTTTTCCACCCTAAATGAGCCTGTTGCCACTTAACGGGACATGATCGTCTTCAGATAGTATATTAAACAGAAGACCAGAATTCATGCACACGTACGCAGTTTATATGCCTGGGTTGAGCTAGAATTAAGGTGCACCTGTTTAACTTGCTATATTAATAGAAAGATGGTTAACCTGATCTTCAAAAAGAGCGTTCTAGGGACGTGGATATGTTGTTCAATCCTTCAAGCTGGCTCCTCCCACCCACCTGGGTGGTAAAACCCTCTGCTCCGCCCCATGATGCCAAATCTTCCTTGCCACTTGGAAGCTCAGGTTCCCTCCTTAGCGCTCTGCGTTTTAGGCCTGGATCCAAACTAATCGGGTTTTCTGAAAATTTTAAAATTTACAAGACTGAGGTCTTCATCTTCCCTCGCGGCTGCGATGGACAAATTGACTCCTGGATTCCGTCTATGCCCTTGTGGGCAGATGATGTCCCGGACCGATCTGCACTCCATGTGTGTTTGCTGTCTGGGGCTTGGCCACAATTTGCAGGCCTGCGACTTGTGCAGGTCCTTATTGGCTTCAGTCTTAAAGGACCGCACTGCCAGATTACAACTCTGGCACCCCGAAAAACGGTACCTGCCAGTGAAGTCTTAAGGAGGCTTGTTGGGCGGTGTCAGCAGAGCAGCTGGAGCAGTTGATCGCCCTCTGAGGATGTGGCCCAGGCCGCATCTTCCTTCTCTGCCGCGGCATTTATCCTGCTCTCCTTGGGCTCCTCCTACGTGGCTTCTTTTAAGGAGCTTTGTCACCCTCCACTAAGGGAGAAGGGCCATCGGGACATACCAGTTGGTCCAAGAAGAAAGATCTAAGAGGTAAGTCCCACCGTCGATATTCATGGGAGCAGGAGAGAACCCCTTCTCTGCTCCGCCTGCTCTAGACTTTGGTTGAGGTTGCAGCCGCTGGCTTCACGGTGTCCCAGTCGGGTCAGCCGGCAAAGAAACCTGTCGATGCGGTCGATTTTTCTCGACCAGTTGGACGGTCTGTCGACTGGAGATGTTGACAACCCTGCTTCACCGGTTTCCCGGTGGTTACCAAGGACTTGCCTGTGCCGAAGTCCCCGGTTAAGGTCCCTGAACCGAGGGAGGGGTGGGTTACCCCATCCTCTCTCCGACCCACCCTTGGCGACCCCGAAGGTCTTGGTCCTCTTCTAGGTCCCGTCAACGTTGGCGGTTTCAGCACCATGGAAAGCGGTGTCTCCACTCGTCGTCTTCGTCCTCTTTGGAGTACAGGCTCCGATGTAAGTTACGCCAGTGCTGCGAGGAATTGATGTGGCAGCAACTTTTGTTGACTGCTAACAAGGTGCCTCTGTTGCCTCTTCGGCATTAACTGGCTGTCACCGGAGCAGCCGAAACAACCGCTCGTTGTAGTCGGAGCTGACCCCGGCACCGGTTGTTTGTCCGAACCTGGCTGCTTCGGCCATTATGGTGGAACTTCCGCCTCCACAACCGAAGACTGGGCGCCGACCAAGGATTCTGGTTCGGGGCTTGCCCCACAGGTTGTCTATCACTCTCAGTCCAGATTGACCTCGGCAGGTGGAAGGTGGCTCAGGCACTCAGCCGCTGTTCAGACTTCTGAGTTTGATGACGACGACTCCCTGTTCTCCAGGACCTGGGACCAGTCGATGGACGAGAGCCCGTCCTCGTTTTTTTTTTTTTGGGTATGCTTTGACTCATCTCGGTATACTGGGATGCAGCTTGAACCCGTTCAAAAACGGGCTAAGTATCCCCTTACGGAGATGTTGGACCGAGGGGATTCCCCTACAGAGGCCTTTTCGGTGGCTAAAGCCATTGTGGGCCCGGCCCTGGAGTTATGGCAGTGACAAGCATCTTGTCCCCATCCTTCGGCCAGGGTGGCTTGCAGGTGTGCGGCCTCCACCAGTTCACTATCCGGTTTCTCGGGGCACCTCCCTACGGAGGGGTTGGTGACCGATCGCGTCTTCCGGTGTTCTGGGAACACTAAGGACGTGGACAAACCGCCCGATAAGGAATCCAAAAAGCTGGATAACTCTGGGTTGGAAGGTTTATGCTGCTTCCTCCCTAGGCCTTAAAGCGTTAGCTTCGGCCGTGCTGATAGCACACTTCTCACGTGCCCTTATGGGTTTCCTGGATGAGGTGATTCCTCATCTCCCGGCTGACCCACAGGACGACTGTCAAGCAGGATCAGGAAGGCGGTGGCAAAATGGCTCCAAACTTCAATGGACATTGACTCTTGTTCCCGGTCAGTAGAGGCGCAGTGCCATGCGCCACAGAGCTTGGCTGAGGATTTCCACCTTCAGGGTAGACACCCAGAACAAGCTGGCAGGAGTTCCCTTCCTGGGCACAGACTTGTTCGGGCCCGGAGTGTGGAAGGTCATCTCTGGAGGATCGAAGTCCAATGCCACCTTGAACTCTGTCATGTTTGCCCAGAAGGACAAAGGCTGCCAGCAGCAGCATAAGCCCTTTCGCCCTTCCTCACCTGCGGCACGTCTGGCCCACCCAACACCAGCAACAGGGCCAGCAGGCTCACACTTGGCGCCCTAAGGCCAAGTCGGCAGCTTCTTCCAGTAGGAAGCCTGGAGGTAACGGTCCAGTAGGTCCCTCAGCAGGCCCTTCCTCCAAGCCTGCCCAGTGATGGGTTGATGGGTGTCACCCCAACCTCTTCACTCCTCCCCAGGTTCCCCCCTTGGGGGGACGGCACCGCCACTTTTCTGCCTGGTCTGCTATTATCGTGGAGTGCTGGAAGTGGTTGGCAGGGGTCTGCCTCAGGAATTTGAGCAGTCTCCTCACGGGGTGGGGGTGGTATGGGTTCTGCAGCCTGTCGGCATTGCCTTGCTCCTCAAGAAGGAGGTGATCAGTGAGGTGGTGGACCCTGCTCCAGATCCACGGTTTGTGTCCAGGTATCCTGGTCCCAAAACAGATTTGGGGGCTAGTGCCCCATGCGTGACCTGAATAAGTTCCTAAGGCCTCACACCTTCAGGATGGTCACTCTGGCTCAGATCATTCCATCCTTGGAACCAGGCGTGTGGTTCTGTTCTCTGGACCTTCAGGACGTGTTCTTTCACGTCCCAATCCGTCGCCTCATCAGCAATTTCTCCACTTCAGGGCAGAGGGATCTCTTTACAAGTTCTGGGCCATGCCCTTTGGCCTCTCTCCAGCTCCCAGGGTCTTCACCAAATGCATGGCAGTGGTGACAGCATTCCTGTAGTCAAGGGTCCAGGTGAACCCTTACCTGGACGACTGGCTGATTGCAGACCCTCCAGGTTGGAGGTGGAGCATTCCAGGGATTTTTGTCCTCCAGGTCTCAGATTGGCCTCATCGAGGCCAAATCGAACTGGTGCCATCGCCAGCGATTCAGTTCATCGGGCAGAGCTTGATCTCTCGAGCCAGAGCCCCGCTCCCAGCAGACAGGGCAGAGGTCCTTTTCTCTTTGCCCAATCAATTCAGGTTGGGCAGTTGCGCCCTGCCCGATAACTTCCTGGGCCTCACGGTGGGCTACACCATCATGGTCCATTGGGCCCGCTGGCATGTGTGTCCCTGCAATGGGGCTGGCCCGTCAGTGGTCACAGCGCTCGGTTCTTTGGACCAGCCGGTGACTGTGACCCAGGAGATGTGGTATAGCGTGAGTGGTGGACTCAACCCAGCCTCGGCCTGCAGGAGGTATCCTGTTCGTCCGCCCCGAGCCGACTGTCATTCTGACTACTGCCTCTCTGGGCTGGGGTGCCCATCTGGGGGAGCTCAAGCCCATGGCCTCTGGTCCCTTCAGGAGTCTCGATGCCACATCAACCTGCTGGAGCTTCGAGCGGTGCGACTAGCCCTCACCACCTTCGCTCAATTTGTACGGGGTCAGGTGGTTCAGGTCCAGATGGACAACACCATGACCATGTACTATCTCAACTGTCAGGGGCGGGACACACTCCTCGACTCTACAAGGAGGATCTCCGCATTTGGTGTCTCGTGATCCGCTTGGAGGCGGATCTCCTGGCCATCCATGTGGCAGGAGCCTCCAACAGTCTGGCCGATGCCCTCATTCGGATAGGCACTGCATCTTACGAGTGGTCTGTCCTGCCAGAGGTAGTACAAGATCTGTTCTCCCATTGGGGCACCCCTCAGGTGGACCTGTTTGCCTCCAGAGAGGATGCGAAGCTGAGGCTGTTTCATGCCCGCCCCCCTCAACAGGGTTCGCTGCAGGGGGATGCCTTCTCAAGGCCGTGGACCCTGGGCCTCTTCTACGCATTCCCTCCATTTCCCTTGCTGAAGGCGCAGGTGATTCTGGTAGCCCCAAACTGGCCTGCCAGTTCTAGTACCCAGATCTCCTCCTCTGCCTCTGCTCCAGGCTCCTGAGGTGGCTTCCAGCCTGCCCGGACCTGCTCTCAGTCGACAAGGGGAAGGTTCTCAATCTGGACCTTCAGTCCCTGCGCCTTACTTCCTGGTTCCTGAACGGCTAGAGTTCCAGGCCTTGGGCCTTTCCGGCTAGGTCCTTAATGTCTACTAGAAAATGCTACGTCTTCAAACGGAAGAAATTCTCCATTTGGTGTCGGGACAAGGGTTTGGACCCTTCTTTCTGTTCCTTGGCTAGCATTCTGGACTACCTTTGGTCCCTTTCTCAGCCAAGACTTCGGTCGACTAACTTTAAGGTGTGCGTAGCAGCCATCTCCGCCTATAGGCGCGGGCCTGCAAGCAGTCAGTGGCGCAGGAGAAGGTGGTAGGGCACTTTTTCAAAGGCCTAGACCCCATGTCCCCTCTGGTGCGAGAACCTCCACCTCCGTGGGATCTACTGCTGGTATTGGCGAAGCTCATGGGCAAGCCATTTGAACCGATGCACAGGTGCACTATCTCCTAACTATCGTGGAATACCGGCCTCTTGGTGGCTGTCACGTCAGCCAGAAGGATGGGTGAGCCCCAGGCACTTTCCTTAGTCTGGTCTTCCACAGGGACAAGGTTGTCATTCGCCCCACCTGAAATTCCTTCCAAAGGTGGTGTTGGAGTTTCACCTTCGCCAGGTGTTCTGCCGGTGTCGACCTCGGAAACCAAATATAGGCTTCATACTGTGGACCCTAGAAGAGCTCTCTTATGAGGAACGAATGGCTGAAGTTCAGTGAGAGGTTCCCCAGCTGTTTGTCACCTACATTGAAGCTGCAGCCAAGCGGACGATAGGCAGGTGAGTCACCTCCTGCATAGATCTTTGCTATAGATTGGTGGGCATGGAGCCTCCCAAAGGGATAAGAGCTCATTCTACCCGCCATACTGCTGCTTTGGTGGCTGCTTCTAGAGACGTCCCTATCCAGGAAATCTGCAGGGCTGCTGCCTGGAAGTCTGCGCACACCTTCATTTCCCAGTACCACATTGACCTTGAGTCACGCCGGGATGCTGGTTTTGGGACCTCGGTTCTCCAGTTTTTACTCCTTAAGTAGGTGGTGCGTGCCTTGCCTCTTTCCTCCCGGAGTACTGCTAGGAGTCTGCCAGACAATGTGGATTGTACATCGTATCCATGTCCCTAGAAATGCAGGTTAGACACCTGTTACAGGAGTGGTATATGTTCATCCGCAAGACCCACCTGACCTCCCTGGCTTCGCGCATCCTTGCTTCCAGCAGGCTAGATCTGGCATTATGAGGTGAAACCGAGGGTTTATCACCTGGGTGGGTGGGAGGAGCCAGCTTGAAGACCTTCCGGCAAGACTTAAAGTGGCAAGGAACCTGCCAGACAGTGTGGATGAACAACATATACCACTCCTAGAACTCCTGTTACAGGTGAGTAACCTGTATTTATTGTCTAAAAGCTCCTCATTCCTTGTAATATTTTATAACAGTTCTGATATATTTGTCCACCTTTTTTTATTTGGCATTTTTGGTTTTCCTTTCTGCAATCTGATTTGGTAACCTATTCGAGGGTCACCACTCTTCGGCTAAAATAGTACTTTCTATAGACTTGTGGTTGCGTGGTCTCCCTAGTGCACATTGATGGTATTTGCTTTGTTCCTTCAGGCTCCGAAACCACAGGGTCCAATTCTCACAAAGCATGGCAAAAATCCTGTAATGGAGCTGAACGAAAAGAGACGAGGGCTAAAATATGAACTGTTGGCTGAAACTGGTGGTAGTCACGACAAGCGTTTTGTCATGGAGGTAACGTGCTTTGTGTGTGGAAATGTTTGTCTAATTATGTAAGTTGGTCTGCTACTTGGATGTTGGAAAATGCTTGTAGGACTGAGTAGGTGTTGATCTGGTTCACTTTCCTCAAAAATGCAAAACTAAGTGACCAATCGGAACTTGTTCTACTTGATCTTGTTTTGAGAGGACCCTTGCAATAGGTAACCTTGAGGACTGAGCCGGCATGCACTAGGACCACATGGAAAACTTTAGCAACGTCTTGCTGGAGACTGCTCCATCACATGATCGGCATCAGCAAGACGCTGTATTAGGGGCGGTCTCCATGCCCGCATTAGTTTTCCTGCTGTCTACCTGGGCACGTCTGACCTCGCTGAGAATTGCTCGTCAGCTGCCCTTTTTGGACGAGTATGCCCCAAAATATTCATAAATTTCTGTTACAAGTGTTCTCCATTGTTCCTCTTCTCCGTCTGGAGTTTGTTCACTGGCTGCAGCTCCCTCGCATAGACTGCCTTTCTTATTTCCTCATTCTGCATTGGACCGATGCTTTTCTCAGGGACTCTGCGGCCTGACAGTTTTTCTAGGCCACAGGGACTCTTCCTTGTCCGTGGACACTCTCCATAGATGGGGAGGAGCGGAGGCAGACCTTGTTGGGAGGTTCTTCAGGTGTCCAGGCTCCCAAACCAGCTCAGGCCACTTCTCCCCACCCTGCTACAGCCTGCCTTCTTCCTGGACACACCCTTCTCCATGTGATTGAAGGGGAGGCAGTCTGAGAGATTTTCTGTCTCATACGATGGTTTGGCAAAAGGTCACTTCCACCAGTTGGTCCTGCAAATGATAGACCACGGGCACTCTACTGAATTCATCCAGATGCCACACCAGACAGGCCCCCCCCTCCCTCTAGCTGTTCCCTGTCTTGCACAGAACTCGTCTGGGGTGAAATTCAGGCTTTTCTCGAGGGCTATAGAGTCTGATCTTACTTCGAGATGGAGCTCTTGAGCAGATAACACAATTGGGACTGAAGCTGGCAGGTGGTAGGACCCAAAGGAAGCAGTATACAGCGGGGGACCATCCCCGACGTCCCATGTGGTGTAAAAGGGGTGGTACCCAGTTTTCCTATTGAATTGCATGCATGGGCTCCACGGACGCCTTCAGCTTCGATTGACTGTCATCTTGTTTTCAGTGCTTTATTTACCGAAAAGTATGTCTTCTGTATTTTTGTTTTCTGCATGTCTTAATTCCCCGACATCGGGCCCAGACCACAATACCAAGGCCTGCCCACACTGTCAAACATTCAACAGTAGGATGAGGAATACTGCCAGAAGGTCCTCCAGGCCTACTTAACTGCATTGAGGGGTGGGAGTGGGGGTGGAGACAGTTCCCAGTCAAGATCTAGGTTGTCCAACTCCCTATCTGCCTCCAGGCGGAGTTCAGCTTCTACGTTTGACAAACTTAACAGCTTGAGGTAGGTCGCTGGACACTAGAAGATGCTCGCTGTCACACCAGGGAGCCTGACGCCAAGGCATCAAATACCACGACCGCAGCGTCTGCCACACTTCTGACACTGACAACATAGTGACCCAGTCGGGTAGTCTGGCCACACCCCACAATAGGTCTGACTACCCCAAACCGCCACCTAAATCCCAGTCACCATCTGCAGGCTGACTTGTGGGCACAAAAAGCCACCAGGTCAGTTGAACCTGGCAGATGCCAGACCAGGGGCAAAGACTCCAACTGTCTCATGTCAAGGACCTGTCCGCCTTCTGGTGGAACACCATCAAAGCTGGTGTCCTCCTAGCCAGACGTATGATAGCGGAGGAGGCTACCCCCGGAACAAAGTCTTCTATCCAGGGAACCTACTCTGCCCAAGGAGCCCACCCCCACTGGCAGGGGTTGTTTGGGCCACAAAAGGCACTCCTGGAGCAGGAGCTTTTCATGCTCCACAGGAGGACACAAACTTAAGCGCCGACTTACTAGATCTAGGTGCTCCTCAATGGGCTCTGACCATTCCTCATCTTGCTTATCTGGGTCATCCTTTTTGGGGGGGACTACCTTCCATCACTGCACCTGAGAGATGCACCAAGGTCCTGACCTGACTCCTTCAGTAGGGCCCTGATAGCTCAGTCAGTAGAGCATCAGAATTTTAATCTGTGTCCAGGGTTCAAGTCCTTGTCAGGGCGACAGTTGGCTTTCAGTCTTCGTATGTTTGTAGGCAGTATAGTGTAGTGGGTTAAGGCTCTGAGCTGCACATCTGGAGACCTGGGTTTGAATCCCGCAGCCACCTAGGTGCGTACTGTGATCCTGAGCAAGTCACTTAACTTCCTTGTGTGCCCAGGTTGCATCTGGAAACTAGCTTTGGCTTGGTGTGCTGCTCCTGGTTTAAATAATAACTTTCGTCTCCGGGGCAGTTCAAAGGTTGGACATCACTGCAATTTGTAAGAATACAGCAAGACTTCATGTTGTTTGAAGCTCCTGTGCACCTGAGCAAGAGGAATATGCAAGTAAAGCATCCTGCCCTGTCTAGGGACACTAGAAAAGCGCCCCGCTTCAGCATGGGAATCAGATCTGGGAGGGTCACCATGTGGAAGCTTTTGTACAGGACCGAGACGTTGAGGTTGCCGAGGTCCAGTATCAGACGGAGGTCCCCAGTCTTCTTTGGAACCAGAAAGAAGTGATATCCTAGTCCCCTCTGGTTCCTTTGTACGTGCTCTGTGGCTTTTCCCAGAAGTGTGAGCACCTCCTGTTGTATAAGCAGGGCATGCTAACCCAAGTAACGGGAAAGCAGGTGAGGTCTCGTAGCTGGGTAGTCTAGAAATTCTATGAAATGGCCTTTGACCAACTGGAGAACCCACTTGTCTGTGGTGATAGATTGCTACCCTAAAAAGTGGAGAGCGATGAGACCCCCGACTTTCCTTGCTTGTTGATCTAGAGGAGGGGCGGGGGCCAGGAAGGAGTCGTGCTTTGGCAGCACTGGTCCCTGCAGGCTGGGCCGGCTTCGTGTAACGTTGGCCTCTGCTTGGGGACAACTTGGTCTGGGCCTTGCGCAAAAAAGTGCCCCTTTGTTGCCGGCCGCAAAACCAGCTGTGGTTCCTACGAAAGGAACTAGGCCTGCATCTGTACATGACCTGTACAGATCAGACTGCCTTCCCTGCATCCTGGAGCTTGGTGATGACCTTCTCAGATGATTCACCTCGCTGTTGTATGGGACGACTAGAATATTCTTCTGTACGTCTGGGGTGAAGCCAGAGACATGGAGCCAGGAGTGTCACCGGAGACAAACTCCTGAAGCTGCAGCTCTAGCAGAAGAGTCCGCAGAATCGTATGCGGCTCCAAGTGCTTGGGTCCCCACATCTGACCCAGTGCGGAGTAGGTTAAGGAGCTCTGCTTTCTGGTCACCATCAGGAAGCTTTTTGACCAGGTCCTGGCCCTGTTCCCACAGGGCGTTCTGGAACTGTACCATATGGGTAAGGTAGTTCAGAGACCTGATGGCGCATGTAGCAGCCTCGTATGTGCGCCTCCCCAGGGCATCCAACTGCTTGGATTCCTGGTCTGGTGGCTGAGTGTTCATATGCTGGGGCCGTTGAGACCAGTCATGTGAGGCTGTGATGACTAGGGAGTCTGCCAGAGGTTGCTTTGCCAAGTACTGGTCTTCTCTCTGAGCCTTGTACAGGCGGTCAGCCTTCGGCACCGTGGGAGTGGAGTACGGGCGTTTCCACGCAGCCCTGGTGATGTCCGCGAAGGTGTCCACCAAGGGTGGGACTACCACAGGCTTTGTGTCTTTTTGGCGAAGATAGCGGCCAAGGCGTTGTCATTCGGGGTCAAGGTCTTCAGCATCCCACCCCATGTTGTCCTGGATGTGCCTCATGATCTCAGCGAAAGAGGGATCATCTGGTAGAGACCTGGGGAGGTCATGTGGCTCAGGAGAGGAGATGCTGAGCGGAGAAGGAGATCTGGAGTAGTCCAAGGTGTCCGATCTGGAATCCTCCCACGGAGTATACCAGCGTCGTCTGGGTCGTTATGAGCTGGGAGACCCTGATGGAGATCTGGAGGGAGGCCTTCTCCCGTCTTTAGATCTACCTCAGGAGGTGGAGTCTGTTCCTTGGGGGTTAGTGGTCTTCCTGCTGGCCCCTTAGGTAAGGAGGAGGAGGTTTGACAGGGACCACATCTTTCTGATAGCCGGTGGTCTGTCACTGGTGACAGGTGTCTCGCCCCCAGGAGGGTTCCGTGGGAGCCCGGCATCTCGGTGTCACCCACCTGGTCTTGAGCTGGGGGAGGTGTGTCCTCCGTCGATTCCCTATGACTGGCGTCGGGGGTTGGGGGGTTCTGCTCGGAGTTGCTGACATCTGTCTCCTGACCGATGCCTTGGATCCAGCGAATGCCTGACCGGCGACTGGTGTTTGCTCCTGTGAGCGCCTGGCTGATTTGGAATGTTTAGCAGACATCGGGTCAGATGCCCTTTCAGGAGGCGTCATGTCCTTGGTCTTAATAGTTAGCAAGCACATGTGATTACAACAGTTAAACAGATAAGCCAGTTTGGTTACAATGGCACATTCTTGCACGATGGTAAGAGCAAGCAGCAGGATAATAGCAGTTCAGTCAGCAGTGGGTGAGGATTAAAAGAGTGTGGTGGGGTCTGTGGTCTTTCTGGGTGCAGGATCAGGACTTCTGGGCAGTTGGGAGACCGAACTGGAGTCTGGTGGAAGAAGAGAACTTATGGCGCTCAGAAGACTTTGAAGAGGCCTTGGATTGGGTGGAGGAAGCAGAGGGCCGCAATGTCTTGAATGGCTGGAGCGAGGAAGAGCCGCCTGAAGTCTGGACCTTAACGGGGCTGTGACAGAGCCCTGGAGGGAGAGGGGTCTGATTTGGAGCAGCAGGAGTCCGAGGCCTGAGTTGGGGAACCTAGACCTCGCCTTCTCCCGGTGCTTATGGACTTTAGAAGAAGATTCTCCCTTGGAGGAAGGTTCTTGGTCCATCCTTCTAATTTCTCTTCGAGGATATATGCCTGTAGTGCCTTCTGATGGTGGATCCTGAGCGGCTATTGAACCCTTGTCAAAAAGTGCAGGCCTTGGTATCGTGGTCCGGGCCGAGGCAATGCATGCAGGAAGTGAGGATCCTTGAAAGGGATCAGTTTTCCGCAGACACACTTAGAAAGGTGACCCTCAAGCAGTGGCGTTGGAGAGGACATCAGTTGTGCAAAGAAATTCACAGAAAGTTCTGTAGTCGTACGCTAGGCAGAGACAGAGTCCAATGCTGGCGAGTAGACGGCAGGAAAAGAACGGGGGATTATGGGGGACCGCCTCCTTATGTACTACGCCTGATGTCGGGGGCGGGACAGACTTCTGAGACAGTCCCCGCTGAATACTGCTAGCTAGAAAATTTCCGTGGGGTCCTGGCGCCTGCTGGCTTCAGTCCTAATGGTATAACCTGCTGCAAGAGCAGTTTCTCCAAGATCTGGACCTTACTTCCTCCCGGTGTTTATGGGCCTTGGAAGATTCTCCCTTGAAGGAAGGTTCTTGGTCCATCCTGCCAAGTCCTTCTTCCAGCAGGTAAGCCTGAAGTGCCTTCTGACAGCGGTTCCTGCTGCGGCTGTTGAACCCTTGGCAGAAAGTGCAGGCCTTGGTGTCGTGGTCCAGGCCTAAGCACTGCACACACGGGGAATGAGGATCCTTGAAAGGGATCAGTTTTCCGCAGGCGCACTTGGAAAGGTGTCCCTCGACTGGAGCTGGAGAGGATATCAGTTTGGAGAAACTCTTTAAGTTCTAAGTCGTCGTGCGCTAGACAGAGGCCGATGCTGGTGAGTCGTCGAGAAAAGAACTGGGATTTCTGTGGTACCGCCCCTTTATGTACTATGCACGACGTCGGGGGCCGGGAACAACGTCGAGGCAGTCCCCGCTGAGTACTGCTAGCTAGAAAATTTCCGTCGGGTCCTGGCACCTGCCGGCTTCAGTCCTAATGGTGTAACCTGCTGCCTGGCCCAGTCTGGAGCAATCGGAATCACCTCGCAGGGTTGAGACCTGATTTTGACTAACACCTTGAACAGGAGGGGGAAGGGGGGGAAGCATACAGGAACTTCCCTTCCCAATTGAGAACTAGGGCATCCAGGGGGACTGAGCCCAACACTGGGGGCCTGCAGCAGAAGAGAGGAAGTTGGTGATTGTCTGGGGCTGCAAAAAGATCTATCTGTGGGGTGCCCCATCTGGAGATCACCTTCAAAACCAGGGGATCCAAGGACCATTCGTGATGACCCCGAGATATCCTGCTGAGAGCATCTGCCAGGGCATTGTCTTTGCCTGGGAGGTGTATTGCTGTAAGAGAGGTGTTCAGGGAATAGGCCAGAGACCATACCTTTATTGCCTCTGTGCACAAGGCCGAAGACAATAGTGCCCCCTTGCTTGTTGATATACCACATTGTGGTGGTATTGTCTGTCCTGATCTGAACTACTTTGTTCTGAACAGACTTGGAAAAAGCTTGAAGTGCTAGAAACACTGCTGAGTTCTTAAAGATTGATGTGAAGCAGATTCCTGAGGAGACCACAACCCTTGGGTGGTCAGGGGTCCCAAGTGTGCTCCCCACCCCAAGAGGGAGGCATCTGTAGTAAGGATTAGAGAATGAGACTGAGTGACAGAAGGAACTCCCTGTCTTAGATTGTCCTGATCCAGTCACCACTGTAACGCCTGGATCAGGGTTCGAGTCACTGGAATTAGTTTGGTCAGAGGGTCCCTTTACTGAGACCAAAAGGCTCTCAAGTGGAACTGAATATCCCTCATTTGAAATCTTGCTCCCTGCACCACTGCTGTAGAGGCAGCTGTGTCCTAGGAGTTACAGAAAATGCCTTACTGGTAGAGACACCTGTAGGGTGAATGAAGAGGCCAGTGAAATAAGTGTCCTTGCTGTGTCCAGGGGAAGGAAGGATCTTGCTTTTACTGTATCCAGCTCTGCCCCTATGAAGGTGAGGAGCTGCACAGGCTCTAGAACTGACTTTGAAAGATTCAGCAGGAAACCTAAAGAAGTGAGCAGTTGCTGGGTTATCTGTAGGTGTAACTTGACTTGGTCTGGGGACTGGCCTACTATGAGCCAGTCGTCCAGGTATGGAAATATGGAGATTCTTTTTCTCCTTAGGAAGGCAACTACTACTGCTATGCATTTTGTGAACACCCTTGGAGCAGAAGTTAGGCCGAGGGGCATTGCTCTGAATTGGTAGTGGCCTGAGGGCAGCTCGAACCTGAGGTACTTTCAGTGGGAGCTTCTGATAATATGGAAATAGGCATCTTTGAGGTCCAGGGAGACCAGCCAATCCACTGGCCTTAGGGGAGGGTAGAATTATTCACAGTCACCATTTTGAACTTCGGCTTTAAAAGGTTCTTGTTTAAATATCTGAGATCCAGGATGGGCCGCCATTCTCCTTTCTTTTTGGGGGTTAGGAAGTACCTGGAGTACAATCCTTTCCCTTTGTGTAAGGGTGGGACCCTCTCTATGGCTCTGAGAGCCAAGAGGGAAGAGACCTCTGACTCTAGGGCAAGTGCCTCTGAAGGATTTGCAGGTGGAAAGGATCTGGTTCTCATCTTTGGAAATTTTTTGAAGCTGATAATCAGTCCCTGGCTTACTACTTCCAGGACCCATTTGTCTGATGTTAGACATACAGTCCTGGACAAAGTAAGCCAGCCTGCCCCTTACAGGTGGTGGAGAATCAGCCCTGGCAAGCCCATCAGGGTGCCTGTTTGGCAGGGGCTTTAGGCTGAGGGGTGGAAGCAGGCCTGCTTGTACCCCATCTGCCTCTTCCTCTAAAGAACCCCCTAAGAGCATAAGCAAAAGAAAAGGCCTGGGCTTGATAGGCCTATGAAAAGGCCTGCCCCTGCCCTTGGGATGCTGCCTCTGAGGAGTGGCTTGCCTTTCCTTGGCCTGAGCACTCCTGTAGGTGGTCCTGTATTCATCAGTTTTCTTCATGTGGTTCTCTGTTTGCTCCCCAAACAGAGAATTACCCACAGCAGGAAAATCCATGGCCTTAGTCTGGGTATCCTGAGACAGGCTAGTACATCTGAGCCAAGCCATCCTACGAAGGGCCACAGATGTAGCCATGACTCTAGATGAATCATCGTTGGAGTCCACTGCAGCATGGAATTGCACCTTGGATGCCTCCATACCATCCGCAGCCACCTGCTCCAGCTCCTTGGCAAGCTGTCCAGGGACCTGTTTAGCTAAAGCCATTAGTGTCCCATCTAGATTTCTGATATCTAGCTGTATAGGCCATATAATTAGCCTGCCTGAGTCCCAAGGATGCTGCTATGTACTGTTTCTTTGCCATGGCATCAATCCTCCTGGAGTCCTTATCTGGGGTGTGAAGCTAAGGGTATATTTGGCTTATCACAGGCTGCAGCCTGCACTACTCCCAACATGGCTGCGTTGTTGTAAGGAACTCCAGATTCGAGCCTGAGAGAGTATACCTCTTGTCCACAGGAGGTATAGAATTAGGAGTTTTAAAAATTTTCATTGTCTGTTTCCCAAAGGACTTAAGAAGGGGAATAGACAGCCTCCTGGACTCTGGGATATCTATCATTTCAGCAGTCAGGCTCCTCCTGGTCATCCACAACTTCTTCCATAGGAAGCTGAAGAGTTTCAACCACTTTTTTGTAAAACCTAAAATGGGAAGGGGACTCAGAAAGCCTAGGAGGAGACACTTCTGAAGGTCTGTCTGGGGAGATGTCTGGGTCAATGGGCCATCCAGACTTTCATAATCACACTCGCTTTCCTCACTCTTCTTCCTCCGGTTCATAAAATTCCTCTAAATTATAATCTGGAACTGGGGGAACCGACCGAACAGAGCTCCTTCCTAATGGTGCCGGTTCGGTCGGAACCAGTGATAGCGACTAAACAATCCTTATCGCTTTGGCCATTTCATCAGCGGTCGGAGAAAGAACTTGTGGATTTGCACCGGCTGATTTATCCCTTCTTGTTCTTTTAACCGGAACGGACTCCTCTGAGTCTGTTCTCCTTTTGCCCGAAGTTTCGCCCTGGTCAGAGGGCACTCCTTCTGGTTCGGTTGGAACCGAACCAGGCTGGCCATCCGGGTCAGTGGACTTCTTGGCCTCCCTTTCCCTGAGCCTACCAACTCTCCCCAGGGTAGCTGCTGGAAAATTTTACAAATCTGGCAGTCTGAATCGAGGTGGTCAAACCCCAGACAATAAACACAGGTGGTGTGGGGATCAGCTTTAGAAGACCCCCAAACACACACACGTATTGAAACCCAGTGGGCCCGTTTTGAGGTTTGCAAGTTTTTGCTACTTCTTGGAGTAGTTCCTCCTCCTGGTGCCTTTTCATTTGTTCCAGAGTGCTTGGGATTCTGTCCTATATGTAATTACCTACTGCAAGAGCTCTCTTCAACTAAGATAGTGCAGTTACGTAAGAACTTATCGTAACAGTAGATCTTCGAGAGAGGCTCTTGCAGTAAATAACTCTGCCTCCTGCCCTCCATCCCCTAGGCTTTTTCAGCTCCTTTTCCATTGAGGAAATGCCTGCTTCTCGTCTGGGCCTGTGGCGGGAAAAAACTGGAAGGTGGTTGTCGGGACCGCCCCTTTATACAGAGCGTCATCTGGCGCGGTCACCCTGGCGTGGGGCGGTCCATCACCAGGGACTGCTAGCTAGAAATTTTTCCGTGGGGTCCTGCCGACGTCTGTCGTATATGTAGTTCCCTACTGCAAGAGCGCCTCTCGAAGATCTACTGTTACGGTAAGTTCTTACATATCTGTACTATCTGCGAGAACAGTTCTTGCAGCAGGTACTTTCACTCCCACCATCCCTGCTGGAGGTAAATTCTGGTTCCAACATTCTTCTAGGACAAGGCGTGTACATCCTCTTTCTGATCGCCATTTGATGGCGGATCCTCGGTCTCCTCTTCTGTCATCCAGCGTCCGGGAGTCTCCGGCCAGAACTGGGGATTCTAGGGGCCTGCCTCCGACGACACTCGCCGGACGTTGGGGCGGACCAACATCGAGGCGGTCCCCATGGAATACTGCTAGCTAGAACATTTCCGTGGGGTCCTGGTGCATGCCAGCTTCAGTCCTGGTGGTGTAACCTGCTGTAAGAGCTGTTCTCGAAGATCTATTGTTACGGTATGTTCTTGCGTCACTGTACTTTACCCGCTTTCTTTATGCAGTACTCCAGCGCCCTTCAAAATGGTTGGCTCATTGCATCACTTTCTGTTATGACAAGTAGAAGACTCCTCTGGGTCAAGTGAGGGGCACTCCACAAGAGGAGTCACTGCCTCAGCGGCATCTTTCAAGAACGTGTCAGAGGCAGAGATCTGTGCTGCTGCCACTTAGACGTCTGTCCACACACTTACAAAACACTACAGTTTGGATATTGCCTCTCGCCGTAGAGCAGGCTTCGGGCTTGCTGTTCTGCAAGACCTCCTTTCTTAAGGCCTTCACAGCTAGAGGATCTACTTGAGTAGCTTTCCTCCTCCTGTGTGCTTGGGACTCGGTTGTATATGTAATTACCTACTGCAAGAGCTTCTGTTGAACTACTGTTACGATAAGTTCTTGCGTAACTGTACTTTCTATGAGTGGTATATGTTCATCCACACGACCCACCTGACCTCCTTGGCTTCGTGCAACCTGGCTTCCAGCAGGCTAGAACTGGCGTCATGGCGCGGAGCCGAGTGTTTTACCACCCAGGTGGGTGGGAGGAGCCATCTTGAAGACTTTCCAGCAACATTTAAAGCGGCTAGGAACCTGCCAATAAGTGTGGATGAACAAAACATACTACTCCTAGAATTTCTGTCACTGCTTAATAACTTGAATTTTCTGGTAAGTTCTTGCATAGCAGTACTTTTTAGGCATTGTGGTCTTCGGTTCATTTTGTGGCTGAGTGGCACTACTTGTTTGCAGTATATATATTTAGTGTTGCTATTGGGGAAACCCCACTATAGAGCTAGCTTTCAATATACTAGATCTCTTTTGCAAACATTTGGGATACAGCAGGTATACATCACGTGACATGTTCATGCTTAAGCAAAGCCACTTTGTTGCATTTTAAAGCTTTTAGACTATCACTAAGCACTGGTTTTGGTATTTAATAGGTTGAAATTGATGGGCAGAAGTTCACAGGTGCAGGCTCGAACAAGAAAATTGCAAAGGCATATGCTGCCTTGGCAGCACTGGAAAAGCTCTACCCTGATGATGATATAGCACCTGAAGAGCCCAAAAAGGAGAAGATGCCCCCTATGATGGGAAGAGGCGCGAAATTCATGCCCAAGGTGTGCTCTTTTTTTTCTTCCATTTTTATACCATTTTGATATAGAACAGAGACTTGTGATGACATTTGGTTTACTGTTCTCATTTGAAAGTTGAACAGGAAAGGTGCACTGAACATAAATGTGTTCATGATGCGATGGGGTGACATACCCAGCAATAGTGCAGTGACAATGGTATAAACATCAAGGTTGCACAGACAGCATAACAATTATGTAAAGGAATTAAAAGTCAGGAGTTACAGGTAATACAATTTTAGTTGCTAATGTTTAGAGTCCAGGTGAAAGAAAGCCATGGGATGAGAACAGTGCCAGTGGTGGGACACACTTGCCACAGTTTATGTGGCAAAAAGCAGATTCACAGCCAAAATGAAATTGGGTCAAATCAAATAGATATGGCTGAAAAGGGAGCACTGGGGTCTGGTTCAGGCTTGACTGGGTGGGGAGGAGTTTCAGCTGGAAGAATGGGGAGGGAGGGAAGCCGAGCTATGGGTAGATCAAGAGGGAGGGGAGGTGATAGATAGAAGAGATCTTACTTGGGAGAGGGGTCCTTCAGTAGGTAATCACTTATAGGACTGGCGTCGAGTCACACAGCAGACATTTCTAGCGATACCTGATGGGGGAATGCCCACCCGATGTCACATGATCGGCTTGACAATATAGTGGGTGGTTCCCATGGCCGCCTCTTGTCAATCCTATTGCAGACTTCCATTAGCAATCGTCATGAAAGTTCTTGCACATTTTTTTCTTGCCTTTTTGACTTTATTTCTTTGTCTTTACCCAAGAAGTGCTCGTCTTGTGGCACGCAGATCCTGCACAAAGTTCACCTTACGTGCGTCCTCTGTTTAGGCCGGGGCCATCCTGTTTCCTCCTGCCCAGAGTGCCAGACCGTCAATCGGGCCACAAAGAAAAGGAGACTGCAGGCTTTGGAGGCCCATCTTTTAAAAGTCCGCCTGACTTCCTTTGAGAAAAAGATAGACCAGTTGAGAGTTCTCGGCTGAAGTCTTTTTCCAAGAAGCATAAGGAGAAATCCAGGGAGCGGGAGTGCTCCGTGGACGACGCGCGGCCCTCAGTGAGCAAGGCCCAGCCGCCGCCGAGAAAATCGGGACAATAATTCTGGTAAGACCATAGCGGGTCAGCTGGTCTTCGGCTTCTATGACAATCTTGCTGCCTGAGCCGATAAGTTGCTCCTGCTCCTCTGGGATTCGAGCGGTGGCTGGTAAGTCGACTACCCAGGCTAAAGGTATTTGCCCGGCACCTGTCGATTAAGCTGGTCGAGGGCTCCTCACACGCTAAGACGGCCGTCTGTGATGGTCGCACAGGTGCAGTTCTCCGGGGCCTCAACTGACGTCCGGCGGTACCTGAGGGAGAATGTCCCTCTCTCTTCGACCATACCTCCCCTTCTCCGGCGGGTACTTCTGGCAACGATAGCGGCAAACCCCTGGACACTATGGGGTCAGCTCCGCGTCTCCCTTTCGGGGGTCAAGGAAAAGGCTCCTCTTCCGCAGCAGGCCTTACTGTGAGGCCCCTCTGCCTTGATTCGGGATTCCGGCTCACCCACGACGCCCGGACATCCTGAGGACATCCCACAGCCTGGACCATTTGACCAGCCTCAGCATTTGGCCCTGATGCTGGATTAGGTCTCCTCCAGGGCCCATCCGACCCAGATCGGGTTGTGCTGTTCCTGGCGTGGCGTCCTGTTCCCCTAACGTGGACTGTCCTGATGCCAGACTCCCAGCGATATATATACTACAGTGGGTCCGACATGGGTACCCCTCCATGCATCTAGACCCTGAACTGTCCCGCTTTACCTGCGGGGCTTTCTTCAGGGACCACTACCCAGTGGGTCTCTCTCTGGACTGGAGTCATTTCAGACAGTTCTACCCTGGGTTTAATCCCTACTTTGCTTATCAGGGATTCCAGTGCTATTACCCTCCACCAGTCTCTCCCCCGGCCTCCCCAGCTTCTGCCTGCTCAGCCCCAAAAATCCAGATTTCAAGGCTCTAATTCAGTCTTGATGGCAGGGGGCACGGTCTGAGTTGGTCTCGAACCTGTAGACTAGGCTCCCACTTCCACGGTCTCCCAGGTCTCCTTCCCTGAGCAGTTACTCAATTGCTAGTATCTGTCTCTGGGAAGACTGGTCAATAGGCTTCCCTTCCCAATGCTGTCCTGTCGAGGCGGATGATGGCGATAGCTGACAGGGGGCTGACTATTCTTTGGAGATCCTGGAGGAGCCTGAGGTCCTGAAAGGCAGGGTTTCCCCGAAATCTCCACCGGAGGATCGTGCCTTTTTGGACCTTCTGAGGTCCATGAATGATTACTTAGACTGGGAGTCTGAGGATCAGGACCTTATGAGACGGAGGCTCGCGGAACATTTCTACCTTGAGCCTCTGTCCCTGGTCCCCATTCCTTCTTGGATGGCACTTCACCACTACCATCTGGCAGTTGCCTCATTCTCTCCCGGCTGTCCCCAAACATCCAGACGGACTTTACCAGGCGCTGAAGGGTGCTGCATTCCTGAAGGCACATCCCAAGGCTGACTCTGGTCATTTCTGCAGCTCATGATGGCTCCTCGGCTCCAAAGCACATGAGCATCTCTTCTCCGGACGAAGAATCGAGGGAGATGGACCAGTTCGGGAGAAGAATTTATTCATTGGCCACATGTGCCCTTTAGTCCTTTAACTATGTGGTCCACATGGTGTTCCACCAAAAGGCTACCTTGGCCAGGTTAGTAGAGTCAAGTCCATGGACCCATCTCCTTTAAAGGAGGAACTTGCCAAGGATCTTCGCCTGAAGTCTCGTGTAGGCACGCTTTATGTGCCACTTACGACTCCCGACTCTGGACGTACTTTGGCAACTGCCATTGCCCTTACATGACACTCCTGACTTCACCTCCCTAGACTGCCACAGAGGTCCAGTCAGCGATTCAGGGCTCCCGTTTAGGGCTAGTGCTATTTGTTGGGGACACCAAAGACATTATCACAGACCTGCAGGACAGGTTGCACTTGGGTCTGTGCAGTCAATGTATCGGGCTCCCAGCAGCAGTAGCCCTTCCGAAAAGGACCGGAGGCAGAGAAAGAACACGCGGGTACAGGCGCCCCTCCTGCCTCTAAAAACAGATGTTCAGGGGTCCTCCCCTGCCGCCCTGCGTTTGACTCCTCATCCCACTGTCTCCTCAGTCTCGGCCAGGGAGCAGGTGAGGCGCTTGCCCGCCACGCGCAGGAGTGGAGGGCGATCACCTCCGACAAATGGGTCCTGCAACTAGCGTCCGTCAGACACACACACACCATAGTTTCTGGAAATTCCCCCGGAAACTCCACCAAAGTCCTCTTACTCGCAGGACCAAGCTGTCTTCGTTCTCGAAGAGGTAAACTTGCTCTTGCTCAAGGAAGCAATAGAGCATGCTCACCTCGGACAAAGGGGAAGGGGGTTTTGCTCCCATTTTTTGTTCCTGGTTCCAAAAAAGACCAGGGACTTCAGACCCATACTCCTATTTAAGCCAGCTAAATCAGTTTGTCGAGTACAAAAAATTTCGGATGGCAACTCTCCAGAGCCTCCTTCCACTCCTTATGGAGAAGCCCTAGTAGCTCTGTGCTCTAGATATGCAGGATACCTACCTGCACATCCTCATCCTCCCCAGTCACTGCCAGTTCCTGCACTTTCACTTGCAGGGGGGGAGCACTTTCAGTTTTAAGCGCTCCCTTTCATCTGTCTCCGGCACCATGGATCTTTACCAAGTGCCTGGCAGTGGCCGCGTCCTTTTGCGCCGCAGGGGTTTTGCAGTTTTCCCATAGTTTGTAAACTGTCTGATTTCAGCCCCGTCCAGGATTCTTTGCTAGAGGGTCTTGCCTTCACCCTGGTCCGTTTCAGCAGACTAAGGATCAAAGTCAATGTTCCCAAGTCCTCCCTGCCCAGAGACAACAGTTTATTGGGGCAGTTATGGATACGGTCCAGTGCAGAGCCTTTCTTCCTCCAGACAGGTTGGAGACCCTTTATCAGGCTCGGGAGGTTCTGGGCCTGATGGCGGACTCCATCATGACTGTTCCCCTGGCAAGGCTTCACATGAGGGTCACTCTGTCCTTGCGGGTGCAGTGGGATCGGCTCCTGGACAACCTGGACCTTTCTTTATTGGTCTTCTCAGTGGTTCATAAAGAGTTGAATTGGTGGATGGATTCTTGCAATCATTTTCCTTCGGGCTTCCCTTTCCGAGCCCAGCACCCTTGGTTTCCCTCACTACGGAATCCTCTAATATGGGGTGGATAGCACATCTAGGAGCACCAAGCCCAGGTACTATGCTCCAGCTTGGAGAAGTCTTTGCATATCGATGTTCTGAGGATGAGGGCGATCCTGTACGCTTTACAGGCCTTCCCGTGTCTCCTTCGCAAGGGATCACTGCTAATCCAAACTGACAACACGTCAGTGGTTTGTATCACCAAACCAGGGGGTACCCAATCGGCGAAGTCAGAAGTGCCATGTAAGTGGTGCAGGTGTGGAACTGGGTAGTCCTGCACCATATGGTCCCAGTGGCCGTGCACGTTCCTTGCGTTTTACATTTCCTGGCGGACAGTCTTGGACCCTGGCTCATGAGTGGTAACTGCATCAAGAGTAGCGTAATCCTTCTTCCCTACGTTGGGGCGTCTGGATATCTACCTCTTAGATCTCTGAATCAGCATAAAACAAAACTTCCAGCTTTTGTCGCTCGGTCTAGGGCATGGTGCTTTTTGGAACAATGCATCGTGTCTTTTGGACAAGGACATTTTATCGCTTTCTCTGCATTTCCCATTCTACAGAGGGTCCTTAAGATTCAGGTGGAGAGCAAAGATGATCCCCATTGCTCCTCTCTGGCAGAGACCGATCTGGTTCCTGCTGCTGCAACAGCTCTCCAGGGAACCACGGTTCCACTTCAGTGACTCATGACCTCCTGACCCAGGATCAAGATCTATTGTTACAGCCAGGGCTCAGGTCCCCGCATCTTCATGCATGGCTGCTGCAGACGTGGCGATCTGTCGCTTCGGGGTTTCTTCCCGGGTTGCTCAAGTCCTCTGAGGCCAGAAAACCACCTACTCGTTCCACTTGTGCCATGAAGTGGAAAGTTTTCCATCTGGGCGACCGCTATGGGTTGGACCCCCTTCTCTTGTTCTGCCCCACAAGTCATGGAATACCTCCTTCACTTGTCTGACTTGTCTATCTTACTATTCTTTTGAAGGTCTACATTTCAGCTACCTTTGCGTATCACAAGCTTGTGGATAATAAACCTGTGTCTCAGTTTGAGCTCTCAAATCCCTTTCTGAAAGGATTCTCCATCTGAAACCCCCATCATGAGCCCTAACCCTCCTTGGGACTTGAATGTCATCTTGGAAAACCTCACCTTTCTCCTTTCAAGCCAGTTATGAGCTGTGATTTGCACTTTCTTGGAGGCGATGTTTCTCATGGCTATCATGTCAGCCCGAAGGATTTCTGAGCTTCAGCTCTGTCTGCAAGGAGCCCTATCTGATTTTTCCGTAGGGACCGGGTGGTCCTCGGAACGCATCCTCAGATCTTACTTAGAGAGGGCTATTGTAGTAGGTAATTCAACATATAGGACCGACTTCGGCAGGCGGCAGGACCCCACGGAAAAATTTCTAGCTAGCAGTCCCTGGCGAGGGACCGCCCCACGTCAGGTGACCAGTGTCAGGAGACATCGGTATAAAGGGGCGGTCCCTGATGCCGGCCTTCCAGTTCTTTCCTGCCATTAGTTCGTGCAGCGCCGCGTGGAAAAGTTTGTTGCTTCGTCATTTTTTAGAGTTATTCTGTTTTTTTTTTTTCGACAGCATTGGGTCATTGTCTGTATGTCATCCCCTATACCCTCGGAGCACACAAAAAAAAAAAAGTGCGACTCATGCGGCGCCCAACTCTAGCACAAGGACGGCCATTCCCTGTACCTGTTTTGTCTAGGTCCCGATCACCCGGTCGAGAAGTGCCAGCACAGCCTCAGCTTCAACGCGGCTACTCGGAAAAGGCAGCAGCAATCCCTGGAAGCCCTCATTTTGAAGAAAAAGATGAGTTCGATGGAGAAGGAGCTCAAAAAACTGAGGCAGGCATCCACTTCCCCCGGAGGCCATCAGAAGAAAAGGAGAGGCACCGGGACAAGGGCTCCTCTACTGCGTCTCCCTCAGGAGTCGCCGGGTCTCTGGTAATGTTCCTTCTGGGGGACCGCTCCTTGACGGCCGCCTCGGAGGTTTCTGAGGGGGCGTAGACCTACCCGTCTGGCTCGGGCCCTCCGGGCAACTGGAAGCCTCCGCCCCCGGTTTGGCCGCGGCTTTGCGGCCTACTGGTGTGGGCGACTTGGGTAAGCCGGGCATCGGCTGCTCCGATGTCCGCACAGAGAAAGTCAGTAAGGCGCACGACCCTTGGGGGCAGCACGCGGCCCCCCTCCCACCAGACCAGGCCGATTCTTCTCTGTCTGCCTCCGGTGAAGGCTCCCATAAGTCGGACACTGACTCCTCCGGCACCCGCTGGGAGCTCGCTGTAAAACCGCACACCTGTTCATCCGATGTCCAGTCGGTGATGGAACAGACGGACCTACCCGTCCGTTGACCCGGTTCTCCGCAGCCTTCGCTGCCATCCGGGGACCCAGAGCCCCCCCAGCCCGACCCGGGGGTTTTCCCCTCCATCCCAAGGCGGCGCTGAGGATCTTCCTCCATCGGACCGTCCTATAGGTGTGCTGGATCAGCGTCTGCTTCTCGGATGCGCCTCCGGCGCGGTACCTTGATGCCATGGCCGCCCGGCGCCTGCTCCAATGCAGGTTTACCGACTCCGGCTGGCGTCCTGCTTCTGGTTTGTTGCCCACTGCCAGGCCCTCCGGGCGCCCGGCGAGCCATCTGATCAGTCAGCTCCTCCGGCTCCTGGGTACCCTCAGTCCTATCCACTGGCGTATCTGGTGCCGCTGTACCACATGCCAGTCTTTCCGGCCCTGGTTACCCGCTGCGGGTTTGGATACTCTCCATATGGTACAACCCATATCATTATTCCCCTCCTCCTCCCTCCACCGCCCCCACAGCCGCTGGTGGACTTGCAGGAGACTGTGGCCTCCTGGTGGGCTGAGGCCAAGGATCAGCTCACCAGGTAGGTCGAGAGCCGCTTACCGACGATGGTGCTGTTTTAGGTTCCCGTACGTCTGAAGCAGCACACTCCCTCACCACCTCTGGTTTCCAGGGCTCTGTTGTCTGGGTCCATAGAGGGGCAGGATACGCTTCCCCGGGTGCTTCCCAAGAGATCTGTTCCTCCCCGGGGTCGGGAAAGGGAGACTTTTTCCTCTTCACCCTCGGACTCCTCCGATGGTTGCTTCGAGAGAGATGACGAGCCACACTGTCCGTCGAAGCCCAGGCCAAGGACCCCTCTTAAGTCTCCTTGGGAAGATCCTTTTATGGGGTTGCTAAGGAAAATTTAGGAGGTTCATCAGTGGCACTCGTTGGAACCAGACCCTCAGCGTTTAAAACTCGCCGAGCATCTGGATCTGCCAGTGACAGCTCCTACTTTGGTGTCAACCTGGATAGAGCCTCATGCCGACCTTGTCACCACCATCTGGAAACAGCCGTCAGCTCTAGCCCCACTTCCGGAAGTCAAATAGTTTATACCAGGCTCCGAGTGTCTTTTTTTTTTTTTTAAGATTCTCACCCTCATGCCGACTCTGTCGTCGTTGGTGCCGCTCACGGCCGGCCAATCAGCCAACCCAAAACATCTTAGCTCATCGCCACCTGACAGATTCCCACCTACTGGACCAGTACAGAAAGATCCTTGCTTCCTGCACGCTGGGGATTAGGGCCCTGAACTGTCTGCCATATGGGGGACTACCATTCTTACTCCGGTGGAAGCCAAACTGAACTCCCTGCCAGACTCCCAAGTCGAGCAGGAGTTGGCTGACCTTGTCCGCTCCGCACGTTCGGCCAGTCGACACACACTCCGTGCGACCTACGATGCAGTGGACACTGCTGGACGGAGCTCAGCTTTAGCCGTAGGCTTGCGTCGTCACGTTTGGCTCCGCATGTCAGGGTTGGTCCAGGAAGTGCAATCTGCTATCCAGGAAGCACCCTTCCAGGGGTTGGTGCATTTCGGCCATCACAGATTTGCAGGAGAAGGGGATGGCACTGAAGTCTGACTCCGTGTACCGCCCCCACCAGCCGCAGTGCTGTCCCTTTCGCAGACTGAATCGGCCCAAGGCAAAACCTCAAGGAAGGTGGGCCACAAAACGCCAGGCCCACGCAGCTGCCAAGCCCCCCCCACCCAAAAAAGCAGCAGGTGCTTCAGCTGTGGCACTGCCCCACACCACCTGACTCCTTTCCTCTCCCTCTGCCTCCAGACTCCCCGGAGGAACCGGTAGGAGGGAGGTTCCCCTCCACCTTCCGGGATGGGGGAGGGTAACCACGGATTCTTGGGTGCTCCAGCTCATAGCAGAAGGACACTCCATAGTTTCTTCAGAAACCACCTTGCCACCCCTCTCCCCCCTCCGAAGTTGTCGTAGTCACGGGAACATCTTCCTTTGGTCCAGGAGGAAATCTCGGCTCTTCTGCTGAAGCAAGCGTCTCCCTTCATCTTCAGGGGATGGGTTACTATTCCCATTTCTTCCTAGTCCCAAAGAAGACAGGAGATCTCGGACCAATTTTAGATCTCAGTTCCCTGAATCTTTACGTAGAGTACAAAAGGTTAAGGATGCTCTTTGCAGAGCCTTCTGCCCGTCCTCCGGAGGGGTCAATGGCTTTGTGCTCTGGATATGCAGAGTGCTTATCTGCACATTCCCATTCACCCATCTCAGCGCAAATATCTTCGTTTTGCGTTCCAGGGGGACTACTACCAGTTCAAGGCGCTCCCGTTTGGTCTATCCTCGCGCCCCCCCCCCCCCCCCCCAGAGAATTTACCAAATGCCTGGCAGTGGTGGCGGCCCACCTGCATACCAAGGGTTTACAGGTTTTTTTTACCTGGACGACTGGCTCCTGGCAGCCTCGTCCAGGGAGGAACTCCTGCGTTTCCTCTCCCTTACCCAGCAGGTTTTTGCCTGCCTGGGTATTACCATCAGCCATTCCAAGAGGCTACAGTTTATTGGGGTGATCCTAGATACGACCATGGGCAAGGCTTTCCTGCCTCCGGACAGGGCGGCCACCCTTCAGACCCAAATAAGTCTGTCCGACCGCAGGATGGTCTCTGCGAAGTCGGTCCTTCGCCTTCTCGGGCTCATGGCAGCTGCTATCCCAACGGTACCTCTCGCTCGACTCCACATGAGGATCTCTCCGTGGACTCTCTGCTCTCAGTGGGATCAGCTAGTGGATGACCTAGATCACTCAGTTCTGATCTCCTCGCCGATGATGCAAGACTTACAATGGTGGATGTTTCGAGAGAATCTGTTTCGGGGAGTTCCTTTCTTTCATCCTCCGACTCTAACCACAGATGCCTCAGGCGAATGGTGGGGAGCTCATCTTGGACCTCATCGGACCCAGGGCTCCTGGTCCAAGCTAGAACAAGCTCTCCACATCAATGTGCTCGAGCTTCGGGCAGTGTTGTACGCTCTCCCAAGTCCTTCACCAATATATCCTTCCCGGCCACCTAGCCATCCAGACGGACAACATGTGCGTGGTGTGGTATATCAACAAGCAGGGAGGACTCTGTCCTATCCTCTGTGCAGGGAGGCAGTGAGGGTTTGGGATTGGGCAACACAGCACGACCTTCACCTCACGGTGATTCACGTTCAGCGGATCCGACACCCTAACCGCAGACAAGCTAAGTCAGCTCTTCTGCTCTGACTCACAGTGAGAACTGGACCAAGGGTCTAGACAATATCTTCCAACTTTGGGGAACACCACAGGTCGACCTGTTCGCATCCCCCCTTAAACGCAAAACTTCCAGTCTTTTGCTCGCTCGTTCCAGAGCGAGGCGCTTTTTGGGGCGACGCTCTGTTTCTAGACTGGAAAGACAGATTTGTCTATGCCTTTCCCCCAATTCCACTTATCCCACTAGTCATGCAGAAACTAGCTTCAGAAGGAGTGCGAATGATTCTGATCGCTCCTTTCTGGCCCAGGCAAGTCTGGTGTTCTCCTACAACAATTTTCAGAGGATCCTCCTCTTCCTGTATCTCTAGGTTTGTTGACCCAGGATCAGGGGACCCTGGTCCATCCAGGCCTCAGATCCCTTCAACTGCATGCATGGCTCCTGCAGACCTAGCCCAATCCCGTTTGGGAGTGTCTCCCAAAGTGGCGGAGATTGTAGTGGAGGCCAGAAAATCCTCCACCAGATCCACTTATGCCTGTTTGACTTGGGTCTCTGCCATTCCTCTCTGAAGGTACACATGGCGGCCATTTCGGCCTATCATGTTCCCTTCGCGGACAAGGCTTTTGCTCAACTGGAGGTTTCACAGACTTTTCTCAGAGGGGTCCTCCATCTGAGGGCCCCCATCCGTACTCCTGCTCTCCCTTGGGACTTGAACTTTTTTCTCGAAACTTAACTCTTCCTCCCTTCGAACCTGCAGCTTCTGTGGATTTGAAGTTCCTTTCGTGGAAGACTCTCTTCTTGGTGGCCATTACTTCAGCTCGAAGAATCTCCGAGCTCCAGGCCCTGATGTGTAAAAGTTCCTACTTGATTTTTCACAAGGAACGAGTTGCTCTTCACATGAATCCTAAGTTTCTACCTAAAGTAGTAGCAGAGTCTACCTTAAATCAGTCCATAGTTACCTGCCTTTTTTACGCAGTACTCTAATCAAGGGGAGTATTTACTCTATACTATGGATGTTCACCGGATTCTGAGATAATACACCAGCAGGACGAAGGATGTCAGAAAGACTGATCGGTTGTTCCTCTCTTTTGCTCACAAAAGCTAAGGCAATGCTGTTTCCAAGCAATGTCTAAGTGGTTGGCTCATTGCATCACTTTCTGTTATGACAAATGCAATAAGACCCTCCCGGGTCAAGTCAGAGGCCACTCCACAAGAGGAGTAGCTGCCTCTGCGGTGGTAGACATCTGCGCTGCCGCCACCTGGACTTCCGTCCATACCTTTACGAAACACTACAGTTTGGATGTTGCCTCTCGCCATAGAGCAGGCTTCGGGCTGGCTGTTTTGCAAGGTCTGCTATCTTGAGACTTGCATGGCTAGAAGTGCTTCTTGTGGCTAGAAGTGCTTCTTGGAGTAGTTTTCCTCCTTCTGGTGCCTTTCTTTGTTCCAGACTGCTTGGGATTCAGTCCTATATGTAAGTACTTACTGCAAGAGCCCTCTCGAAGTAAGATAGTGCAGTTACGTAAGAACTTACTGTAAGAGTAGATCTTCGAGAGAAGCTCTTGCAGTAGGTAATACCTTCCCGCCCTCCATCCCCCTAGGCTTTTTCAGCTCCTTTTCCATTGAAGGAAATATCCGCTACTCTCTCATCCGGCCTCTTTCGGCCTGAGGCGGGAAAGAACTGGAAGGCGGGCGTCCGGGATCGCCCCTTTATACTGACTTCTCCTGACGCCAGTCACCTGACGTGGGGGTGGTCCCTCGCTAGACTGCTAACTAAACATTTTTCTGTGGGGTCCTGCCGCCTGCTGGCGTCTGTCCCATATGTAATTACCTACTGCAAGAGCCTCTCTCAAAGATCTATTCTTACGGTAAGTTCTTGCGTAACTGTACTCTTCGAGTGCTTCCGATCGGCCTCTTCCGCTCCGCGAGTCTTCACCAAGTGCCTAGCAGTGGTGGCTGCGGCTCTAAGGCGCATGGGGCACTATGTGTTCCCCTACCTCGACGACTGGCTGCTTATGGCCCCGTCAAGGGTAGGTCTTCTATATGCCCTCGATGACACTTTATACACTGTTCCGAGGGCTGGGGATCACCCTGAACCTGCGAAAATCGTCCCCAGAGCCCAGTCAAAAGCTCGCCTTCATCGGAGCGATCTTGGATTCTGTCCAGGGCATGGCCTTCCTCCCCCAGGACAGGGGAGATTGCCTGCGAGAGATGGCAGAACGGATCTCCATAACTCCTCAAATTCAGCTTGGAACTTCCTGAGTTTACTGGGGCACATGGCGTCTGCCATCCCTGTCACTCCCTTGGCCAGCCTCCACATGAGGGTCCCACAGTGGATGCTCAGGGTGCAGTGGGACCAAAGCCATGACGATGTAGACTCCCAGGTCAAGATCTCTGAGCTAGTCAGGAGAACTTTGCTTTGGTGGATGGACCCCAGGAATTTGGAGAAGGGGGTCGGCTTTTGTCTGGAGCCACCAGGTCAGACTCCGATGACGGATGCAACGGACCGGGGGCGGGCGCACCCGAGTGCTCATCAAATGCAAGGGGTTTGGTCACCCGAGGAGCAGTCCCTTCACATCAATGCGCTGGAAATACAAGCGGTTCTCTGCCTTACAGGCTTTTCAGGAGGACCTGGTGCCATGCTCTCCTAGTTCAGACAGACAACTTGGCGGTCATCTTCTACATCAACAAATAAGGAGGCCTCATTGTACCCCTTTGCAGGGAGGCGATGAATGTGGTGCTGGGCGGTAATGCGGGGCATTCTGCTATCCGCGGTACGGTCCAGAGCGCCTGACAGTGGGAGCTGCTACAGTCACCAGCAGACCAGCTCTTCGACAGATGGGGTCTTCCAGAGCTGGACTTCTTTGTGTCCTGCACAGTGCCAAACTGCCAATGTTCTGCTTTCATGAGGGAACGTGCCTGGAGTTTTTCTGTGAGCCAGCGTTCTCCCTTTGCTGGGCAGGAGGTTTCTCTATGCCTTACCGCCTTCCTTCTCATTCAGAGTCGCTGCTCAAGTTACAGGCAGAAGGGGCCCGAATGATCCTAGTAGCCCGCAAATGGCCTCTGCAGATTTGGTTCCCACTACTGCAGCAGTTATCAACGGAACCTCCAATTCCACTGCCCATATGCTTGTAGTTACTGTCCCAGGACCAAGGGTTGCTGGTCTACCTGGACCTTCGGTTCTTACACCTACATGCTTGGCTCCTTCAGACGTAGCTCAGTGTAGATATGGGGTTTCCCTGGAAGTAGTGGCAGTCCTAGTTTCGGCAAGAAAGCCCTCTACCCGCTCTGCCTACGCTATGAAGTGGAAGCGTTTTTGTCTGAGCATCGCCACAGTGTTTGGATCCTGTCATCTGCCCTGTGAACTTAGCATTACAGTATCTCCTCGTACGAAAAGAACGCGAGTTACACGTCTGGGCCTGGAGCACGGAAATTCTCCAAGCGGAAGTAATGGCCACCAGGAAGAGTCTTCCACGAAAGGAGCTTCAATTCTGCAGAAGCTGCCGATTTAAAGGGAGGTGCACATGTGGGCAATTTCCGCTCATCACGCTCTCATGGGAGACTGAGGATTGGTGCAATTGGATGTCGCCTGCGTGCGTCTTAAGGGAATTCTGCATATGAGACTTCAGATTCGGGACCCTATCCCACCCTGGGACCTCCTTTTTGTGTTGGAGAAACCCACCCTTCCTTTTGAACCAGCAGCGGATTGTGAGCTGTTACCTTTTTTGGTTGCTGTTACTTCAGCTCGCAGGGTTTCCGAGCTTCAGGCTCTTATGCATAAAGAGCTGTATTTAGTTTTCCACAGGGAAAGGGTTTCCCTCAGAACGAATCCTAAGTTTCTTCCGAAAGTGGTCTGAGTTCACCCTCAACCAGTCGGTTGACCTTCTTGTTTATTTTCCTTCCCCTTCCAATAGAGGGGAGGCTCTCCTGCACACATTGGATGTCCACAAGACTTTTGAGGTACTACCTCAAAGAGACGCTACTACAATCAGCTCAGGAGCAACTTTTGTGGCCTTTGCACCACATTGCTTGGGTCGACCTGTGACTAAGCAGACTATCTCAAAATGGATAGTTGGCTGCATCTCGTTTTATGAGAAACACAATAAACCCCTACCGGGCCCAGTCAGGGGTCACTCCACCAGAGGAGTGTCTGCCTCTCACCGCCCTGAGAAATCTCTCTATAAAGGACATTTGTGCGGCCGCCATCTGGAACTCTGTGCATACTTTCGTCAAGCATTACAGCTTGGATATTTTCTCCAGACGCCAAGCTGGCTTCGGCTTAGCTGTTTTACAAGGGCTTCTGTCCTGAGGCCTCTGGAGTCAGTATATTCCACCTCCCGGGGTAGTCTACCTCTTTGGTGTGGGACTGCTTGGTATTCAGTCTTTATTGTAATAGCCTGCTGCAAGAGTTCCTCTCGAAGATCTACTGTTACAGTAAGTTCTTGCATAACTGTACTTTCCTGTCTTGCGTCCAGTTGTTTCCTTTGCCCCAAGATCGACATGCAAACCGTTTTCTAAGCAGGTCCTGTCCATGTGGTTAGGCAACTCCATTAGATTCTATTACCAGAAGTACGGAAAGCCTCGACCAGCTCCTATCAGAGGTCATTCTACCAGGGCATGGCTGCCTCTGCTGCCTTCCCTCGGAACGCTTCTGCAGCTGGTATATTTGCTGCTGCTTGGAGTTCTCTCCTTACCTTTACTAAACATTACAGTCTGGTATTGCTTCTAGGCGAGGCTGGCTTTGGCCTTGCCGTCCTACAGGGCCTTTTGTCCTAAGACTGGGTCAGTTTTGGATTTTTTTTCTATTGGAGTTGGTTTTCCTCCCTAGTTTCTCAGTCTTTTCTTAGAGGGGCTGCTTGGGACTCTGTCCTTCACATAATGATCTACTGAATGAACCCCGAATAAAGATAGTACAGTGAAGTAGAAACTTAAAATAGTAGATTTTCAAGAGGTTCTTTCAGTAGGTCGTATTTTTCCCCGTCCTCCTTACCCTGATTTCTGCTTGTACAGGGACTCCAAATCCTGTTGGCTCCTGCTATCAGGCCTCTCTTGGCTCCGGTAAGAGAACTGGTGGGTTGGCGTGGGGACAGCCCACTATATATAGTCACATTAATGTTCGGTGGGTGGTCCCCCTATAGGTATTGCTAGAAAAGTCTGCCATGCGGCCAGACGCTAGTCTTATATGTGATGACCTACTGAAGGAACCTCTTTAAATACTGTTACGGTAAGTTTCTGTGTAACTGTACTTTAAGATGGTGGGTGAGGAAGTAAGGCAGGGGCAGAAATTAATGCAGCTTAGGGTGCAGTAAGTCTGAGGCTGGATTTGGACAGGATTAGGAAGGGAAGAGCATAGAGCATGTCACAGATGTTCCTGTGAGGAGTGGGGCATTGGGGAGGAGGGTTTAGTAATGGAGTTAAAGAGGAAGGGGCAAGATCACAGGTAGTGAAATGTGTCTAAAAGTGAGCAGCAACGGAAGGATTGGACGTAGGTGAACCATTTAACAGGATGGAGGAGGCAGACGGGGGGGGGGATGTCAAACTAGAATTTCCAAGGGCATCTCTTGCAGCAGGTAATACTCTGGGTATCCACCAGAGGGCACTCTCCGACTGTAGCTTTCACTAGCATTGTTGATTTGGGTCACCCACAATGATGTCATTACATTGGTCTATAAATACGTGGCAGGATGTTTGTGGACGTGGTTTTGAACTGCTTTAGTGCAGTAGTTTGTTTCTTGTAAGAAATGAGGGAGCAAGACAGTTTGAATTATGCCCAGACTTGATCATGGGAATGGAGCAGTTCTGTGATCGTGTAATTAGGTGCGAGCCTTTTACCGTTATGTGAGGGGTTGGGCGTGCTTGTCCCAATCAAGTAAAAATTTAGAATGTAACCAGGAGAGGACCACATTATTGTTGGAGGCAGAGAGGATGGGGAACCCAGTGACCGCAAGGATGAAGTAGTGACTGGAGAGACCTGGACCATATATTTGGGAGGGGTAGGAGGGAGGCAAACTTTCTGCATGGGACAGACATAAGGCAATTCTAGTGGGGTTAGGAGGAAGTAGGCTGTTGGCTAACTGGTATCTGTAGCTTATCCATTGGGTATGGAAATGGGCAGACTAAGTGGTCCTTACATGCTGTCAGATACAATGGTCCTGATACAGAAGTATACAATGGTCACTGAAGTTCAGCAAAATACTAACTGGGGTTATATAGTGAAGGTGAAAGAACCCAGTCAAGAGGATTTTAGTGTGGGGCTTGAGTCATGTTGGTTTTGTAATACTGAGAAGGTTAAGTGATGGCAAGCCTGGAGGGTGGTGATTGCCAGTTGAAAAAGTCCCCTAAGGGACGAGTTTGCCAGAGGAGTAATTGTTGCTGAGGAGATCTTACAGTGAGGAAGGGGGCATAAATGACCCCAACGGAGAGGGTTAATGAAAAGCAAAATGTTTAGCTAAGAAGCTCTTGGACGGGAGGGTACAGTTTCAGTAATGGAGCAGTAATGGTTAAGACTGCTTAACCGGCTTTATTTGCTAGATTAGTCTATTGCTATTCAGAGAAGTGCCAGAGTTGCACTGAGTTGGAGGTCTGATTTGTTTTCTATTATTTCCTTAAACAGCCAGGCTTCGAATGGGACCACCTATCCATTAACGAATGCTCGCAGGTAGGCCAGGCGGAAGAGGTCGCAAGTAGGGAAGAGGATTCAATGCAGGCAACAATGCCGATACATGAACGCGAGGTAGTAGTACCTTCTTCAGTTTGGTAATGCACTACATTCAGAACACATGCCAGTAACATGCATTGTGTGCACTTAGGGCAGGGAGAGAATTGGGTATATTTAGTCTGATACTAATTGAATGCATTACATGATCAGTTTTGACTTCATTTTAGTTTAACCAGGATTAGCAAAGTAAGCTGAAAGCTTTGTTTTACCGGAGCGACCCGGGTGCACAGGGAGGTTGTGACTTGCTCAGGGTCGCACAGGTGCAGCTCAGGGTCTGAACCTGTGCGAGAATTAAGGAGCTTAATTTGTATAGCCTCGAGGAAAAGAGGGAGAGGGGGACGTGACAGAAACTTTCAAGTACCTCAAGGGAATCAACAAAGTCCAAGAGGGTAGCATCTTTCAAAGAAAAGAGGTGTGCAAGAACAAGGGCACAATTTGAAGATTGGGCGGCTCAGAGGTAAATTAAGGAAGTATTTTTTCACAGAGGGTTGTGGATGCATGGAACTGCCTTCCGGAGGAGGTTGTGGAGTCAGAAACAGTGGTGGAATTCAAGCATGCATGGGATAGGAAGAAGTAGGCTGCTGGTTAACTAGGATCTGCAGCTTATCCATTAGGTAGGGAAATGGGCAGACTGGGTCGGCCTAGCGGTCCTTATCTGCCGTCAAATTCTATGTTTCACAGTATGCAAGTGAAAGCTGTGGGATTCAAACCCAGGTCTGGTTTGCTGGAGGTCACCAGATTTGCAGCTCGGAGCCTTAAACCACTACGCTATACTGCCTTCCTCTTCGGCCAGGACCTCATCAAAGGCTACTGCAGTAACCTAGCATACTCCTGTTCAGGAGGCATGACCTAGAGAATGTATTGATATCTATGAACTCTGTGCTCATTTACAGTGGTTGACATGATAACTTGCATAAATCTCGAGCGCGGCTTGAGGTTTACCCAAGTTGTCATGGCAACCAGGAGAAACCCGTTTCTATGGAAGGGGTAGGATTCTCACTTCCAGGGATGTTGGAACCTGCTTTTTCCAGCAGAGAGGAAGATCTGGCATTATGGGGCAGAGTCTAAGGAGTTGCCACCCAGGTGGGAGGATCCAGCTTGAAGACATTCGGCTAGAATAACACTTCTACTATCCAGAATGCTTTTTGAAGTCCCAGTTTTCCATAGCTTGACATTGATACAAAACGTCCACCCAGGCAGAATTGAGTTGGAGGAGGAACATTGTTTAATCAGGAGTAGCACACTGAGCGAAGCTTGTTTCCAGATGCAATCTGGGAGCCCAAGTAAGAGTATGCACCTAGGCAGAGAAAAGGCAACTGCTAGAAAGTACAGATACGCAAGAACATATTAGTAACGGATCTTCGAGAGGAGCTCTTGCAGCAAGTAACACCATAGGGTTTCCCTAAGGACTAAAGCCGGTAGGTAGCAGTATACAGCGGGGGACCACCCTTGACGTCATGCATAGGTTAAAAAAAAAAAAAAGTGGTGGTCCCCTAGCACCACCTCTGTTCTACCTCTGGAGGCGAGCACAAATGGAAGTCTGAGAACCGAGAAGGCTCTTGAGGAGGAGAGAAGATGGTATGAAGCTGATGCAGAAGAAAAGGTACCAGGGTAAAGGTGGAAGGAAAGCAGCACCTGCTACAAAAGCTCTCTTAAGTTCTACTGATTTCACTTGGAGATCGAGCTCTTTCAGCAGATAACGATTAGTACTATGCTGCCAAGCACTAGGACCCCATGGAAAGATTCTAGCTAGTGGCCCAAGGCAGGGGGATGACCCCGGATAGCTCAGCCCCTGATGTCGTCACCAAAGGTAGAAAGAGGCAGTCCCCTGACACCACCTCAGTTCCCCCCCCCCCGCGTCATTGACCCATGCATATAGACTCCACGGATGCCTCTTGCTTCCAGTCATCTGTCATTATCGTGCAGTTAGCGTTTTTCAAACATTAAGTCTAGCTGTATGCTGACAATATGCAATTAGTCCCAGCCCTTGAACTGCCCCGCAGAGGAAAGGGTTAACTATGCAGAAGAATAGAACGTTGAGCTCTAGCTCGGTTTTCAAATCTCTCTGGTACTTAGCAGTGTAACTGTCAGATTCTTTACTCCGCCTAACAGTGGAGTCACTCCCGAGATTTCTCCTCTGTTCGGTAGAGTGGGATCAGTGTCTTTTTTTTTTGTAAGTTTTTTTTTTCGGGGTTTCCAGCCTCTCTAAAAGTAGCATGTAGATGGGTAGCAACTTGTATTTTACTAAATTCTGTGGAAATTGTTCTTTCTAGGAGCGTGGATATGTTAATCCGCACTCTTTGGCATGTTGCCTTCCACTTTAAAGTTGGACTGGAAGTTTTCAAGTTGGCTTCTCCTATCCACCTGAGTGGTATATACCTCTGCTTCGCCCCATGACGCCAGTTTTCCTTCCTGTTGGAAGATTCAGATCCCCTTCCTCGTTCTAACGCATCTTGTAGACCCTGGCTTTCAAATATTCGCTTATTCCGAATCTTCGTGTTCATGGTAGCGATTGCAGGTATGCTTCAGTTATGGAACCATCCCCGGATTTCTTCGGTGCCCTTGCAGCCAGAAAATATCATACACTGATCTCCACACCGTGCGAGTCTATTGCCTCGGTGTCTACCATGACACCTTGAAATGTGATGGGTCTCGCCTTTCATCCCAACATCCTCGACCGTCCTGCACGCCTGAAAGTGAGGAGGCCGGAGAAGAGGAATCCTCCAGTAAAAGCCAAGGAAGCTCGGTGGGCGTTTTCCACAGCTGCGGGATCCGCAGAGCAATTGGATTGCATGCAGGAATTTGAGGAGTCTGCTCGTGCTGCAGACACTTCTCAGAGCTGCTTCGTCCCGCTCAACCTGGGTTCCACCTTCTCTGGTTCCTTCAGAGTTGTTCCAGTCTCTCCCGACCAAGGGAGAAGCGCCTGCAGGCTCGCTCTCCTCTTGATCCTGTAAGTGGGAGAAGGACCCTGGATAGTCTTCGTCTCGACGGAGACGTTCTTGGGAGCAGGAGAGATCTTTCCCAGGAACATGCAGTCGCTACCTCGGTCGAGATCGCCTCTTTGGCCGCTGGTTGCCCCTGCCGTATGGTTAGTTTACCGAACTGTCCATCAGTTCGCTGTCCCCGGGCCGACTAATCCCATCAATCTAATCCCTAATCTGTCTTGCCAGATTACTAGACCCAGCCTGCTGGACTCCCATTGAAGTGGTCTCTGATCCCGGGAAATCACCAGTCCCGCCGGTGTCTCCCAGGTGACTGAGTCTGCCCATCTGATCTCGAACGAGGTCTCGGACCCCCTCTGCAAACAAGCCAAGGAAGAGCCATAAGCAGTCTAAAAAGAGGCTACTCTATCGGTCGTCCTTTTCCTCCGATAAGGAGAGGCTTCGGCGGAAACTCGGGCCATTAACTGACTTTCACCTCCTAGGCTGAAGCAGACTCCTTTGTAGCAGATTTTAAATCAGTTGCTCAGCCCATGGGGCCGTCAAAACCACCAGCTTGGCCTAAAACTGACTCCACCGATTCTAGTGGAACTACTGCCCAGACAGCCTGTGGGAGGGGCTCCAAAGAAGATAGACCAGACCACCGGACTTCCCCAGTGGTCTGTCACGGTCACTCCAGACTGCCCTCAGGTTGAAGGTGACCTGGGTGGTCGGCCGTTATACCTGGATTTCTCTGATTCGGATGTCACTGGCTTGCATTCTCATTTGGGAGATGATAATCGACCATTGGCTTAGAGATAGAGGAAGGTCTCTTGTCTTTCCAAGGGATTCTTTGCCTCCACTCTGTATCTACAGGAACCCACCTGGAGCCAATGCAGAAAAAGGCAGAGTACCCTCTTACGGACATCTTTGAGAGGGGATACCCCGATGGAGACCTTTCCTGTGGCCAAGGCTGTTGTTGGCCTGGCCTTAGAACTCTGGCGGCGCCCTGCTGCTTGTCCAGCTTCATCTGCCCACATAGACCACAAGTATGCAGTGCACATGGGGTCCCTTGCGGGGTTCACAGAGCACCCTTTGGCAGAGAGCCTGTTGACCTCCCGTGTTCAGGTGTACTGGCAGATCTCACTTGGAGTAGGAGCTCTTGCAGCAGGCTATAACCATTGGGACCAACGCTGCAGGTATTAGGACCCACCGGAAAAATTCTCAGCCAGCAGGGACAGTCCCCGATGTCTGTCTGTCATGGTATAAAAGGGGCAGACCCAGCTTCACCCCAGTTCTTTTCACGCCACGACCTGTTCACGTTTGGGAAGATCTTGACTTCCCAGCAAAACTTTTTTGATGATTTTTCTATTTTTTCCTACTAACGTTAACGTCTTCTCTAGGAGCGTGGATACGTTCATACAGACTGGTTGGCATTGTCCTCTTCCACTTTAAATCTGCCAAAAGTCTTCAAGCTGGCTGCTCCCACCCACTTGGGTGGTATATACTTCTGCTTAGCCCCATGATGCCAGATCTTCCTTTCCGCTGGAAGTTGCAGGTTGCCTCCCTCGTTCTATCGCATCTTGTAGGCCCTGGCTTTTAAATAGTCTGTTTTGCCGGAATTGAAACTCGTTCAAGTTAGTGATAGCACTTTTGCAGCATCGATCATGGAGGAAAAATCTTCCCCGGGATTTCGCCGGTGTCCTGCGGCACAAAAGATGTCATGCACACATCACCACCTCACGTCGTCTACTACTACCTAGGTGTTGGCCATGATACCTCGCTCTGCAGTTATTGCTTAGCTTTCCATCCCAACGTATTGGACAACTGCAAGGCACACCTGAAAAGGAAACCTCTGTTCTAGGGACATGGATATGTTCTATCCACATTTGCTGGCATGTTCCTTGCCACTTTAAATCTTGCTGGAAGGTCTTCAAGCTGGCTCCTCCCACCCACCCAGGTGGTAAAACACTCTGCTTCGCCCCATGACGCGAGATCTTCCTTACCGCTTGGAAGCTCAGGATCTTGCTTCAAGAAACAGCTCTTGCAGCAGGTTACACCATTAGGACTGAAGCTGGCAGGCGCCAGGACCCCATGGAAATTTTCTAGCTAGCAGTATTCAGCGGGGACCGCCTCTGACGTCGGTCCCGCCTCCGTCAGGCGTTATACATATGGAGACGGTCCACCATAATCCTCAAATTCTACTTAGAGAGGGCTCTTGCAGTAGGTAGTTACATATAGGACTGACGTTGGCAGGCGACAGGACCTCACAGAAAAATTTCTAGCTAGCTGTCCCTGGCGAGGGACCGCCCCCACGTTAGGTGTCCGGCGTCAGGAGACCTCAGTATAAAGGGGCGGTCCCTGATGCCCGCTTTCCAGTTCTTTTCCGTCAAGTTAGCTCTTGCAGCGCCTGTGGATAAGTTCGTTGCTCGTCAGCCTCCCTTTGTCAGTTTTACTGAGTATTTTCGCATTTTTTCCATCAATAGTCAGTACATCAATGTATGTCGTCCCCTACACCCTCAGAGCACAAAGACGAGTGCGACTCGTGCGGCGCCCAACTCCCGCACAAGGACTGCCATTCCCTGTGCCTGTTCTGTCTAGGCCCTGGTCACCCGGTTGAAGTGCCAGCACTGCCTCTTAACACGGCTACCCAGAAAAGGTAGCAGCAATCCCTGGAAGTCCACATTCTAAAGAAAAAGATGAGCTCTATGGAGAAGGAGCTCAACAAACTGCGGCAGGCGTCCACTTCCCCTGAAGGCCATCGGAAGAAGAAAGACGAGAGGCACCAGGACAAGGTCTCCACTGCGACTCCCTCAGGAGTTGCCATGCTTCATGTTACGTTCCCTCTGGGGGTTGGCCCGCCTGTCTTGTTCGGGCCCTTCGGGCACCTCCGGGCTGTTGGAGGCCTCCACCCCCAGTTCGGCCATAGCTTTGTGGCCTACTGGCGCGGGCGACTCTGGTAAGCCGGACGTCGGCTTCTCCGTCCGCGCAGGGAAGGCTGATGAGGCACGCGGCCCCTCTCCTACCGGACCAGGCCGCTCCTTCATGGTCTGCCTCAGGCGATGGGTCCCGTAAGTCGGACGCCGGCTACTCTGGCGCCCGCCTGGATCTTGCTGAAAAGCCGCACGTCGGTTCATCCAACGTCCGGTCAGCAAAAGAGCCGATGACAAAACCCCCCCCCATGTCAGTCATCCCCGGCTCTCCGCAGACTTTGCTGCTCTCTGGGGAGCCAGAGTCCCCCCAGCCCGACCCTGGAGATTTTTCCCCTCCATCCGCGGGCGATGCTGGTACTGCTGCCGGTTTTACAGATTCCGGCCAACATCCCGCTCCCAGATGTCGCCCGGCGCTGGGCCTCCAATCTGGACCCGCCCGTGAGTTCGCTGGCCGGGCCGTCTGCTCCGGCAGCTCCTCCGGCTCCCGGACACCCTCTGTCGTATCTGGGACCACAGTATCCGGCGCCACAATATCAGACGCCTGGTTTTCTGCCGGGATTCGGATACTCTATGTATGGATATAATCCATACCCTTATCCCCCTCCTCCTCCACCACCGTCCCCATAGCGCGGTGGATTTGCAGGAGACTCTGGCCTCCTGGTGGGCTGAGGCCAAGGCTCAGCTCATCAGAAAGGTGGAAAGCCACCTACTGACAATCCCAGTTACCGTACATCCATGGCGGCACACTCCTCACCACCTCCAGACACCAGGCTAATCCCTCTGGGTCCAGAGAGGGCAGGATACGCTTCCCAAGGGTCCATTTCTCCACCGGGTTGGGAATGGGAGTCTTTTCCTCTTCTTCCCCCTCAGACTTCTCTGGTTGTTCAGAAAGGGACGACAAGCCACGCTCTCCATCAAAGCCCAGGCCAAGGACTCCTCCGAAGTCACCTCTGGAAGATTCTTCCTTTACGGAGTTGCTACGCAAAATCCAGGAGGTTAATCAGTGGCAATCTTTGGAACCAGACCCTCAGCGGTTGAAACTTGCTGAGCATGTAATTCTTCGATTCGTCTGAAACTCATTCTTAAATTTTCAAGACTTCGGTCAAATTACTCCCTCGCGACTGGGAAGGACAAATCTACTCCTGGTTTTCGGCGGTGCCCATGTGGGCAGAAATGTCCAGGATGAATCCAGTACTCAACGTGAGTCTATTGTCTCTGCCTGCACCATGACCCGCAGACCTGTGGTTATGCTGTTCGGTTTTCAGCCAGCGTCCTTTAAGACCGCTGCCGGTTACCAACAGGTGCCCGAGGCCCAGCGCTACCGCGGTGAAGTCAAAGGAGGCCCATTGGGCGGTGTCCGCCGGCTGGCTCGGCTGAGCAACTTGAGCAGATGATCGCCCTCGAGGAGGAGGCGGCCGCCCAGGCCGCATAATCTTCCTCGGTTGCAGCATTTATGCCGCTCTCTTTGGGATCCTGCTACACAGCTTCCTTTAAGGAGCTTTGCTAATCCCTTGACACGAAGGGAGAGGGGGCCATCGGGACATTCTTCTCGGTCCAAAAAGGACGACTCAAAAGGTAAGTCCCACCGTCGGCGTTCGTGGGAGCGGGAGAGATCCCCCTTCCCGGACAGTCGACCTCCCTGCGGTCAAGGTTGCGGCTAAGGCCGCTGGCTTCATGGTGTTCCCGCGGTCAGCCAGCCGAGACACCCATCGATGCGGTCGAGATTTTCTCGGCTGTCTACTGGTGAAGCAGACAACCTTCACCAATTTCCCCCGGTGGAGACTGAGGACTTGCCTGCGCTTCCCGTGCCGGAGTCCCCGGTCAAGGCTTCCGAACCGAGGGAAGAACAGGTGTCCCCCGCTCCTTCCCAGACCCATCCTCAGAAATACCAAGGGTCTCGGTCCAGTCGATCCCGCCGACATCGGTGGTCTCAGCACTGAAGCAAGCGGCACCGCCGCCTGTCCTTGTCTTCCTTCTCGGAGGAGGAGAGGCTTCGGGCGAAATTGCATCGACGCTACAAGGACCTGATGTGGCAGCAGTTACTTCTGTCCGGGAACAAGCCATCGCCTTCCCCGGCCATCAAGTGGCTGTCACCTGAACGGCCGAAACAACCCCTCGCTGTAGTCGAGGTATACAAGCCTGGGCCGGTTGTTTGGCCAAAACCAGCTGCCCCACTGATTTGGAGGAGCCTCCTCAACCGAAATCGGGGGCGCTGACCAAGGACTCATGGTCGGGTCAGGGTCTGTCCCACAGGTTGTCGGTCACCCTCACTCCCAACCGTCCTCGGCAGGTGGAGGGTGGCTCAGGCCCCAGGCAGCTCTTCGCGGACTTTTCCGAGTCAGATGACGACTCCTCCCTGTTCTCCAGGCCCATTGACCTGGAGTTCTCCGTGGGTCAGTTGATGGACGAGAGCCCATCATCCTTTATGGGTCTGCTTCAGCTCATCTGTCTACCGGGGTGCAGCTCGAACCCATATCCAAGCGGGCCAAGTATCCCTAATAGAGATACAGGATCAAGGGGATTCGCCCACGGAGGCCTTTCTGGTGGGTGAAGCCATTGTTGGCCCAGTCTTGGAGCTTTGGCAGCAGCCGGCTTCCTGTTCTGTGCCTTCGGCCAGGATGGCCAGGAAGTATGCAGTCCCTACCGGCTCTTTGTCCGTTTTTTTTGGAACACCCCATCTCCGAGGGGTTGGTCACCGATAGCGTTTTCCAGCGTTCCGGGAATGCCAGGGATGTGGATAAGCCCCCCAAGGAGTCCAAAAAGCCCGACTATGTCGGGCTCAAGGTGTACGCTGCGTCCTCCCCTGGCCACTGCCAGGCAAGCTCGGCCGTGCTGATGGCACACTTCTCCCACACCCTCATGGGCTCCCAGGATGAGGGATGGCACCCCATTCTAGACCTGAACAGGTTCCTACGGTCTCGGACCTTCAGGATGGTCACTGGCTCAGATAATCCCATCCTTGGAACGAGGCATGTGGATCTGTTCTCTGGACCTTCAGGACGCGTTCTTTGACGTTTACAATTTCTGCCCTGAAGCGGAGGAATCTCTGGTGGGACAGAGGGATCCCTCTACGAGTTCCAGGCCATGCCCTTCGGCCTCTCCCTAGCTCTCAGGGTCTTCACCAAATGCGTGACAGCATTCCTGCGGTGCCGAAGGGTCCAGGTGTACTCCTACCTGGACGACTGGCTGATTGCAGCCTCCTCCAGAACAGAGGTGGAGCGGTCCAGAGATCCGTCCCTCCAGGTTTGCTCTCAGGTTGGCCTCATCAACGAGGCCAAGTTGGAACTCGTGCCAAAGCAGGTGATACAATTCGAGGCAGAGCTCTACTCTCTTCGAGCCAGAGCACGGCTCCCGGCGGACAGAGCCGAGGTTCTCTCCTCTTTGCCCCGTCATTTTTGGTTGGGCAATTGCGCCCTGCCTGAGACTTCCTGGGCCTCATGGCGGCCTGTACCAGCATGGTCCAGTGGGCCCACTGACACATTCGTCCCCTTCAATGGGGGCTCGTCCGCCAATGGTCACAGCGCTCCGGTCCTCTGCACCAGCCAGTGGCGGTGACCCAGGAGATGTCCAGTGGTGGATCGTTCCAGCTCATCTGCAGGAGGGCATCCTGTTTGTCCGCCCCAAGCAGACAGTCATTCTAACGACTGCCTCTTTGGGTTGGGGTGCCCATCTGGGGGAGCACAGAGCACATGGCCTCTGGTCCCCTCAGGACCTGCTGGAGCTTCAAGCGGTCCGACTAGCCCTCACTGCCTTTGCTCCGTTTGTATGGGGTCAAGTGGTCCAGGTACAGATGGACAATGTACTACGTAAACCGCCATGGCGGGGACGCACTCCATGCGCCTCTCAAGGGAAGCTCTCCGCATTTGGTCACTCGTGCGCAGCCTGGAGGCGGATCTCCTTGCCATCCTGCTGGAGGTAGTACAAGATCTGTTCTCCCACTGGGGCCGCCTCAGGTGGACCTGTTTGCCTCCAGAGATAATGCGGCTGAGACTGTTTCATGCCGCCCCCTCAGCCGGGCTCGCTGCAGGGGATGTCTTCTTGAGGCCGTGGACCCCGAGCCTCTTCTACGCCCTTTTCCCCATTTCCCTTGATCCACAAGGTGCTTGCCATGAGGGAGGGACAAGGCGCAGGGTGATTACGGTAGCACCAGACTGGCCTCAGTTCTGGTATCCAGATCTCCTCAGTCTTGGCTGCAGGTTCCAGAGATGGCTTCCAGCCCGCCCAGACCTGATCTGTCAATCAGGGGAAGGTATTCCATCCGGACCTTCAATCCCTGCACCTGACGGCCTGGTTCCTGAGCGGCTAGAATTCCAGGCCTTGTCTTTCCGACGAGGTCCTCAACGTCATTGAGGCATCCCGTAAGGAGTCGACCAAAAAATGCTACGCCTTCAAGTTGAAGATTCTTCATTTGGTGTTGGAGCAAGGACCTGGATCCTTCCTCCTGTTCCTTGGCAAGCATTCTGGACTACCTGTGGTCCTTTCTTGGCAAGGCTTCTGTTGACTACCCTTAAGGTGCACTTGGCAGCCATCTCTGCTTACCGGCGCTGGCTGAGAAGCAGTCTGTGGCGCAGGAGAAGGTGGTTGGGTGCTTTTTCAAAGGCCTTGATCAGATATCTCTCCGAAAGTAGAACCTCCACCTCTGTGGGATCCGCTTGCTGGTATTGGCTAAGCTCATGGGCAAGGCATTCGAACCGATGCACAGGTGTGACATCTCTCACCTGTCGTGGAAGACCGCCTTCTTGGTGGCTATCATGTCAGCCAGAAGGATGGGAGAGCTCCAGACGCTTTAGTCTTCTTATCTGGTCTTCCACAGGGACAAGGTTGTCCTGTGCCCCCACCCAAAGTTCCTTCCAAAGGTGGTGTCAGTTTCACCTTAACCAGGTGTCAACTCTGCTGGTGTTCTACCCCAGTCACCTTGGAGGCCGAATATAGGCTCCATACTTTGGACCCTAGAAGAGCTCTCGCTTACTACAAGGAGCGGACAGCTGAAGTTCGGGGAGAGGTTCGGCAGCTGTTTGTCACCTGTGCTGAAGCCGCACCTGGCAGACCTGCAGCCAAGCGGACGATAGGCAGATGGGTCACCTCCTGCATAGATCTCTGCTATAGGTTCGCGGGCATGGAGCCTCCCAGAGGAATGAGCTCATTCTACCAGCCATACCTCTGCATCGGTGGCTGCTTCCAGGGATGTCCCTATCCAGGAAATGTGCAGGGCTGCTACCTGGAAGTCGGCACACACCTTCATCACCCACTACCACATCGACCTTGAGTCACGCCGGGATGCTGGTTTTGGGGTCTCTGTTCTCCAGTCTTTATTTCCCAAGTAGGGGGTGTGCACCTTGCCTCCCTCCTCCCGGAGAACTGCTAGGAGTCTGCCAGTGTGGATGAACAACATATCCATGTCCCTAGAAATGCAGGTTACTCACCTGTAACAGAAATTCTAGGAATGGTGTGTGTCGTTCATCCACACGACCCACAACCTGGCTTCCAGCGAACTAAATCTGGCGTCATAGAAGTGGACGAGAATTACCACGGGTGGGTGGAGCAGTTGAGACCTTCCGGCAATATTTAAAGTGGCAAGAAACCTACAGGCAATGTGGATGAGCGACATGTACCATTCCTAGAACTCCTGTTACAGGTGAGTAACCTGTATTTCTAGGGACATGGATATGTTGTTCATCCACACCTCATTGGCAGATATCCTGCCGCTTTAAATCTTGGCCGGAAGGTCTTCAAGGCTTGCTCCTCCCACCCACCCGGTAGAGTAATCCTCGCCCGCCCCCATGACGCCCAGATCTTCCTTACCGCTTTGGAAGCTCAGGTTCCTCCTTAACGCCTGCGCTTGAGACTGGTCTTATTTCTCCGCTTGCAGATTTAAAAATAAATTTTGCAAAAGACTTCAGTCTTCTATCCTCTACGGCAGTGGTGGACAAATTGACTCGATTTCGAGATGTCCATGCGGCAGAAGATGTCTCGACGGATCCACACTCCTACTGGTGTCTACTGCTTGAGGCCTTGAGCACGCACCCAGGCTTATGACCTGTGCTTCATCTCTTTCTCGCTCACCCTCGGCAAGACCGGTGGCTGTTCGATTAGTAACTGGGCCGCCCCGAAGCGCTCTCCGTGAAGTCCAAGGAGGCTCGCTGGCAGTAACCGCGGGGGCTCGGCTTGATCAGCTCGAGCGATGGTCGCCTCTCGAGGAGGCGGGCAGAGGTCGATTCTTCCGCTGCATTTATCCCGCCTCTCTGGGCTCTTCTTACACGGCTTCTTTAAGGAAGTTTTGTCTGTCCCTCCACTCAGCGGAGAAGGGCCTGATGCTGGCGACCTGTATTCTCGGTCCAAAAAGAGGGACAAGGGTAAGTCCTCCGTCGACGCTCTTGGGAGCGGAGAAGGTCCCTCTCCCCGGGCGCCGACCGGCGCTTCGGGTTGACTGTCGCTGCTTCTCGCCTCTGGCCTCACTGTGTCCCCGGCTAGGTTGGGGTTGACCGAGATTCTTGATCGGTGAAGTTTTAGATTTTTCTCGACTCATTGGACGGGCTGTCGCCTTTAGCAGCCGAGATTCCCTCTCCTGCTCCCCGGGAGAGTTGAGGATCCTGGCTCACCTGTGCCTCCGGGTCTCGATCCCTCGGATGCACCATCTGAGCCGAAGGGGAGGCCGGGTTCCGCCGACATCCTCCCCAGACCACCTCGGAAATTCCGGGACTCTCGGTCTCGACTCAGTCGTCCAGCCGATCCCACTGCTAGGCGGTCCTCCTGTCTGCACTGCTGTAAGCTGCTGCCGCCGCTGGCCCGCCCCTCCCTCGGATGAGGGAGGTCATGAATTACCGACGGATACGAGGACCTTATGTTGCAACAGTCTCTGGTCGAATAAGCCATCCCCGTCCGCCTCCCGGCCATTAAGTGGCTGTCACCGAACGGCCGACACAACCCCACTTTCATCCGAGAGCTTATACTCTAGGCCGTTGTTCGGGCCAAAACCAGCTGCTCCAATTTATTCTCGTGGAACCTCCGCCTAATAGCCACTAACTGGGTCTCACCAAGGATTCTCTGGGTCGCTAAGGGTCTACCCCATCGGGTTGCCGTTGCCCTCACTCCCCGATCCACCTCGGGCAGGTGAAGGGTGGCTCAGGCCAGAGGCAGTTTTCTCGGTGGACTCTTCCAGTCCGAAGATGATTCCTCCTTTTCTCCAAGCCACTGGACTCTGGAGTCTTCAGGAGGTCAGTCAATGGATGATAGCCTGCCGTCTCTTTCCTAGGACTTCGACCATCTCGGAGTCCACCGGATGGAGCTCAACTCGCTTCTAAACGGGCTAGGTATCCCCTCATCGAGATTCTGGACCGAGGGACTCCGACGGAGGCCTTCCGGTGGCCGAGGGCCATAGTGGGTCGGCACTGGAGCTTTGGTGCGCCTGCTTCCTGCCTCTGCACCTTCAGCCAGGATGGCCAGGAAGTTGCGTGTCCCTACTGGTTCCTTGTCCTGTTTTTCGGAACACCCCTCTGCTGAGGGGTTGGTTACCGACAAGCTTTTTCTGCGCTGGCAACGCCAGGGATGTGTGGGACAAACCTCCTGACAAGGAGTCCAAGAAATTGGACTCTATGTCGGGCGAAAAGTCTACGCTTGCGCTCCTTCTGGTTTCACAGGCTGTAGTTCGGCCGTCCTCATGGCACATTTTTCTCATGCTCTATTGGCTTCTGATGAGGTCTTTCCTCCATTTTCTCCCACCACCTGCAGACTACGGTTAGCAGGTGCGGGACCAGGGCGGGCAGTGGCCAAACAGCAGCTCCAGACCCTTTGGATATAGGGGACTCAGGTGCTAGATCGGTGGCGTCCAGAGTGGCTTGCAAGGCGTCATGGCTTGGCTGAGGATATCCACCTTTACTCGATACCCAGCACAAGTTGGCGGATGTCCCTTTTGGGGACTGGACCTCTTCGCCCTGGGGTGGAAGGTCACCTGCAGAGGATCAGAAGTCCAGTGCTACCTTGGACTCGTGCCCTTCCGGCTTCTAGAAGGACAAAGGTCAGAAACCACAGCTCTCAGCTCTTTCTGTCCTTTCAGCGCCTCGGCCTGCCCAGTAATGCCAGGGCCAGCAGGCTCGGCCTTGGCATCCCAAACCCAAGCCGCCTCGGCTTCCTCTAACAGGAGGCAGGGAGTGGTAGGCCTGAGGTCCCCTCGGCCGTCCCCTCCTCCAGCCTGCCCAGTGACGGGCTGAGGGGTGTCGCCCCCATCCCCGGGCCACCTATTCCTGGGTCCCCTCGGGGACGGGTTCGCACTTTCGCTCCGCCTGGTCCGCTGTTTCACCGGACAGGTGGGTCTTGAGGGTGGTGGGAAGAGGCCTGCCTCTGAATTCCTCGGAAAGCAGGCACCACCCTTCAGAGCAGTCGCCTCAGGGGGCTCTCGGGTCCCCTAGGCCTCACTCGGCGGCCTGTCCGAGCCGAGATCGCCTCCTCCTCCAGAAGGAGGTGATAAGAGGTGGTGGACCCTCCTTCAGACCCAGGGTTTGTGTCCAGGTAATGCATGTGTATTTGTTCTATAAAATGGTGTGTGTTGCAGCAAAAATGACCAGCGGTACTGATCGGTTTGAATTGGCTGAATTTCAGCTGGAACATAAAAAAAGTAGGATGGAATGCAGTGTTTTAGATAATGTTAGGTTTCAGATGTATGCACTGTACTTGAGTTGAGCCTTAAAAAGTTTTAACATTTGTAGATGGTGAGTAACTTGTATGTAGACCTTTCAACTAGAAGGTTGAACCTCTTACACAGAGCTTAAATAAATAAACCAAGGACCTGCACCACAAATCAGGTTACCAGAGTTGTGGGCACTGTCCTTTATATTAATATATACCTTGCTGTGCAGCAGTTAAAACATCCAGTGCATTTAAATTTATAAATGTGGAACCTAGCAACT
>JADMNL010000033.1:63360000-63545000 GCA_016271365.2 Neoceratodus forsteri
CCTGCCCCACAGAGAACCCTCCCGTGGTAGGGTCTTGAGGAGGTGGCGCCTCTCCTACTCTGGACAACTCTGAATTCTCTGGAAGGAGGGTCCATCTTGATGCGTGGGCAGGCAGTGCGGGTCCAGAGCATGCTGATGTCATCCTGCTGAGTCAGGGTGTTATCCTCTGCTCTGCCTCCCCGAGACTCATGGCTGTAAATTAGTCGTGCGCTGATGCAACAGGCAAGTGCACCACAAAAGCCACTACATCTCCCCTCCCTGCAGTGCCTAACTGTCTCATGCTACCTGGACACCTTCAGGTGGTGCCCTTGTAGTGGGAAATGGTCATCCTCCCATCCTGATGTTCCTCCGGTGACACAGGCTCATTCCTGAGCTGAGGTCACTAGCGTCTCGAGCGGTAGCCATGCTGTTGCACCAAGACCCCGGCTCTCTACAATGCAAAGGGGTTTTGTTTTCTTTATCCCTGTCTCCGACCATGCCCTTGTCATGCTGACCTCCCCAGATCTGTCACCTCCTGTTGCAGAACAGATCCAGACTGGAGGGCCAGCCTCTTGGCACAGTGGTTGCACTACAACCCATAATGCTGCTGACTCAGGTTTGTGAGTGAGCCCGAGTCATTAGGAGCTGGCCAGAGGGAGAAGGATTGAGCGTCCCCATGGTCACTTTCCTCCAGGGAGGGAAGGTCGCCGTCTTTGCTGCCATACTGCCACCGGGGTGACCACAGGTGGCAGTGCAGCTAAGGGTGCCCAGAAAGGGAAGATGCAGACTGGAAAGCTGGAGCGATGCACACGTTCAGTGTGTGTGTGTGTGCCTCTTGGCCTCCCTAGCATGTCAGCATCTCGGGCTGGGTGAAACCACTAAAAAAAGATGCCAGCCGGGAAGGATGACTTCCTACCTCAGCTCGCGGGCCTTGCACCACCAACTGTGGCACCACTCTACTGATGTTGGTTTGAGTTGCCTCGAGGGGGACAGGAGCCCCTAAGGACCCTTGTGAAAGGACCCCATCTTGGGTGGTTAAGTCACAGGGTTGAAACTGGAGCCAGGGTAAATCCCAAAGAAAGTGTGTGATGGGGATGGGGCTAGAAGACGGACAAAGGACACAGGCTGGTGGATGGGGCATGATAAACGGACAATATTAAAACAATCCAGACTGGAAGAGGGCCAAGTCACCAGCATGAGGCCTGCGGGAGGTCAGACAGCATTCTGCTCAGTTGGGGGTTTTCATGCTTTTCTGGTCCCATGCCCTCAAGACGCCAGTGTCTAGGATTGTGCATACAAATGCACACAAGCGTACACATGCACACAAGCATACACATGCATACAAGCATGCACATGCACACAAGCGTACACATGCACACAAGCATACACATGCACACAAGCGTGCACATGCACACAAGCATACACATGCACACAAGCATGCACATGCACACTAGCGTACACATGCACACAAGCATGCACATGCACACAAGTGTACACATGCACACAAGCATGCACATGCACACAAGCGTACACCTGCACACAAGCGTGCACATGCACACAAGCATACACATGCACACAAGCATGCACATGCACACTAGCGTACACATGCACACAAGCATGCACATGCACACAAGCATGCACATGCACACAAGTGTACACATGCACACAAGCATGCACATGCACATAAGCGTACACGTGCACACAAGCGTGCACATGCACACAAGCATGCAGAGCAGGACACAGCACCAGCCCACATCTTGCTCCCCATGAAGCTGCTCTGACTGCACTATTACCTGTGGTCACCAGGTGGTAGTATCACAGCGGAGCAACCTGACCTCCCTCCCTTCCTGGAGGACTGCACCCTCTGGGACACTTGATTTTCCTCCCCTTGGCCAGACCCGGATGATCCAGGCTCATTCCCAAACCCAGGTCACCCCCATCGCGAGTGGTAACCCTGTTATGCTCACAGCACAGCTGTTTTTTGAGTTTTTGTATCCCCCACTTACATATGCAAAACCCAAATTCGATTTCTAGAGGCAGTCTCTTCAATGTCTAGGTCCCCCTACACACAATGGACCGGTGCTTTATGTCATGAGTGTCTCGATATTTTAAAAAATGCACATATGGTGTGCTTTCTCCCTGTTTATCCTTCGGGTCTCCTTCCCCCTCAGGATTACTCACCCTCCCTTCAACAAGCTAAGGGTAACACTGGATTACAGCATTACTATCATGCTTGTTTGTACAGAGTAATGAAGCCTTAATAATACAGTGGGTGATCCCCTCCCATCACGCTATACCTAAGAGAAGGGATTAACCCTATAGAGTCAGGTCAGTATATCTTCGCTGATAATACAGGTTGCTATGCAAAGAAATATCCATCTCCATGAATGTATGGTTTGTAAAACTTTATAGATGCACACTGCGCACACAGATTGGTTCAATAAAAATGATATTAAAAAAAATGATCAAACAGCATCAGTTCCTTAGTTTGCACTCCATTGTGCTGTGCACAAACAGGGTCTCAAATTTCCTCTGAGCAATCATAGAAGTGTGATGGCAGAAAAGGACCGAACTAGGCCCACCAAGTCTGCCCATTTGCCCAACTATCTGCTTGGACCTGTGCCTCACCCCTTTAGCACTCCCATGTGGTTGTCCCATGCCCTTTTGAAGCCCTCCACTGTTTCCTCTCCAACGACTGCTTCTGCACCGGGAGACAAGCATCTTGCTGCTCAGTGTGCCTTTCCTGGGGAAACACTCCAATAAATAAATAAAACATAATGCCAAGGGTTTAACGCCATTACCTGGTCCAGTAGTTCTACTGCTTTGAGGGGACGGTGGCATGTTCCCCTTTCCTGATCCCCTACATACTGTTTAGACTGAATGACATTTTAGCCTAGTACTTTAGAAGACAATGGGCCCGATTTTCAAATGGGGACACAGGGCTTGCGACCAAGCCTTCTTGTAGCCTTGTTCTCTCTATCTGTGTTCTCCACAGAGTACTATGGTTGCCAAACACAGTATTGTGCTAACCTAATCCATGTTGAACCACTCTGTCGAAGATAACCATATGTATGTAACCTAATTTACTCTATGTCGTAATTCCTTGTACAATGCAACTCCTATTCACACATTGCATTGCGACCATGCAAGGAAGCGGGTGAAAGTCACCACGCAAATGGCCTACTGGGCCATACACCAATGATGGAGGCATTTGCTAAGGCTGCTGCAGAGGTGTATTATGCCACCTGCCTTCAGAACTCCTAAGGGCTGGTAGAACGGGGGATGTTGCATCACTGCAGTGATTAACCGGGGAGTTGACAGAGCACAGAGTGATCAGAGAAGGTTCTGTGTGATAACAGCAGGGAAAAAATGAGCTACTACAAACACAGCGACTGCACACAACAGGGATCATCAAAAATCGCAAAAACACCGCTGCACTGACTTTTTCCAGTAGGCTTTGTCTACCCCTACACCACCCTTAAATAATCAACTCCAAGTCAGAAGCAACTCGAGGACTGGTGGAAACTTGGGAGGGGGGATATTCATGGGGAAGCAACTCAGATAGGGGGAGCAAGCCAGGAGAGGGAGCAACATTATATTCAAGCTCCAGGGGGATGACAAACTGGGGAGGGGGGGGCGTGAACTACAGCAGAACACTTCAAAAGTAAAAAAGAAAAAAGAAAGGAAAAACAGAAACACTAAGCCTTGAACCCAGGTTGAGTAAACCTGACATGCACACAGCCAACGGCTCTAACTGCTAACCTACAGCGGCAGCTCAATGACTCACCCCACAACAGCCAGTGAACTACCCCTGTACTACCTCGCTCACAAAACCTCTAGCCGCAAAAACCATGTTGCTCAAAAAATATTTGCTGTCCTTGACGTTCTCTCTTTTTGAGTCGACCTTATTGTTTCACTCTGTTAACGGGATACCATTGGAGAAGCGGCACAGGGGAACAGTGCTTGGGAAGTTCAAGTTGGACACCCTGGGTATGATAAGGGTCTCAGGTGTGAGTGGACATGTTGACTACTGGACTAACAGGATAGGTCAAGTGAATTGCAAAAAACTGGAGTGGTACTGGCCCTGATGCAGTCCAAAAGGTGGGAGTCGGGCAGGTGGGTGCATGTGTGTGTTGCGGGGGGGGGTGCATTTTGCTAGTTGTTTCAGGCCCCTGGAGCTCTGGGTGTGGCACAGTGCCATAAGACTGCGTCTTCTATAAGGGGGCAGTATAGCGCAGTGGGTTAAGGCTCTGAGATGCAGATCTGGAGACCGGGGTTTGAATCCCACAGCTGTCTAGGTGCATACTATGTGATCCTGAGCAAGTCACTTAATTTCCTTGTGCTCTCAGGTCGCATCTGGAAACAAGCTTCGACTTAGTGTGCTAGCCCTGGTTAAACAGTGTTCCCTTTCCCTTTCTCAAGTCCTGAGGTTCTTTTCTACATTTTCTCACCTAATGAAACTCAGGAATTCACTCTTATAACAATAAGAGGAGGGGGAGGAGAAGAAGAAGCAGAAGGAGAAGAAAAATTATTAACATTTATATAGCACTTTTGATGTGCATTGTATCCCAAAGCACTTTACAAGCAATGCAAGACTGGTAGTGGAGTGACGGTTAACATGTAGTGGCAGCCATTTCACACATCAACACTCAACATAGCCTTGGCCAGTTGCATGAACCATTTTTATAGGAAGGGGAATACTGGCCAGGACACCGGGGAAACTCCTCATTTTTTGTGAAAAGTGGCTTGGGTTCTTTTACTTCCACCAGGACAGCACCAGAGATAGGCAGAAGGGGCACCTGATATTCATGTGCCCCCTCCCATCCACATCAAGGTGTAGTACTGCCATCGATTGTGAAGGCAACAATGTGTCACCTCATTGAGACATCACCAGGTCCATGTGGAAATCGGGTACGGGTCTTGAGCCTGTACTGTTCATGTTGACATAACACACCACCCACCTGCGCCATTGGGTCTAGTCATGACAAGTTCACTTTCTGGCAGTCTTGTAAGGGTGAAGCAAGGCCCCATCTTGGTATTCACCACAGACTTGATCTTCTACAGGTCTGCTCATTGTTTATAAAACCCACACAATGGCAGGTCAGCGTGCAGTTCAGTAGCTGGTTTTGCTGACATATTGTTTACAGAGCAGCTTCTCCCAGTTTCCCACTGAACATCTGGGTCACTGACCCTAAGCTCACCCAGTGAAATGTCTGCTCGGCCAGCTACACTATAGGATAAGCTGCACAATATTTCCTGCCTTGTAACTGATGGGGGTTCGGGGAGGAGGAATGCTGAACTTGGGTTTACTTGCAAGAAGCTGTGCATGAGAAATAAACAGAAAGAGCTGAGACAAGCTGCAGGCCTGCTGTGTCATGTCTGCATTCAAACAATTTAACAAATTACCAGTCTGAAGCTGAACTGGATCTCGTGTCACTCAAGGGTGGTGTAGATGATTGTAAGCACAGGTATTCTGCGTAAACTGGATGCACAGCGGTTGCATAGAAAATTGAGAGGTTAGTGCTAAGTGTCTTACTAAAGGTCCAACAGTGAATAAATGATTTGTGAGATTGCAACATGGGTCTCCTGGTTCACAACTCTGCACTCTAAATAGTGGACAGATTGCACCACGGGGATTGCACTCAGTTGGCAAAGCAGAAGCTGAGGGCCTGTTATACCAGGGTAGTCAGTTTTCCTGTTCCATAGGCAATGTGCAATATTGCTACAAAATATCAATACAAAGAATATGTTTTATTTCATGTATTAAAGCCCTGACTTTCTGATAATAAGGCTGCAGTCAATTATGGGAGCAGTAACGCACAATGAGTGTTAGGTGATTAGTACATTTGCCTGTTGTGTGCCTCCCCCTACAACAGTAACTGTCTGCAATGGTTAACATTCCTCGTGTTACCAATTATTGTTTTATCCTGCAAAAAGGGTTGGAATTTACTTGATAAGCAGGTGGTCCCTGTCTTTAAAAAAGAGCCCGTCTCTTCTCATTATAATTTAATGGCAGTGTTGCATTCACTACATTCAGAGCTATAGGGGTCGTGACCATGGAGATCCAACACAAGTATTATTATGGTGGCACAGTAGCACCACTATAGTTAGGGTTGAGTAGGGTCTTTGATGTTAAACCCCTAATTGCACTTAAATAGCTTCATCCCCATTCAGTGGAATTGCATGAAATTTTGTATGCACAGTTTGTGGGGCAAGGTCTCTTGATCTGGTAAGTTTCATTCTGGTCAGATGTGCAGATTCCGAGATCCAGATGCAAAAACAGGAACAACTGAGTGGCTTGCTGTTTTCCTTGCTTTCACCTACAGCTCAAATGGTTTGGAGTTTTGTTCTGAAATTTTTAGGATAGAAAGGGCTTGCCGTAGAATGGTGCCTTTCATTGGTTTGGTGAAAAAATATTAATCCGTTCCCAAGCAGAACAGAAAGGTATTGTTACCCCGTACAGCTCAATTGTGAGGCCCCACCTGGAGTACTGTGTCCAGTTCTAGAGGCCCCATCCCAGGAAAGACATAGACTGGGTGGAGGCAGTACAGAGAAGGGCAACCAAAATGCTGCATGGCCTGCAACAGAAGACCTACAAGGAGAGACTCAGGGAATTAAATATGTATTCTCTGGAAGAGAAGAGAGAAAGGGAGGGATATGATAGAAACATTCAAATACCTCAAAGTAATCAATAAGGTACAGGAGGGTAGCATTTTGCACAGAAAGAGATGCTCACGGACAATGAGACATGATATGAAGCTGAAAGGGGGGAGACAGAGGAACTGTGAGAAAATATTTATTCACGGAAAGGGTGGTGGACATCTGGAACAGCCCGAAACGGAAACAGGTTTCAAAGATGCATGGGATAGGCACAAGGGGACCTTAGAACAGGGCGGGGGGGCCGGAGATTAATTAGGGTCTACAATAGCACAGTAGGCAGGGACAAAGGGCAGACTAGGTGGACTATGAGGTCCTTTTCTGCTGACAGCATCTATGTTTCTATGTTATAAGGATTTGAAATTTTGGTTCTGAGCATGTTCAGTAGGGTCTTTCAGGTAGATGTTTGATACAAATTACAAAAGAAGAATTTTGCCACACGAAAAAGGATTCTTCTTTCTTGAGGCAGGATTTCTCTTTCGTGAGAACATTTTTTTTTTCGTATTGCGACCATCTTGTTTTCTGGTTGTTTTTTTTTTTATTTTTTCAAAATCCATAAAAATGATGCTCTGGAAAGACACAAACATGTGAATCTAACTAAGCCGCACCCTTACAGTGTGATTCTGCACTTAGGTTTTTCAAAAACATGTCCCCGAAATGTGTTTTTAGGACATCCCAAAAATCCTTAGTGAGTCTTGTTTCATGACGCTCTCGAAAGAGGAATAGGGTCTCATAAAGCAAGAATTTTTCAGAGTGTTGTTTCATAAGACGGTATCTTCTTCCGTGGAGTCATGAAAATCTCACGAAATAAGAAGGTGATCTCATAAAACAAGATTTTGGACTTTTTTTCACATTCTTGTTTTATGAGAAGTCATGTTCTTTCATGAGCTCAGAAAAATCTCATGGAACAAGAATGTGGCTTATGAAACAAGATTTTGGACTTAGCATTTTTTCACATTCTTGTTTCGTGACAAGGCATCTTCTTTCCTGAGCTCAAGAAAATTTCACGAAACACGAAGGTGGGCTCATGAAACAAGATTGTGGACCTAAATTTTTTCAGAATAATGTTTTGTTAGCCAAACAAGGACTCCTCACTTCCCGCAGGGCCCACAGGGCCTGTTTGTCTGCATCTGTAGCCACATGGAAGTCCAGTGCCCAGAGGGTCCTGCACTTCTGCAGCCTGATGGATTCTACATCTGGCACAGGGCCCAGTGCATCTGCATCTATAGGGGCATGGAAGCAGCTTCTGCAGCCAGACAGATGTGTTTGCATAGGTTCCAAAGTGACCTTCGTGAATGAGGATATGAGTCTACTGTCTCAAAAAGTAAGGATATTCATTGCAAAAACTGCCTTAACGCACCAGTTAGAGTTCAGCTTGAAGCAACAAAAACAGGGAAATGTGGTGTTATGGTTTCCAGCCCAAATTCCCCATCCCTACCCCCAAGCAGCAAAAGGAAAAAAACATTATGGTTTTGGCTATCCTGAGTCTTTATGAATCAGCGGTGGGGTCTCCCTTGGGGTTCTCAACCCTAATTTCTAAACTGATGTTTAACTAAATAAATAAATAATGCTCACCCCCAGCCCATACCCTTCTGTATGAAGCATAAGGTACAGCTCCAAGCCACTGCCTCAGACTGATACACTCTTCAAAGATACAGAAGTATGTCTCGACATGTGCTGCCAACAACCTGTGGGCCCTGCCTGAAGAAAACAGATCACATCTGACCTTCTTTGCTCAAGGGAAGGGGTGAGTATTAGGGTTCAGAACCCCAAGGAAGACCCCACCACTGATTTGGCAAGACTCAGAAGAGCCAAAATCTTAATGTTTTTTTTTTTTCCTTTTGCTTCTTGGGGTGTGGGGGTGGGGGTGGGGAGTTAGGGTTGAAAACCCTAACACTGCATTTCCCTACTTTGGTTGCTTTAACCTGAACCCTAACTGGAGCATTAACATAGTTTTTTGCAATGAATAAATCATAACATAATTTTTAGCTTATCAGGACTTTTTATTACTAAACATTCCAGACACTCTTATGTACTGCCGCCGAGACCACTCTTACAGTTGTAAGGGTGGTCTTACACGCATTCTTAGGGTTTGAGAATCATGAACCTAAGATGAGCAGTTCTGATACCCTACAATGTGAGACCACTCTTATAACCATAAGAGTGGTCTCGGTAGCAGTATTAACAATCAAGATTGATTAATAATATATTCATTTTTTAAAAACTCTGCCTTGAATGTGCCCATTTCCAGGGCAGCTGCATGTGAGACATTCTTCACAGTATACAAATGGCTCATGCACAGAGGAAAGAAGTGCTCCGATGGCCAGGAGCACTCCCTCGATCTACAATAACCATAAGAGAGTCTCTAAAGTAAACAGTTTTAAAACTCTGGAGTTCTAAGTTCAGTTGGCAAAGTTCATTCCACACACAGTGGGTTTCTGTTATTTTCTGCGAAATAAAACAAAACAAGCAAGCACCTCCTGCCTAACAACACACCTCAGGTGTGCAATTATTGACCCCATAATTATCCACCCTGGTTGTCTTATTGCATATATAAAACACAAATGCAAACTGCATAACGGTTGAGGGGTATAAACACAAGAAGAAAAAATTACTCACCGCTGTAATCTTCTTTCTTCCAATGGGTCCTTTAGCATCAGTAACTTTTTTGCACTTAGCTGGCTAGGTGCAACTGCCCCGGAGGTGTGCCTTTAAGAGATATTTAAATGAGTTTAGGGCCAAGCCAATCAAAAGACAGGAGGGGGTGTGAGCTGAGTGAGAGCTGTTGAAGGCTTCAGAATTTTTTCAAGGAAAACCGAGGTCAAATGCCCCGAAAAAGAATCAACAGGATTCAAAAAACATGCAAATGTCCACAGAAGTGGAAATAGAAACAACAGCAACACTTACTAAAACTCATCGGTAAGAAACTCCAAATTTGGTAAAAGGTGACATAAAGAACCCTTCTTTGACAGGTGAACTGGGGGGGGGAAGGGTGAGAGCTTACTGATGCTAAGGGACCTCTTGGAAGAAAGAAGATTACTGCAGTGAGTCATTTTTCCTTCTTACTCCAAGAGTCCTTTAGCATCAGTAACTTTTTTGCAGACTACCAAGCAGTACCAAGTGGGATGTGGGCAGAGAACCTACTTAGGAAAGAGGTTTTGCAGAACCGCCCTGCCAAATTTGGTTTCAGATCTGGTCTGCACATCCAAACTGTAGTGTTTCACAAAGGTGTGCTCAGATTTCCAGGTAGCTGCTTTGCAGACATCCAGTAGGGGAATGTCCCTTGCTGCTGCAAGCGAGACTGCAGTGCCCCTGGTGGAGTGGGCCCTGAGCCCCACTGGTGGTTGTTGACCAGCTTTCTCATAGCAGACTCTAATACAAGAGACCAACCATCGAGAAACAGTTCCTTGGTAGCTGGTCTTCCTCTGCCTAAATTCTCGTAGGTGAGGAACAACTGAGTGGAAGAGCCTCTGGACTATCTAGTATGCTCTAGGTAGTGAAAGATGGCTCTTTTGATGTTCAAGCTGTGGAGCTTTTGCTCGCTAGGAGTGGATAGCTCAGTAAAGAAGACAGGCAGAGTAATGGACTGGTTCAAGTGAAACTCTGAAACCACCTTTGGCAGAAATTTCCTGTTTGTCCTGAGCTCAACTTTATCATTGTGAGGGATGATGTAATTTGGCTTAGTGTACAGGGCCTGTAGCTCTGAAATCCTCCTGGCAGACGTAATGGCTACCAGGAAGACAGTCTTCCAAGTTACAAACTTGATGTGGGTCATGGACATAGGCTAGAAGGGTGGATTCATGAACCCATCTATGCAAAGATTCAGGCTCCAACGAGGAATGGGCTCCCTGGTTGGAGGTGCAAGAGGCCTTTGAAAAACTGTTTAAAAATGTCGTGGGGAAAAAATGATTTCTTTTCCCACCGAAAGCTAGGCCAAAATTGCCGCCAAGTGTAGCTTGAGTGAAGATGGTTTCAAGCTTGACACCTGTAGATGTACCAGGTAGTTTAGCAGCTGAGGGTCTGAAGCTGAAAGGGGTTCGACCTTTTCGCTCTTGCACCAGAGTGAAAACCTTTTCTGTTTGGCTGCATAAGTCTTTTTAGTGTTCAGTTTTTTAGCCATCCTCAGTATCTTAAGGACCTGTTCAGAGTACTGTGAGGATGGAAACTCAACTCCTCAAGAACCAAGCCTTGAGGTGAAGAGAGTGTATGTCTGGATACTGATAGATAGATAGATAGATAGATAGATAGATAGATAGATAGATAGATGGAAAAAAACGTTATTTTTGTACAGGAAATTCTAATCATTAGGATTATACAATCCTGTTCTCAAGATAGTCCTGTTTGTATTTCACTAAGTTACATCTAAACATATAACATAACACTTCTTAAATAATTACAAAATATGCACAAAACACAATATACAATATCCAACACTGCAATCCCGTCTAAGGAAGGGTCAGCAGGAAGTGAGTTGGAGGCAGGCGAATGGGCCTGTTGCAGGATATTGAGAGAAGGAGAGGGTACCAGGCTTACTTGGGCCAGTCCGGAGCCACTAGGATCACTGATGCAGGTTGCTGTCCAAGTTTCAGCAAAACTCAGAATATCAGGGGAAAGGGAGGAAATGTGTATAGGAACCTCCCTGACCAGTCCAGGATCCGGTCATCCAGAGGAAGTGTTCCCGGATCTGGGGGCCTGCAACAGTACTGAGGAAGCTGAAAATTGAGAGGAGAGGCAAACAGATCCACATCTGGTATGCCCCATCGTCTGAACACTGTGGCTAGTACTTGCTTGTTCAGTGTCCATTCGCTCTGGCCTTGACTGATGCAGCTTAGAGCGTCTACCTGAGTACTGAGTTTGCCTGGGAGGTGAATAGCTGAGAGTCTGACTCCCAGGGAGAATGCTAGAGACCAGAGCTTCAGAGCTTCCAAACAGAGTATTCCTGATCTGGTACCACTCTGCTTTTTTATGTAGAACATTGCAGAATGGTGTTGCCCATTCAAAGTTGAACCACCAGCCCTTCTATGCTGGGAGCGAAAGCTTTGAGAGCTACTAAGACTGTTCTGAATTCCAAAAGACTTATCTGCAACTGTGAATCTTCGGGAGTCCAGTTGCCGCTTACAGAGGCACTGTCCAAATGAGCTCCCCAGCCCAAAAGGGAGGCATCTGTGGTGATTACCTTTGTGGGAAGAGGAGCTTGAAAGGGAACTCCTGCCTGCAAATTTGCCGGGTTCTTCCATCACAGCAAGTTTTGGAGGAACTGCTCTGACACAGGTATCAACTTTGAAAATGTGTTGCTTCTCTGAGACCAGCAAGCTCTGAGGTAGGTTTGCAGGAGTCTCATCCTGTACCTGACCCCTGGGACTACTGCAGTCATAGAGGCCATATGTCCCACAGGTTTGAGGAAATGTCTGGCTGGTTTGGCTGCGCCCAGGCAAAAGAATCTGCTACTGAAAGGAAACTCTGAATTCTTTCCCGCGTGAGAAAAGCATATTCCTTCTGAGTGTCCAGCTGGGCCCCTATGAAGGTGAGCAGCTGGGTGGGTTCCAGGTGAGACTTCTTGAGATTTGCCAGGAAACCTAGAGACTCCAGAGCGCGTTCTGTGAGGGTAAGAGATTCCTTGACCTGGCAAGAAGACTTTGCTACTATGAGCCAGTCGTCCAGATAGGGGTAGAGAGTGACACCCAGTCTCCTGAGATGTGCTGCTAGCACTGCAAGACACTTGGTAAAGACTCTTGGGGCTGAGGACAGACCGAAGGGCATTGCGGTGAACTGATAGTGACCTGAAGGGAGTTTGAACCTGAGAAACTTCCTGTGAGATCTCCCTATGGGTATGTGGAAGTAGGCATCCTTTAAGTCGCAAGAGGCCGGACAGTCTCCCTGCTGTAAGGATTTTATGACCAATAACAGAGTGACCATTTTGAGTCTGGGTTTTTTCAGATGTTTGTTTAAATATCTGAGCTCTAAGATAGGTCGCCACTCCCCGGTTTTTTTTTTGTGTCAGAAAATACCTGGAGTAGAGACCCTTGCCCTTCTCGGGGGTGGGGACCCTCTCCACTGCTAGTAAAGCCAGAAGGTTTTGTACCTCCATTTCCAACAGTGGTATCTGTGTTGGGGACAGAGGTCTTGACACCTGGGTACACTTGAGGTCTGGCAGCTGCTTGAACTGTAATGACAGACCCTTCTCCACTATCTGCAGCACCCACTTGTCCGACGTGATGAGGGACCAGTGCTGAAGATAGTGGGAGAGTCTGCCTCCAACCGGAAGCAGGGAGGTGACCTGGACACTCACATCAGGACTTAGACTGAGAGGCAGATGACTGGGTAGAGGTGGTTCTTCTTTGGCCCCTTCTGCCCCTGCCTCTGAAAGACCCCCTATACTGGCTAAAGTCAGATTGGGGATAGGGATTGTAAGGCCTGGGAACAAAACTTCTGCCCCTACCGCCCTGGGATGGGATCTCTGAGGGGTGGTGAGCTAAGGCTTTGATGAGAGGCCCTGCCAGGAGGCCTTGTACTCATCAACTTTTTTCATGTAGTCAGTGGTTCTGTAATCAAACATATTTTGATCACAGGAAAATCCATGGCCTTGTTCTGAATGTGTGTTGTCAGACTGGTTGTTCTAAGCCAGGCGAAGCGTCTCAGAGAGATGGCATGGGCCATCGCCCTAGAGGCTGCATCATTGTTGTCGTCTGCCATGTGGAATTGGTACATAGTAGCTTCCAGGGCAGTTTTTGACGTATTCACCAGCTCCTACACCATAGAATCTGATTTGATGCAGGTGATAGCCTGGACAGATTTCCAAAGGGCTGACATTTGGCTGTGAATGCCATGTAAGAAGAAAGTCTGAGAAGCAGGGAAGCTGTGGCATACATTTTCTTTGCTATAAATTCAATTTTCTTGGAATCCTTATCAGGGGGAGAGGGTGACAAGGAGACTCCAGCTTTCTCACAAGCTGCCTGGTGTACCCTAGGGTGTGCAGACAGGATCTCGGTACCATTTTTAGACAATTTATATTTTCTCTCAAGCCACTTATCAACCCGATACTGAAGTGGGGGTGTTGAAGCACCTTCATGGTATTTTTCCTAAATGTATTATAGATAGGGATGACCAGAGTCTTTGAGGATGAAAGGCCCTTCATCTCCCTATAATCTTCGTCTTCACTGACATCCTGGTTGGGCTCCTGCGTAGGAATGTCCAGGGTGTCCAGCATATTTTGTATAAATGTAAACATACAGGAAGGATCCTCATGGTCACCCGGGGGATCCCCAAGATGAGGGTCCGGGGACTCCTGGGGCTCAAGGCCCTCAAAATCCATGGCAGGGGCATCATAAAACTGATCATCTGTGTCACCCTCACAGTCTACAGAAGAGAGAGAACTGTGGAAGAGTGCTTGCCAGCCCCAGTAAATAAAGGACCCATCTTTTGAAGGGTCAGAAACAGTTGCCATGCTTTTCCATATCTTGCACTGATGGAAGAACCTGCGCAGTTTGTGAGTGCTTTGTTTTTTCTGAATGCTTTAAGCTGCCCGTTGTCTCGCTATTGGCTTTCCCAGGAGTAACGGGAGCATATCTGTCTTGACAGAGTTTCTTTTTAGCCATTTCATCAGAGGCTTGATCAAGCTTCCTTTTTTGTCACTCTTATTATTTTTCAATTTGTGAGGAACTTTATCTCTGGAAGCTTTATTTTTTGGCTGGGATCTGGAGGGTTCCTCAGCACCTCTGCTTTTGGTATTACTGTAGTATTTTTGAATGGCCTCTTATCAGAAGCTTTTGATTTATCATCAGCCATAATAATTAAAGGTTTGTCTACTATATTTGCCAATTTAAGCAAGGCAAACCAGTCCTGGACCTACGAACTGAGTGTAGGTTTCTGTGAAAATGCCACCGACCAGTCCTGCCCCAGTTAATAAACTGTCTATTACTAGTACCTTTTTTTTTTTGAGTTGTAAAACTGGGATCTATACCAGTACCAATCTTAACAGAAACCCAGTAATACTCAACTGTGCACAGGTGGCTGCTGCAGTGTTGGGTAAGTTACTTTTTCTATTACTTTCTATTATGTTTGGAAACTTGTTCCAGGAAGCTCTGTGCAGTTACTAGCAAGGATAGAGAAGTACTAGAAAAAGTAATACACCTTACAATTATAGTTACTTATTTTGTTTTATAGAAAAACAATACAAAAATAATAAATGACTATAAAAGATTACATTTTTTGAAAGTAATAGGTTAGTTACTAGTTACTTTCAAATAAATGTAATCAGTTACAGTAAAGTATTTCTTTTGTATAAAAAGACATAAGTAATTGTAACTGTGAGGTGTACTACTTTTTCCAGTACTTCTCCATCCTTGCTAGTAACTGCACAGAGCTTTAGAAACATAGAAACATAGACTTTGATGGCAGATAAGGACCACTTGGCCCACCTAGTCTGCCCATTTCCCTACCTACAGGATAGGCCGCAGATCCTAGTTAACCAACAGTCTATTTCTTCCTACCCTCACAGAATTGCCTTATGTTTGTCCCATGCAGTCTTGAATTCTCCCACAGTTTTAGACCCACAACCTCTCAGGAAGGCTGTTCCATGCATCCACTACCCTCTGTGAAAAATACTTCCTCACATTGCCCTGGAACCCCCCCATCTTTAAATTGTGTCCCCTTGTTCTTGGACGTCTCTTTTCTGAAAGATGCTACCTTCTTGGACTTTGTTGATTCCACTGAGGTACCTAAAAGTTTCTATCATGTCCCCTCTCCTTCTTTCCTCAAGGTTATACATATTAAACTCCTTTAGTCTCTCCTCTGAGGCTTCTCTTGCAGACCCTGCTCCATTTTAGTGCCCTCCTCTGGACTGCCTCTATCCTGTCTATGTCCTTGCGGAGATGGGGTCTCACGAACTGGACACAGTACTCCAGATGGGGTCTCACCAACTGTCTGTACAGAGGATAACAACTTCCTGTTTTCTGCTGGTGATGCCTCTCCTATGCATCCCAGTATACCCCCAGCCCTCCCTACTGCCTTCTCACATTGCTTGCTAGCCTTAAGGTCATCTGATATGATTACCCCCAGGTCCTTTCATTTTTGTTGTTGTTATTACATCCCCCCCATTGTGTAATCTTCTCCTGGGTTCTTGTTTCCCAGGTGCATTATTTTGCACTTCTTTGCATTGAATCCCAGCTGCCATACTTCTGACCATTCCTCCAACCTTGCCAAGTCCCTTCTCATCCTTTCCACGCCTCCTTGTGTATAAACCCTGTTGCAGATCTTTGTGTCATCTGCAAATAGGCATACTTTTCCTTCCAGTCCCTCTGCAATGTCACTTATAAAGACATTAAAAAGGACTGGACCCAGTACTGAACCCTGCGGTACCCCACTAGTAACCCTCTTTCTTCAGAGTGGACTCCATTTACAATTACCTTCTGTGTCCTGTTGTCCAGCCAATGTTTTACCCAGACTACCACCCTGGGACCCACTCCCAGGCTGGTTAATTTGACTATTAATCTTTTGTGTGGGACTGTGTCAGATGCCTTGGTAAAGTCTAGGTAGGCCATGTCCACAGCCCCTCCCTGGTCTACTACTTTGGTCACCCAGTCAAAGAAATCTCTTAGATTCGTCTGACATGACCTTCCCGCTGTGAACCCATGCTGCCTTGGGTCCTGTGCCCCACTGGCCTCTAGGTACTCAACAATTCTTTCCTTCAGAAGTGACTCTATCACTTTCCCTACCACAGAGGTCAAACTGACAGGTCTGTAGTTTCCTGCCTCTGTCTTGGTCCCACTTTTGTGAAGAGGAATCACATCCACCTTCCTCCAGTCCTCGGGTACCACACCATCCTCCCATGATTTATTAAAAAGAGTAGTCAGTGGTTTCACTAGTTCCCCCCTTAATTATTTTAGAATTCTGGGGTGAATTCCATCAGGCCCCATTGCTTTGTCCACCTTCAGTTTTAGGAGTTCTTGCAGAACCCTTTCTTCTATGAAAGGGCTGGGATCGACCTCCTATCAAGAGTGCTTTTGTTAATTGGATTAGGCACTTCCCCCTCCTCTTTTGTGAATACTGAGCAGAAATATTCATTCAGTATCCCTGCTTTTTCACTGTCCCCTCTGCCCACCCACCATTCATTCTATTCAGCCTCACTATCCCTCCCTTTGTCTTCTGATGTACCTATAAAGGTTTTATCCCCTTCTTAACCGAGTTGGCTATCTTTTCCTCAGTTTGGGCCTTGCTATTCTGACTTCCCTCCCTGCTTCCTTCTGCCTTAACTGGTACAGCTCTCTGTCCTGCTCCTTTTGTGTTTCCTTATACTTCCTGAATGCTATCTTTTTCTCCCAGACTTTCCCAGCCACCTCTTTTGAGAACCATAGTGGCTTTTTCTTTCGTTTTGATTTGTTTATTTGCTTCACACAAATGCTTGTTGCCTCTGTGATGGCAGTTTTGGTGATTCCCCATTGTTGCTCCACCCCTCCTTCTAGCCTGTTTGCTAGTGCTTTTCTGAGGCAGTCTCCCATCTTGCCAAAGTCAGCCCTCCTGAAGTCCAGTACCCTCACTTTTGTATGGCTTGACTCTGTAGCTAAGTTTAACGTGAACCACACTGTTTGATGGTCACTTGTTCCCAGATGGCAACCCACTTCAAGATCTGAGATCCTCTCACTGCCCCCATTTGAGAGTATGAGGTCTAAGATTGCTCCTTCATGAGTGGGTTCCGAAACTAGCTGTCTGAGGCCTGCCACCTGTAGGGCTTGAGAATGGCCCTGCTCTTGGATGTGGCTGCAGCAAATGTGCTCCAGTTAACATCTGGCATATTCAGGTCTCCCATCAACAGTATCTCACCTTTCTCTGCCATTCTAAGAATGCCTTCTATCATATCCTTGTCCATTCCTTCCCCCTGACATAGGGGTCTGTACACAACCCCTGTGCGGATTGTGGTGCCCTTTCCAGTCTCCAAGGTGACCCACAGTGCCTCCTCTCCTCCCTGTTTACTCTTTTGTTCAGTTGCTTTTATCCCTTCCTTTACATAGAGAGCTACTCCTACCCCTCTTCTCCCCTGCCTGTCTCTCCTGTAGGTTATGTACCCTGGTATGTTAACATCCCAGTCATGGCTCTCTGTGTACCATGTTTCTGTGACTGCTACGCTATCCAGGCATCCCTCTTCCATCAAGGCCACCAGCTCAGGGAGCTTGTTGCCTAGACTACAGGCATTGGTACTCATTACCCTCCATTTCCTGATCACCTTACTCCTTTTTGCCCCATCCCTGTCCTTCTTGCCTTTGTCACTTTCCCCATTTACCCCTGCCCTTCTCCCTATCGACACCTCTATGTTGGTGTTTACCGCACTTACTACCGTGATTTTTTTTGGGGGGGGCTAGGATTTCCCTGCTCCTTTCCAGTGCCTCCCCCCTTGGCTAGTTTAAATGCTTGCCAATGAAGCATTTAAACCTATCACCTAGGATCCTGGTTCCCCTCCCGGACAGATGCAGCCCATCATGCCAGGATAGGTTTGCATCACTCCAGGTGGACCCCCAGTCCCCAGTGTAGCCAAATCCCTGAGCTCTGCACCAGTTTTTCAACCACTGATTGAATCCCATGGTGCGGAACCTTCTAGCCTCTCCTACGCCATAGATGGGCAGCACCTCCGAGAAGGTTACCGTGCGTGCTACTTGTCTAAGGCCCCTCCCCAATTCCACAAACTCTTCCTGTACTGCTCTAATCCCTTTCTTAGCCAGGTCATTTGTCCCCTTTCTGGAACAAGTTTCCAAAAGTAATAGAAAGTAATAGAAAAAGTAACTTACCCAACACTGGGCTGCTGGACCCTCTTACGGACAGTCCTGACACAGATGATACCAAGGTCCAGTAATATAACAAAAAAGGTTTCCTCGTAATTGCCAATCTAGAGAGAAAACCCCTAGGCACTGTTTAAATTTGAAATCCACTGCAGGTGCCTCGCAGTAAACCTCGCGAGGTCTGAGGTAAAAAACAAGGCAACTATCCCTAATTTGATGGTTCCCACAAGAATTTGCCCAAAAATGAAGGAAACCATCGAAAATAAGCACCCGCGATAAAATTAGGATTTAAACTAAATAATAGCAGTAAAAATAAAGTCAAAATAGCGCGGTCTCCCTAAAAAAAAAAATATGCGCAGCGCTGACGAAAAAGTAAAACTTTCACTCAGCACACTAAAGGAAATCATTTATGAGAAAAACTTTACCCAGATACGCAGTAAGAGGCTGTCAACAAGGAAAGCTGGGAGACACCTCAGAGGCAATATTACTCAGTCCAGCGGAGAAAAAATTCTGAAGCCTTCAACAGCCCTCATCCAGCTCACACCCCCTCCTGTCTTTTGACTGACTTGGCCCTAAACTCATTTAAATCTCTCTTAAAGAAGCCGACCCGGTGGTGCTGAGGGTTGAGGCACTGGACGCCACACCTTGCTCCACACTGGTGACCCGGGTTCGGGAACTGACTCAGGCTGTCGGGGGCTGGCATGGGAGAGAAGGATTGAGCACCCACAACTGCTCTCCTTCCTCTGGGGTGGGTGGGTGGGTGAATAGTATCGCACTGCAGTGGCACCTGGTGGAGGCCAGGTGTACTACAGTTGCGTGCTTAGCAAGGGTAAAGAGAGCGGTGGGCGTCCGCACAGTTGTGCGTCGATGTCATTGCACGTCCAGCTCTCGGGGAGAAAAGATGGTGGAAAATTGCGGGGTGATTGCAGCAGCTGATGGCTGTGCCCTGTGCCCCTGGACACGAGAGGCGCAGCCTTCTGGTGTGGCCAGCCCATGGGGATAGGGCATGATTCGTGCGCCAGACCTGGTCTGGGGGGGCGGATGCCGGCAGCCGGGCAATCGCTGGGACTGCTCCGCAGTGTGTGGAGGAAAAACAGAAAGAATATAAAAAAAAATATCTCTTAAAGGCATACTTCCGGGGCAGTTGCATCTAGCCAGCTAAGGGCAAAAAAGTTAGTGTATTAAAGGACTCCTGGGTAAGAATTTATTTATTTCAAAAGTTAAACCAAGAGAGACATACTGAGCTGATAACAGCTCAGGTCCCATATTTAGAAAATGGAGAAAGCTTAGCGCAAATGTTTGTGCTGCCATTTGCTCCTGATGCGATATTCAGAAAGCTAGTGAGTGGTGCAGAGTATCAGTCCATGTCGGCATAGCGCTAAGTGTATCTGCCCTGCCTCAACACATACCAGGGCTGCATATGGCCCACAGGATACAGTGCTGCCCAAAATGGGATAGTGTCAAGACCCCTGTGTTCTATATTCCGCCCGAGCATGCAAATGAGCCCGTTGCGTATGCGAGCCACTAAGAGGTCATTTGCATGCCCATTATGGGCTCATTTACATGGGGCACAGTATGCCCAGTTGCCCCCTCCGATCACCCTTTCTGATAGTGACTGAAGTATGCCCTGGTGTTCAGTAGTTGCTTCCACCCCCATCCCATTTCCTCTAACTATAGTAGTTCCTGCAGGTCCAGTGCCCCACCACCCAACCCAAGGCTTTTAGTTCTAGCTTTGTAATCAAAATACAAATACCACAGAATAGGGCTGATATTTATTATTCAGCATCTGAATAGAGAAATGGCTATTAGTCGGGTTATTCAGTAATGATATTCATTACTGACCAAGGCCAAGCCCTACTGAATTTGTTCTTTACCAATAGTATTGTAACCCTTAGGTGGCGCTATCCCAAGGGCTACTACCCCTGCCTGCTTGGCCAGTAGCAGGTTAAGGGGCCTGGGTAATAGAACGGGTGCCTCCACCCGGAGGTCAGGATTGTTAGTGGTTAAGCTAACCTGGGCACAGCCCTCCGAGACACTGTAACCCCCCTCTTTCCCTTCTAGTGACCTGAGCAATATACGATAATCACTTTCTCAGTACCCCTTGTACACCATACAAGTACCCACACTGTTTGCACTTACCACCAGGGCTGGTTCCTCTGGCTCGACCCTGGGGACCTCCTGTAAAACAAGGTTATGCACAGCAAATAGCAACAGTACAGTACTTTTAGCACAAACTGGAACCATAGTCAGGTTAAATGCAGAAAAAGTCAGATATGATTTATTCACAGAACTTGAACAAGGAAGGGGCGTAATCAGGTTAATTGGCTTAAAGGCTATATTAATCAAACAGTTATGCATGCGCTTTAAGTCCCCACAAAGTCACAACTCTGGGCACCCAGGTAGGGAGACGACGGGCTAGCTAGGAACATTGCAGCTGGTTGGGGCCCTGTGATGGAAGAAAGCAACATGCACAACACACACTATTTGTAATCCAGAGCCATAGGGGTCAGTTTGTGAAGGAAAAAGCAACTGGACAATCAGATGACAACACTTTAGATTTAGCTGTTGTTGCAGGGAGCTACCCTGATGTTTACTCACGAAACCCAATACAAGACACAGGCAGGACGAAATTGAGACTGCAGGTTATTGAGCTGGAGTGCCAGGATAAGCAGAGCCCACAAGAATCACGAGGCGTCGTTCCTGTTCAAGCACTGAGCAGGGGGCTGATCCCCAGGTAGGTCTCTCGATGATGGCTTTCTCTGTGCAATGGGTAGTCTGGCTGGGCCAGTGTGGCAAGGACCAGGAGGAATGGCAATGAATTCAGATTCAGTCCGCTGGAGCTGGATGCAGCCTCCAGTGAGCAGAACACAGTTCAACACACAGTGGGGAACCAAATCACGACCCACTAACAGCACACAGAACATTTACATGCAAGAAATTCCACTATACCAGGCAGATTGCTATCCAGTCGCAATTACAGAGTCTCTGCACAAACCGGGAGTTCAGAGGTGGCTAGAAGTCCTGACAGGCCGATCGCATTCAGCAAATCTTCGGTCTTCTTCGGGTTAAAGCCTGGTCACAGTCCAGTGGCTTAAATAGTCCTCACAACTTGGATTCAGTCCAAATAAACTCTATTTTCTCTCTCAGGGACAGCAGGCAGGCCAAAACTCAGCCCTTTCACTGTTCTCCCATGCAAAACTACACATAACTGCTGCTCAAATCACTTGAGCTGTTACTCATTTCACTTCCCAGCTCAGAACTAACTAAAAACTGCAAGCAGTCTAGGAATTTCCCCAAGATTCAAAAGGTTCGGTTGGCTGATCTGTCTGTCAGGCACAACAAGGGCTCCCTCTTCAGGTTCATTTAGGTGCCAAAATGCAAAAACTACAATTCCTACAAGTTTTGATCCCACCAAGCCCCTGTAGGCAGGCTTCATTTTAGAGTCCCAACAGTACTGATTGGCCCATTCTGACAGTCCCGGGCCAAGTTGGTGGAGATAAACAGAATAGTCCTCGCTGCAAAGAAAACAGGTTAGAACAAACAGTAATATTATTATCACTCTAATAGATATTCAGCAAATAAGCGCATCTTATAACAGAGCTCCCTCTGCGCAAATAGTGATGGCAGAACAGAGCAATTATCTGGCAGCCCGGGTGGGGCTTGAGCATAGAAACACTCAGCCCCTTCCCGGATTAATTATAACTGCAATCCAGGCAGCTCTTAAAGAGACAGTACACAGAGGCTATACAGGTACTCTCTGACAATACATTTAAACTGCTAAAACACAGAACACCAGCCTGGCAGTGAGCATTTAGGCAAGCTCACGGAAGACTTTTCAGGAACCCCCATTTGTAGGGGGGTTACAATATGATTGTCAAAGTGGTTCAGTGTCCTTCCCCCACCCCAGAAATCCCTCCACTGACCCAGTCATTCACATCCAACCACCCTGCACCCCCAACCCGGGTGTCTGGACCTCTGCACAGCAGGGTATGGTGAGTGGTAGAACCCTCCTCTCACTTCTGTAGCCGGCCACCTTATGACCAGTCAGTGAGCATACCTACTGTAGAAACAGCTGATGCGTACAGTATATATTTATAAAACTCATTTACATTCTTTCTACCTGTCTCAAACTGTAATCAAATAAACAGAAAACACAACAAAAAATAGGATAAGATCAAAACATTTATTTTGATTTAGGTAAGTGCTACATGGTCTGGCAATATTTCCAGTAGTTCATCTTTCTTTCTAACAAAACAGTTCACTTGGGGCGTTTCCAGTCTTGCGGATACATTTACTGTGAGGAATCTTTAGTACAGGTAAGCATGAGAAATTTTAACAGGCAGGCACGCAGTAATATAGATTATGGAGAACCCCTCATTCCCCTGGGGTTGGGCTCATTGAGTTCTATATCTAAGACTAGAGGGCGGACACTCACTGCTAGCTGATGCTGACATCCGCCATATTGCCGGGGGAAGCGCTGCTCACTTGCAGCATGCCGCCTTACAGCAAGATATGAGGCACAGAACTTGGGAAGAAAGAGAGTGGCAACGTCCCCCAACCCCCCCTTGAAGCAAAAGCGTACTACCATCTTTTGGTTGGCAAAAGGCGCTGCCTCAGGGGGTTGCCGATGGGCTGCATGTGGTTTTTCACATTCATGCTTGCACAAAAACAAACCACATGCAGCCTGCATTTCTGCTCTCCTGGCCCCATCGGGACCAGAGAGCTCTCTCGGTGGTACCGCATCATTTGTTTGGCATGGTAAAAAAAGAGTACATCTACTGTCACTCTCTGGTCAGCACTCTTCCTATCTGCAGACCGAGCTGGGAACACAAAGCAAGCCTTCTGCTGATGAGTGCGATGAGCTGCGGAATGCTTGAGCTGCACCGGGGGCACTTGTCCCATACACACACTGTCTCCATAGGTGGCACGCATGACCCTCATTTTACCCCAGCCCTCTCCCCAAATGCAAATTGCACTGGGGGGGCAGTGGTTACACTGCAGATGTGTTTGTAGGAGGTAGAACTGTCAACACGAGGAGAATGATGTGGTATGGACATAGAAGGGACGGCAGGCCTCCCCAGCGGAGCATCACTCCCGGTCCCTGTGGCAGAGACAAACACATACACACCGGCAGCACAGCACCCCCTCAGAGCACAGGGTGCATGCAGGACAGATGCAGGGGGAGCCAAAGCCCCCCCTCCCTAGGCAGCACAGCAGGCCCCTTGAAAACCACACATGCGTACAGCCGTATTTCCCCCACCACCCAGTCCCAATAGGCATTGCGCCCCTTATATCTCAACTGCCTTCTGATATGAAGCCCATCCTGATCCTTGGAAACTGGGGCCATAAGAAATAGCTGGCACCACGAGAGCACACTAGTATTTACTGCTCGTGCAATTTCCTCCTATTCCAGATACCATACACCCACATAACAAACTATAAATGTAGCACGCCCATGCTAATCCATGCAGCAGTCCACACCCAATAGCACCTGTGCCCAGTGCATACCCCTGCAACTAGCACATAAACCCCCCCAGAATAGCCAGTTGCTCCAGTAAGCATCCATGCAGCCAGCAGCCCCAAGGCAAATTCCCTGCAAAATGCATTCCCTTAACCAGGTTGCAACCAGTTCCCCTGCACAGCCAATGCAAGGGCTGGTTTTAGGAATAACATCTCAATGTAAAAGCATTGTTTATACCCCGTACTGCACATCAATTCATAAAACCATAGTCACCTCATAAAAAAAAGAGTCAGGTCTTCAGAAAAAAAAAATTACAGATCAAGTATGTTTTATTTTAAATGTTTTAAAATGCAATTTAAACTACGCGCACCACACCAAACCCATGCATAAAGCAGCACAGAAATAGAGATGCCCGATAAAATCCATACGGTCTCTATTAACTTCCGGGAACTGACTCCCCTGGCAAGATGGTGGATGCACGGCGTCATCTGATCCAATGACAGCGTAGTGTCAGTCCACCCTCTAGTTGTAGATAGAACTCAATGGTCGGGCTACTGCCACTGCAATTAAGGAGAAAGAAGCTGGCCATGGCTTACTGGGTTTCCCTACAAGGACATGTAGTCATTCATCCCACTAGGTCTGTGCTTGTTGATTGCTGGGAATACAATGTGGGGTCGTGTTCGGGGTTTGGGTGGCAGGCTCCATCTGGGGCGGTTGATTTGGGGTTGGTGGGGAGGAGGTTTAGTCCGACTGTTGCTGTGTCGCCAGTGCCGCCGTGGTTTTTTTGCTCACCTTCTGTTGATATGGGCCTGTTAGAACGTCTGAAGGATGGGGGGAAGGTGATAATTTAGGGGTTTGGGTGAGAAGTTATGTGGCTCAAGAATTTTATTCCTTCTTACCTGTGTTTACGGATGGGTCCAAGGATCCTGTGTCAGGCCGCACTGGTTCGGCTGTGTATGTGTCGATTTTTGATGTCAGGATGTTTAGGAGACTGACTGATGGGCTGTCAGTGTACTCCGCTGAACTGATGGCTATAATTTTGGCACTGCAATGGGTTGAGGAAGTGCGTCCTGATCAGGTGGTGGTTTGCTCAAGTTTAGTGTCTTTTTCTTCTTGCCGTATCGACCTTTTATTGGAGGTATTCTTGTCTTTATACCGCCTTGATCTTTTGGGAATTAACGTGTGTTTCCTTTGGGTTCCCGCACATATGGGGGTAACTGGCAATGAAATAGCAGATCTATTGGCTAAAAGGGCTCTGCGGAGGGAGAGTGTGGATGTTCCTGTCCCGACTGGGAGATCAGAGGCTAAGGTCCTTATTAGGGGAGCAGTGGTGTCAGCCTGGCAGGACATGTGGGATTCGGAAGTAAGGGGTAGGCATCTGTATGGGGTTCAGAAATCAGTGCTGACTCCGGGGGCAACAGGGAAAGGAAGGAAGGCTGAGATTTTGATGACCCGGTTAAGGATAGGGCATGCTGGATTGAATTCTATGCTGCATCGGGTGGATAAACATCGACAGGGTTCTGTAATCTCTGTCAGGTCCCTGAAACAGTGGAGCACCTGTTGTTGTGCTGTGCTGCTTATTCAGTGGAGCCTGCAGAATGTATGAGTAAGGTGAGATCACTGGGGAGGCTGGAGTTCTCTTTACCAGGGCTTTTGTCTTTTGATCAGGATTATCAGGGTGTCTTTAACTGGGTTCTGAAATTTCTTTTTGTTACTGGTTTGGACTTTGGGGTATATAATTTGAGGTTTGCCATTTGTTTCCTTGAGCCACACTCCAGCACAGTAGGTGGCAGTATGCACCTTTCAGTTGGTTTGCTACCCGCCAATCATCCCGAAGAAGAAGAAGAAGATGGTCGGCCTCAACGTTAACCGGAAGTTGGAGCTACTGTGTGGAACTCTTTCTCCGCTGCTCATCGTTTGGAATCGGAGGCTGTTAGAGGCAACACACCGGAAGTGGCGGGCTGAACCGCGTGTGACTACGCAGGGTAGCCAGAGGCTCCTCGCTGTTGCGACAGCTGGAGATTGGAACGGGTGGTGGCTGGGGCAGAACAGCTCGGTAGCTCGCGGGCCCGACTGCCACCATGGGTCGCAAAAGCAAGGTAAATAGCCACCGCCCTGGGGCTGAGTCGGTGATAGTGGAGGATCATGGGTCGTGTGCTTCAGCACTTACGGTAGTGTGCTGTGCGTGCCCATGTCGCGCGAATGTAGCTATATTTTACAGAATAAACGAGGGGCTCCTCTCTTTGGCATGTACGCTTTGTTTTCACGAAACCAAAATAAAAAGAAGGTTCAGCAGGTCTGAAAAAAATAACCAAATGAAACACTTTTTAGCCTATTATTGCACGGGGGGGGGGGTTGTAATGACAGTATAAAAGAAAGTAGTTATATTGTAATGTTTCTTTCTGTTGGGGGCGCTCCGATAATATAATTATTTTTTGGTTGCTTTTATAGTAGTACTTGCTTTCATGTGGGCGGGGAGGAGAGGGTCTGCCCTCTCCCCGTGCAATAATCAGCAATTTGAGAACTGTTATTTGCGAGTTAATGTTGTTGTACTGTTTGCTTTCATCCACCGTTTGTTTCCTGTGATTTAACATTACTGTGATCTGCTTGCTTGAAGTGAAATGACGTTGTATGCGACCTGCGCTCTGCACGGCAGTGCCATAATACTGCTTGAATTTCTGAAAAGCACAAGGTGGTCCTGGATCCTCTACTATCTACTCTTTGCTCAGTCGCTGGGTTCTTTATGTACGCAATAGCCCACGACGTGTTGTGGTTACCAGGGATTAATCAATACTCTGCGTGCTGTGGTGGCACTCTGCTTCGCCTTGTGCCTCACAGTGTACCCAGGGTGTTGATTATCCCCACTAACCACACACCCTGGAGTGGGTTATTGCTTATGTGCATGATCTTGCATTTCTTGGCATTAAAGCCCAACTGTCATTTTTATTTAGTTTTTGTTGACCGGGTAAGTGCACTAGACAAATTCTGCCTATTTTCAGGCACGACCCGGGGGAGGGGGAAGGGATACAGATGAATGCCAACTGACCTTGAACCAGATTAAGCTGTTTGTGGTATTTTTGGTGAATGAGGGAAATTTGGCCAGGACACCGGGGAAATACCCCTATTCTTTTCGTTAAGTGCCATGGGATCTTTAACATCCACCTGAACTACCACCAATCCAGGCAGATGGGACCTCGGTTTAACGTCTCATCCGAAGGACGATGCCTCAGAAGTGCAGCACCCCTCTCATGCTGCACTACAGTGTCAGTACTGGGATATTAACCTAAGTGCCAAATGTGGGAACTGAACCCACAGCCCTCTGATCTCCCAGCCTCAGAGGCGAGTGTGCTACCTACTGAGTCACTGACACTGCAAATATCCTGTCTGTCATATCCTCGACTACCTCTGTAATCTTTCTGGGTCTTCCCCTCATAGCCCCGAACCCCTCCTCTGTGTCAGCCCTGCTTTCAGAACTTGGTGTTCTTTGCAAAGAGGCAAATTTTGCCTTTGATGCCCTCTTTTATGAGTCACTGATTAATACATTGAGCACCAAGCCCTGCGGAGACCCATTTGTGACCTCCCTCGAGCCCAAATGTCCCCCCATTGACCATGACTTTCTGCAGTCTTCTCCGCGACAAGTACACACCCACCTGGTCATTTTACCTTCCGCCTCAAGGTCGTCCAACTTTCTGATCTGTCTCCTATGTGGAAAACGGTTGGTCTTGCTAAAGTCCACACGCAGTGTGCATACTGCTTGGCACCTATTCGCGACCCAGTTGAAGTCAATTCAGTTCAGTTTATTGGAAAGCAAAGTTGAGAGCAAGCTCTCGTTTACAGTTGCATCCAACATAAAATGACAATACAAGACAAAATAACGTACAGTGTAGACAAATAACATTGTAAAAACAGATGTATACATCTTTTATGTGTACTTTGTGTCTTGCTTTTCTAATTATGTTGTTGTGCCAATTAAATGGCCCAGGTCGCACCTGAAAATGGTCCCTGGGATCAGAGTACTGTACCCGGTTATCAGATAAATAAATACAATAAAAGGGATACAATTTATAAAAATCAGTTTGCAAATCAAAAAAATTATAAAAAGTCAATCGGATTAGTTTGACACAACTTGCTTGCCACAAACTCGCGTTGTCTGCTGTCCTGCAGCCTATTAGCCTGAATAAAAGTGCTTTAAACTTGGAAAAACTGCTTCTTTTGAAGTATCTATGGAGCATTACCAAGGTTTGGGATGAGTATTGGTACTTACCAAATGTTTAAAAAAAAAAAAAAAGTATTAAATAGAGGCGATACTGATCAATTACGGCCAGATTGCTGGCATTTATTTACTTTAGGAGATACACCTTGGAAGCGAGTGCACCGAGGTGAGAAATACGGCCGCATGCACATTGCAGTCACCGATATGTCACGCCCCCACAGAACAAATATAAAGCTATCTCAAATTAAAGTAATCTAAAATTAAATGTGTTGTTATTTAATTCTTTTACTAGTGACAGCATAATTTATCGCTCTCAAAATAATATATTCCTGGACCTGGGGGGTGTGGGGAGCGGAGCGCCCCCACACAAACATAAGGCAGTCACTACTCGAAAACGAAATGTGTAGTTATTTAATAATTTATTAGTAACAGCATAATTTACCACGGAGCGCCCCCACGGAACGTAGTTAGGTACCGCTGCGATTATTATATTTACAAACAATGCCCATCACAGATGTCTAATATAACCCTTTTCTTTGCATCAGAGCCTTGTCAGTGATGCTATCCCTCTACTTTCCCAGAGGTTGTACTTGGTTGGCACGGACAAAACTGTGTTTAAATGACTGTTTTTGCAATTGAGGCAGTTCAATAACGTGTTCAAATCATATGTACTAATATCGCCCTTTCCTTTGCATCAGAGCCTTGGCAGTGACGCTGTCCCACTACTTTCCCAGAGGTTGTAGTTGGTTTGCATGGAGAAAACTGTTTTTTAATAACTGCTTTTGCAATTGAGTCAGTTAAATAATGCATTCAAACCATAAAAAAAAAAAAAACAAAACTTATTAATGGGCATGGAGAAATCAGATTTGGCTGATTGCAAGACGTGTGTTTGGGGGTGGGGAGAACTGACGTGTGAATGGGGGTGGGGCTAACTGACGCCGTTTGGAGGACCTAGTACCATAATCTGCCGAATTCGAAAACGGGCACTATGTGTCCCCTAGTCTAAATAATCGCCAGATCACTTTGGTGCACTGCTTTGCTGCTTTTAGAGACTGCTCAGTACTGTGTTGTGCTGTAGCGTGCTGAGGGCATATTCACACCTGATCAGACTACTTGAGACAGCAAAATCAGTTTATTTCGTGTATTTTTCTGTCTTTCAGCATGTCACATTTACCGCTTAAATCAGGTTCTGTATTGCATTGTATTCAGAGTACTTTAGATCATTTGGGAGTCTGCGTCCCCCCCACGCCCTGCTCTTTTATTCTTTATTTGTCCAACTTATTTATGCATTGCTACTGTTGTTTCTTCTGTGGGGCACTCCACCCCCCCACACCCCCGGGTTATATGTACAGTACTTTGTTTGGGTTCTGAGTACTATGCCGCGTTGGTATTATTATTTCTCTGGTGGGGGTGGCCCCCCCCCCCCGGGTTATATGTACTGTGTGTCTATGTGCGTTCCCGCATTATTATTATTATTATTTTTTCTTCTGTTGTGTTTCTCGGTTAATTTGTTCTCGGACAACCTGTCTAACATGACCGGACCGGAAGAGGCATGACTAAAAGCGTGACTTGTGGCTGAGCCAGGTACTGTATAACTTTTAGGTTTTCATGCTGAACTGGCCGCAATCGATCAGTATCACCAAATAGGACAGTGCTTACCTTATCTGGAGCACAGTAACTGCATGGATCACTAGAACAGGGTAAGATTGGAGCCTATCCTGAGATTCTAGTACAGCATTAGGGATACAGTTTGTATAGAAAGCCAAGTTCTTTCTTTTGAGTATAGAGATTAGGGTTCAGTGTTTTCTGTGGTTTTTGTTGTTAATCCCATTCTCTTTCCCCCGTCCTCTGCCCAGATTGCACCTTTCTAGCATTCGGTAGGGTGAGTGACTGCCTCTGTGGCCAGCACCAGTGCCACTACTTGGTCAGCTGGTGGGGATTGCATGAATGCAGAATCATCCACAACCATCCTAGCCGAGTATGTGCCTCACCTCCCTAGCATGCCTGGTCTTGGATTGGGATTCCTGTGTCCCATGTTGCATCTCACTGTTGGGACAACCTGTTTTTAGAAGTCTGTTGACCTGGTACGCCATTAAACATTTACTAGCAGAAAATGACTGCTATTTCATGATATGGACTGTGAGATCAGGGTAAGGGGAGAATCTGCTGTCTCCAACATGGGCCGCAAGGAAAGTGGGAAGCAAATTTTCTTAAACATGGACCACAAAACCTATATGTTCTTTCATGCTTCCATAACCCAAAGGAGGGAAAACAAGACAGGCTCACTGTGGGACACATTGTCACATGGCACAAGTTCAGCTTAGAACACCACACAAGCAGGGGTTGTGCCTTTATATTGTTTGCTGTCGAGGGAACACCACCGATGAGTATTTATTTTGGCTGTTGCAGAGTACAGTTTGGGGCAGGGCCTCCATGTGGGACAGAGGGGTTCTTGGAGCTAAAATTGGGTATGTCATTTTGTGGGACATTTGAGAGGTGTGGCCCAGGCAAGGGTTCTGAAAGGTAGCATGAATAATGTGGGACAGGGGGTTTCCGACAGGAAACTGCTGTCTCTCTCTCAAATGTGGGACAGTCGAGAGAAAAAGGATTGGGGTTCTATGCAGTAATGTGAAGTACTTTCCTCATAATGTAGAACAGTTGATGTGTGGACAGAGTGGTTCTAACAGGCAACATAAAGCACTTCCCTTTTCATGTGGGACAGATGAGAGGTAAAGATGGGGGGGGCTCTGAGCAATTGCATGAAGTATGTCCCTCATAATGTGGGATAGTTGAGAAGTATGAATAGAGGGGTTGTGAGTGAGGGATGTCCCCCTGTTAATGTTAGCACTTGGTAGGTATGGAAGGATTGTGAAAGCATGCTCAGAGAGGTGTACTCTACCCCCCTTTAAATAGCGCAGATGTCTGTGTGGCTAGTGCCACTTCAGGGCCAGTTTGTTGGGAGAGTCTGGGGTAGCTGCACGCTCTGTGTTTAGCTGTGATAAATCCTGATTAGTGATACTCCCTACTTGCTTTCTTTTTAATATTGTAGACCAAAAGCCAGAAGAGGGCCCACACCAATGCCATCCATCTTGCTGAGGAGGCATTCAGCAGCGTCCCTCACTCCTTCGTGTTTCATCGTGGCCAGGTCGGGAAGAATATACACCAGCTCATCTTGGATATGAGGCGAGTGATGGAGCCCTACACCGCCGCATCTCTCAAGGTATGTTCCCAAAGTCCTGGATTGTACAGCAATTGCATTTATTGTAGGCTGAGACATTGACCCCGCCCCCCCAGCCTTCGTGGCATGCCTCCCCCAATAGGTGGGTTATATGAAATGCAAGATCCCAGGATTGGAATCTCATCACGAGCTACTGACTAGTTGTTTGACCTTGAGTACAGCAGTTGACCTCCACTCACAGCTATAAAATTATTTATTATTTATTAAAAATTGATAACCGGGAAAGGCACACTGAGCCGAAGCTCGTTTCCAGGTGCAGTAGTTAGCAGTAGTCCCGTAAGATGATGTATTTCAGGTGGGCAGTCCAGATAAACTCAGATTTCCAGCCCCATTGTCTTGCTAACAGTTTTAGAAGTCTTTTGACTCATCGCTGCATTGCCCCTCAGATCGAGTCGTTCCCAGTAGAGCCTTCCTTAGGCAGCTCCACCCACATATCCAGCCATCCATGGTGGAGGAGATTGATGCCTGGTGCTGGATGTGAGAAAAGGCATGGCTTCATATTCCTGGATAGTGGCCAGTTTTACTGTCGTTTCTCCGTCTCTCACTGAGTATGTTGCTGTAGAGTAATTCACAAGGCAGTCTTCCGTGCATGTGCCGAAAATGCTGGAGTTGGCCACGTTCCAGCCCTCCCACAGTAAGCTGACCCAGCCACTCTGCCTCCCAGCCTTGCTAGGTGGTAGGCTGATGGTGTGCATGTGAAGGCCCCCGGAAAGATGAGAGCGCTGGTTGGGAGCCATTCTGCTTCTCTCACCCCCGGCCAGCTCCTGATGGCTCGAGCTTGCTTATGAACTCTGGTTTTAAGAGGCATCGCCACTGCTATGCTAACAGACTGACGTGTGAGAAGTCTTCTATCTGCGTAATCTGACAACCAGCCAAACCCATCGCCTATCCTGCACCCCAGAGGATCCCCCACCTTTCCCTGGGGTGGGGCCCTTGGAGGTGGCACTCCAAGCGTTGGAATTTCTGTGACAAGGGACCCTCGTGTGCTGGGACAGCAGGTGGTGTAGGGCCCAAGCGTGTCATGGTGCCATCTTGCTGGATGGAAACTGTTTATTTGCTCTCCTCCATGTGAAGCTGGCAGGAGCTAGCGTCTCGAGCAGTGAGACAAGCTTCGCTTTCCTCTCATCCTGCCGTGCTTGCACCACCTGCGGGCCCTCAGGTGGCACAAGCGTAGTAGGGATCACTAGAGCCAGTGACTTTTCATTTTCAAAAAATGGCCACTTCCGTTTGCCACAATCTTAAAATCTGTTTTCCCTCTGAAACTTAGAGGCAAGCCAGCATGCTTTGTACAAAAATTGGGCTCAAAATGGAGGGGATTGCAGAAAAAACTTGTGCAAAACGATTTGCTTTTTTTTTTTTTTTTGTCATCAAAAAATGTACTCCCGAGTGGTTTACAAATGTCAGATTCTATTTTTCACTAGTATTTCTGTTGAAAACAGAAAATTATTGGCCCTAGATCGTGCAGCTAGCCACCCTCAAGTAGGCGATCATCCATTGGGGGGGGGGGCTTAAACCTCTGCCCGACGAATACTCCAGCATCCCGGTTCGCTTTTGACCCCAGGATGCCAGCGTCACAAGTTGCAACATTGTTGCTGAACCAGCGGACCATCCACATATGCCATTGTTCTTAATAAGCCAGAAGTATCCTTGTTCTTTTGTTTCCAGGCACGCAAGAAGAATAGTCTGAAGGATTTTGTTGCTGTGGCAGGACCCCTTGGTATTACACATTTCATGGTCTTCACCAAAACATCAACTAGTATAAACTTTGTAAGTATAAACTTGATGGTGCCTCTTGCGACAGTTTCAGATGAAATAGTTTTTGGGGGGGGTCTGTCTCCGGGGTAAAGGGGGGAGTGTTTTCTGGTATCGTTTATTGTCGTTTTCCTTGTTGCTTGCTCTCATCTCTAATTTGCTCCATCTTCATCTCTTCTCCAAATGATTTATTTAAAACTCCGATCACCTCTCACTTTGTTTTCTATTTGAGACCATGTGTTTTTTCGTCTCAGTCAGAAGATGAACATTCTGTGGTTGTCTTTGTGTCCGTCATCCATTATACATAAGTTTATGTACACTACCATATTTAGCGTTTAGTCATATTTTTGTCCAGGCAATCTAGATAATTTTGAAGCAGCACCTGAGGGTAGGAACTTCAAGTATGAAAATACACAAAACTATGTGAATTTTGTGAACTTTATAGGTTTATTTTTTTATTTTCATGCCAATTACATTTTATTTTTATTTATTTTTTTAAAGTAGAGCAGAGGTGAGAGACATCTAGTTTAATCTGATATCCTGGTCATGGTGAAGAAAGTTTGTGACATTAATCACAGGTGAATTCAACAAGATGCTATTACGCTTGCTTGAAGAGGCTGGGTACATACAGTTCTGACTCTCAACCAGTTTTATTTTTGTATAGCGCAGACATATAGAAATATCGCTAAGCGCTTCATGTTCGGAAAAACAAGCAAATAACACATAAACATATCATAAGACAAAATAGGCAAATTCAAGCACTGTACTGATGGCCGAAATTAAAAAGGGGATTCTTGGGCTCACTAACTCCAAGTTTGTGCCCCGTTTAACATTTGCTGTTCCAATGGTGAAACGTGAGTGGTGGAAGCAGGTGACGACACTTATTCAAAAGTGAGAATGCTGTGATTTTTTTTTTCTCTCAAAGTAAACGTTCTGATGCTTCCAGCCTAAAATACCTCATTCCTGGGATTTAAAAATAGAAATGCTTTATAATGTCTGTTTAGTTTGTTTTATTTATATTTTTTTTAATCTGTTCACTAGTCCCCATTGCACTGCCAAACGATTCTGCACTATCCTTACTTCATGAAAAGGTTGTTTCTTGCCTGTAAGCCCTGGGGCAGGAGATCCTCTCACATTGCTGAGTGGTGTCGTTGCCACAGCATCAGTGATTTAGACTGTACACCAGTCTCAGTGCTGTGTGTGTGTTCCTTTTAATGATCACCACTGCACCATAACAATTGTTCATACCCATACTTGCCCTGTAATTCTTACTGTAACCGGAGGCCAGGTTAGGGGCGGATCAGGGGTGATGGTTAAAAATATATATATAAAATATGCATGCATATAATCACATTGGACATTCTCTCTCCCCCAACCCCCTATTCACTGGGGAGTGTGCTCTCAAATTGTGGTATCCCACTTTTCTGTGTCAACGACACCGTGTGCATGCTGGGAGAGCTGCACCTCCAGGGCTTTCTTGATCATTTTGTGATGTTTTAAATATTGCTGGTTATAAACTGAGATGGCCGCAGATAACATTCACTGGGCTCAGGCTGGCAGGTTTTCCAGTGGCAGCCCACTAGGGTTGGTGTTCAGTAAATAAGGTTTAAACATTTATTCCTTGCACTCCAAAGCCATGGCACGGTTATGTTATGTTTGTTCTCTTCAGTTGTCTCATCAGAATGCCGGGGGGGGGGGCGCCTTTATCAAAACAGGGACACTTATTAACTCCTGTACTTTCTTCCCATACCATACAGAAACTTGCTCGTTTACCACGAGGTCCGACGCTCAGCTTTAGAGTTTTACAGGTTGGTATTTCCACAGTATGTACGTATTTTCTGCACCAGGGTAGCCTGAGTTTGGTGTAGGTCTGAATTTCCAGGAGGGTCACCGGGAAGGGGGGCACAGAGAGCAACATCAGCAACTGTACGGCAAGGTTATAGGAATAAGATATTTATATAATGGGGAGGAGTTTGTAAAGTGTTTAGTAAACATGTTATTTTGAGTGCAAATGTGTTTCAAATGAAGATAATGTATCTTAATTTTAGTACAGTACAATGAGTCCTGACAAAGTCCCCCACGCTGTTTAAATGGAATACAGCATGGGTTTTTGCTGTAGATACATTTTTCAGTAATCACGTGTTGTGAATGGACGTACCTCACTGCACTTGTGGGTTCATTTTACTCTTCACTCATGATGTCCCACAGTCCATTCATAACTCAAGAAGATTAAAAATGTATCCCCAGTCAACCCGTGCCTTATCCCATAACACTCTCCAATAATTGGGAACAGAGGCATTTTTACAACAGGTAACAAGTCGGCAGCAGTGAGCTGGGGGCGGGGGGCTGGCGTGTGGGGTGAAGGAAAATGGCCTATTAACCCACAAACATATCAGTGGACTCTATAAAGGATGATTCTTCTTGCTAATGACTTAGGTCTGGATGCAGATGATGATAATATACTCTGCTGATCACAGCATGATTTCTCTCAAAGTAAACGCACTGATGCATCCTTTCAAACAAAACAGATAATGTGCCCAGGACTTCTTCCCTTAGGTTTTCACCATGTGACAGGCAGAGCAGTGGGGGAAGGGTAGTGCAACAAGGAAACGAGCCACCTCTTTATGGTTACCACCTATCCGAAGGATATCCTTGGTGCACCTATCAGATGAATGGAGACTGTCATTCCGCCTCAGGGCCACTATTTATTTCCTGTTTCTACTGCGACAGCATTACTGCAAGATAATTTTTTTTAATCCCCAAAAAATATAGATGTTTATTCTCAGCCCAGCTGCCATCAGAGTTTACCCTGTTAGGCCTCGGCTATCATTGTTCTTCCTTCCATGGCAGGGGTCGGGGGGTGTTACCACTTACCTCTGCTTAATCTTCAGAGGGTTCATCAGTTTTTCTTCACCACCCTAATTTTTTTCTGAAATTTAAAAAATATCAATACTCCACACAGAACTGTTACACAGCACTGTTGATGTGCCCCCGCCTTGCAGAATAGTCTTTTAAATTGTGAAGCATATGCGGTATGGTACTTAACCCTTTGAAAAACAAAATAAATATGCACAGGTGAGTTCGTCAGAGAATCGGTTCACTGCTTGGAGCACTGTGTTGTTCCTAATCAAGGCTGTTTTTCCTGTGTTTTAGTACTCACTGATTAAAGATGTGGTCTCCTCTCTGAAGAAGCACCGGATGCACGAGCAACAGTTCACTCATCACCCTCTGCTGGTGCTGAACAACTTTGGCGTAGAGGGAATGCACATTAAGGTCATGTCGACGATGTTACAGAACATGTTTCCCTCCATTAATGTGCACAAGGTAAGCGGCAGACCTTCCTGTCCAGGTAACCACACTAAACACTTGCTGATATGTCTCCTCTTCATTTCATTGTTTTGCTTACCACTTCATCCTTCTCTACCTCTTTAGGTCTCGAATACATACATAGGCATTAAGTCTTCCCACAGTTCAAAAAACATTTAATGTAAAATGTATATGCAATATGGCGCCCCCCCCCCCCATTTCGCAGCCTTTGCTTGTGTTTGAAGGCCCCCATGCTTTTAAAGAGCCTTTGTGCTTCCCTTCCTGTTAGGGTCCCACACTCAAGTGTTGGGCTGGTCCTGGTGTGCACTTTGTGTGCAGAAACACTTGATCTGCTATACTACATCATACAGTAAGTACGTCAGCATATTTTTGCACTCAAAGTGCACATCGTTGCCAGCTGTAGACTTGAGCATGGGGCCCTTTGTGCTGACGGTTTCCCTTTAAAAGCAGAGCCCCTCTTGTCAGAACCATTACAGCCACCAGCAATCTGGCACCCTCTGCTGGCTGGCCAGAGCTACATTGTTTATAGAGGCAGTTACTTACCCCGTGTCCCAGACAAGTGGAAAAAAGTGTGATTTCCCCCCCCCCAAGCAGTGGGGGGGGGGGATGGAATAATGTTAGCCCATACAAAATCCGACAAACTGTAAAGTGCTCTGTTTATTGCTAATGTCTGCGGACTGGATGCAGTTGATGATATTAGTGTACTCTGCTGATCACAGCATGATCTTTCTCAAAGTAAACGCACTGATGCATCCTTTCAAACAGAGATACGCGCTCAGAGTCCTCTCTTGTTACGTTTTCACTACATAGCAGACAAGGGGGTGGTGCAGCAGTGAAATTAAGTCAGTTCAGCATGGACTCTTGCAGTGATTACTAACACAATGGGAGTCTCATTCTGGCTGATTTGTTGGGATGCTGCACTTTTCCACAGTCCCAGTTTGGTATAGTCCGTGCTGTGTGACAGGATGTTTGGATAAGTTGGATCCCGCACCCCTGTTAACACAATACTTCGTTACTGTGTTAATGCTCCACTCACACCAAAGGTTCACATTCGGATGAGTGGAGGAGCTGTCAGTTATGCTGACATGTCAAACCAGATTGATTCCATGATGAGGAACATATGTGAACACGCTCAGACTGCCTGTTCCTGCTCCTGGAATAACCCTTGATATTCTCATATAACGGACTTGAGCCTTCACTCATTTGGTTTTTACCTTAGTGTGTTCAGAGGGTTACCTTCAGGTATGGGTTGCTGTGTTGCATCAAACCTGGGAGGAGGTGGGGGGGGTGAAACTAACCGATTATAATATTTATATATCCCCTCAGCAAGCTCCATGGCTTTGTTGGTCTTTACTGATTACTAGTTAAAAAAAAGGGGGGTGTTGATCCCGATCACCAGTATCTGGAAACACTTGGTTCATTGGAACTGACATGCAGCCAACACTGGCAAACATAGGTTTTAAAAACAAGTTCTGGTCAGAGTCAACAAGGCTGCTTCAGAGCGGCGAGTCCGAGGGAAAAGCACATGGAGCTCCCGCTGGGCTAACAGTGTACTTGCGTGGTACCTCGGGCATGTGCAGTGATTGATAATCACTGCACATGCGTGAGAAAGAGCCTGCCGTGCCCAGGATGGCCGCCGTGAGAGAAATGCGCACATGTGAGTATGAGCTTGTGGCGGCATATTGAGTTTCTCCCACAACTGTGGAAGTAATGGGCAGAAACAAAATAGTGCCCCTGCTTGTGTGGCTCATGGAGGGAAGGGGTGGCAGAAAACCAACACTGTGGACTTGACTGCAGCACTGAGGAAGCATGCCAGAGAGGTATCTGGTCATGTGCTTCCACAGTCCTTCTCTCCTAGCAATATGTCTGCAGGGCTCTGCCCATGTAGCCTTGAAAATTGAGTTTTACCTTTTCATACATGGTGAGCCACTGTCCCTGCTAATTGGGTGTGCATGTGTTGAGAAATTGTCTTCTAAAGTACTAGGCTCAAATTTCATTTGGTCTAAATGGCATGTGGGAGATCAGAAAAAGGGAATGACACCCACCCTCAAAAAAGTGGCAAAACTACCTGTCCGGGTAGCCACACTAAACACTTGTTGATATGTCTTCTCTTTTAGGCCCTGTCCACACTACTCCTCTGTAACGTTAGAGTGCCCAAACCGTTACCGCAACGGTTTGCGTTTACACCTGTAACGTTACAGAAGACGTTTTCGTAACCATTGTTGAAACCACATATGAGATGGTTTCAACAATGGTTATGAAACCGGTCACACCTCGGTAACGTTACTGGGCGTAGTGTGGACGTATGGCACCTATCCCCTAGTGCAGCGCGGGCTGCATTATGGGATCAGGTGCCATGGTAACGGTCGCCCGGCTCCTGAAGTGTGGACCAGCGGTGCCGGTCCCATAACGGACACTGCAGCAGTGTGGACACACTGCACCGTTCCCTGGTTGTAACGGTTTCTATCCGTTACGGGGTCTGAGCGGTGCAGTGTGGACGGGGTCTTAGTGTTTTGATTACCACGTCATCCTCTTTGACCTGTTTAGGTCTGTGTCTTCATACGAGGCACTATGTTATCCCATAGAGTTTCACGTAATGGGTATATGCAGTGCCCCCCCACCACCCTGCCCCCAGCCTTTGCTTGTGTTTGGAGGCTCCCATTCTTGTATAGCACCTCTGTGCTTCCCTTCATGTTGAAGGGGAACAGTTAACACCAAAAGCCTCACACTCCGCTGCGGGGCTGCCTCCATTGTGCAGTTTGTGTGAAAAAACAGTTTGGTTTACTTACAATCTACTATACAAAAAGTAAACTAAAATGCTTTTGCACACCGTGCATATTGGGACCAGTCCCACACTTGAGTGTAGGGCCTTTTATGCTGACTGTTCCCTCTTAAAGGTGGAGCCCCAATCGCCAGAATATTTAAGCTACCAGCTTTCTGGCACCCCCTGCAGTTGGACCAGAGCTACCATGTTTATGGAGGAAGTAACTCACCCCATCCCAGACAAGTGGATAAAGTGTGGCCCCAAAAAAAAAACAGTGGGGAGGATGGAATCATATTAGCCCATACAAAATATATCGAACTCTGAAGTGCTCTGTTTATTGCTAATGTCTCAGGACTGGATGCAGATGATGATAGTGTAGTCTGCTGATCACAACATGATCTCTCAAAGTAAACACACTGATGCGTCCTTTCAAGCTGAGATATGCGCTTAGACTCCTCTGTCGTTACACTTTCACCATGTAGCAGCCGGGGGCTGGTGCAGCTATGAAACTAAGTCCATTCAACATGGACTCTACAATGATTACTAACACAGCAGTTGTGTTTGGAGGCCCCTATTCTTGTACAGAACCTGTTCGCTTCCTTTCATGTTGAAGGGAAATGGGCAACACCAAGGGCCTTATGGTTGGTCTGTCTCCATTGTGCAGTTTGTATGAACAAATATTTTGGTTTTACAGTCTACTATATAGAAAGTAAACTACAATGTTAACTCTAAAGTGCTCTGTTTATTGCTAATGTCTCAGGACTGGATGCAGATGATGATAGTGTAGTCTGCTGATCACAACATGATCTCTCAAAGTAAACACACTGATGCGTCCTGTCAAGCTGAGATATGCACTCAGATTCCTCTATCGTTACACTTTCACCATATAGCAGCCAGGGGGAGGAGGGGGGGCCTGGTGCAGCTGTGAAACTAAGTCCATTCAACATGGACTCTACAATGATTACTAACACGGCAGTTGTGTTTGGAGGCCCCTATTCTTGTACAGAACCTGTTCGCTTCCTTTCATGTTGAAGGGAAATGGGCAACACCAAGGGCCTTATGGTTGGTCTGTCTCCATTGTGCAGTTTGTATGAACAAATATTTTGGTTTATTTACAGTCTACTATATAGAAAGTAAACTAGAATGTTAACTCTAAAGTGCTCTGTTTATTGCTAATGTCTTGGGACACTGCTGGCCTGTCGGTGTGCTCGTGACCTGGCGTGGATGATGTACAAAGCTTCAGGTGTTCTTGGAGATCTGATTAGATATCAAACTCTCCGTAACGCCTGCACCATCTTGCCAAAGTGGAATACTTCACATCCACCTTCCAAGAGAACCTTAACAACCCCTCCAAATTTTGGAAGGTAGTCCATACCCTATTCTCCACCCCCCCCCAAGTCCTAAAGGTAAGTGACATCTCCATCTCAGAACCCTCCTCTGTAGCTTCTGAATTCAACTTCTTCTTCACCACCTGTGCTTCCACCCGTCTAGCATCCCTACCCCCTCAGCTCCTCCCCCATCAGCTCCTTCTGCACCTTTCCCCGGCTTCTCCTTCCTACCAGTCTTCCCTGCTGACACCATGCAGGTTCTTCTAGCCCTTAACCTCCACAAGGACAAAAACCCGGATGGGCTTGACCCCAAGCTCCTGCACCTCTCGGCACACACTATTGCCCTCTTACTCTCCTCCCTTTTGTATCTCTCCTTCACACGTACCACCGCCCTGACACCTGGAAGCTGGCCACTGCTGTTTCTCTTCCCAAGGGCAGCGACTCCTCAAACCCAGGTAGTTACCACCAATACCTCTGCTCCCAATCCTTGCAAAAACTCCAAGAGCTTTTGTACTGGCTCAGCTTTCTCCATTCCTTGATGACGACTCTTTCTTCACCCCCTTCAAGTCTGATTTCTGTAGGGTCCACTCCACCACCACCTCCCTTCTCTGGCTCACGGACTCCATTCTCTTTGGCATGGATCAGTGACGCATCACCTCTGCCATCTTTGTCGACCTGGCCAGAGCCTTCATCACTGTTGCCCACTCCCTTCTCATCAAGCTTGCAGCAGCTGGTCTCTCCGAGACCACCACCTGCTGGTTCTGTTCCTATCTTATGGGTAGGACCCAGTCAGTCAGGATTGGCAACTCCCCATACCCCCAAATTAACAAAGGTGTCACTCAAGGTTCGGTACTCTGACCGATACTCTCTTCTAATCTTTTTAAATTACTTAACTGCTGACTGCTCATCAGTTAACATCCACATGTACGTGGATGATACCATTTTGTATATCTCCAGTACCTCCCCCTTTGATGTGGTAACCAGCCTACAGATGGATTTCAGTAAGTCCGGCCCTGATTTTGCTCAAATCAACTGTCACTAAATGCCAAAAAAAACTCTCTATAACCTTTCGCACCAGGCAAAATCTCACCAGGCTTACTGCCACCCCTGCCTTCCATACCCTTGAGGGGTCCATATTAGAGGATGTCTCCTCCTCCTTCAAATACCTCGGGTTCTGGCTCGACAGGAAACTCGACTTTGCTGGTCATGTGGATGCTATCCTCAAAAAGTTACTTCCCAAACTAGCAGCTCTGTACTGACACCATAGCTGCCTTCCCCTGCCGAGAGATCACCCAGAAGGTGATCCTCCCAATCTTTGATTTTGGTGACATAGTTTATAGTATAGTATTACCCCCTAAGACCACCCTATTCAACTCCTTCTGTTGCTTTGCACTTGCCTGTCCACCTCGTAAACACCACTGTAACCTTTACATCACCTCTCCTCCCCCCCCAGCCGAGAACAGAGTGCTTGCCCACGTGCCTCATGGTTGGAAAGTTCTGGCTTGGCTCCTTCCCCTGCCTCAATGCCGTCACCTCCATCCCTCCTACCCCCGCCAACAACTCCGCCTACAGGACCCTCGCCCTTCCTGCTTGTACTTCCGCTTCAGGGAGAGCTGCCTTCTATCACTTTCCAAACATTTGGAACTCCCTCCCATTAGATATCCGTTCTGCCCCTTCTACTCGTTCATTGTCCTATTTTCTTCAGGAGTATATTTCCCCATCCTGCAATTGCACCTGACTCCCATCTCCTTCACTACCTGCTCTGCCCTTCTGATCTATATTCACTGCTCTAACCTCTTCTGTCCCTTCCTAGGCATGCCGGAAGCCTATAACACTAGTGGGGTTTACATCGAGTAGTATTCATACCCTTGGGTTTCCACGCCTGAGGGGTAGGCTTGCCCTCCACACCTCTTCACTCATCTTCTATTCCCAAACAACCTCCCTTACATTCTGGAGGGACGAAGGTTCTCCTAACTCTCACCTATCTGTGTTGAAGTATTTTGAGTGTATATGTACGGTTATGTATATGGGTTTATAAGTATAAGTGAGATTTTGTGTGTATATATCTATATATATGTGTGTGTGTGTGTGTGTGTGTATATATATATATATATATATATATATATATATATATATATACACACACACATATACATATATTATATGTGTGTGTGTGTATGTGTATATATATCATATATATATATATATATGTGTGTGTGTGTATTCCCTTAGCAAATATGGAATGGGGCCGGGGGGCTTGGTCAGGATCAGCAGAATCTGGAAAACATTCTTGTTTCATCAGAATACAGACAACACCAACAAAAATTGTTTAAAAAAAAAAAAAAAATTGGGAGTTTTACCCTTTCAAACATGTAAACCAATGTTCCTGCAACCCGAGTGTGCATGTGTTGAGAAATGTTCTAATGTACTTGGCTAAAATTTAATTTAGCATGAACTGCAACATGTGGCAGATTGGAAAAAGGGAATGGCGCCTACCCCCCCCCCCGAAGAAGTGTCAGAACTACCCGTCCAGGCAGCCACACTAAACACGTGTCGGTGTTTCTCCTCTTTTAGTGTTTTGATTACCACGATACCCTCTTTGACCTGTTTAGGTCTGCACATTCATACAGAGGCATTGTCATCCCACAGTGTTTCACATAACTGGTATATGCAGTGGGCCTGCAGCCTTTGCTTGTGTTTGGAGGCCTCCGTTTCTTTACAGAACCTCTGTGCTTCCCTTCATGTTGAAGGGGTACAGTCAGCACCAAGGGCCTCGAACTCGGCTGTGGGACTGCCTCCATTGTACGGTTTGTGTGAAAAAAAAATCATTTTGGTTTACTTAACAATCTGCTATACAGAAAGTAAACGAGAATGTGTTTGCCCACAAAGTGCACATAGGGACCAGCCCTACAGTGTCAGGCCATTTGTGCGGACTGTTCCCCTTTCTGAAGTGGAACCCCAGTTTCCCAAACTGTTAAGCCACTAGTGTTCTGGCACACCCTGCTGGTAGACCAGACCTACATTGTTTGTGGAGGAAGTAGCTCACCCCTGTCCCAGACAAGAGGATAAAGTGTGCCCCCAAAAGAATGGTGGGATAGAATCATGTTTAGCCCATACAAAATCTGCCAAACTCTCTAAAGTGCTCTGTTTATTGCTAATGTCTCTGGACTGGATGCAGATGATGATGATAGTGTACTTTGCTGATCACAACATGATCTTTCTCAAAGTAAACGCACTGATGCATCCTTTCAAACAGAGGTATGCGCTCAGACTCCTCTTTCATTAGACTTTTACTACGTAGCGAGTGAAGGGGGGATTGGTGCAGCACTGAAATCGAGTCGGTTCAAGACGGACTCTACAGTGATTACTAACACAGCAGTGAGTAAGGGCAGCATTGTGGCTGATGTGTTGAAGGCTTTTCCACAGCCCCTGTTTAGTATAGTTGTGCTAAGTGGCAGGATGGTCAGAGACGTTTTTTGTTGTTGTTGGTAACCAGGTAAGGCCCACTAGGCGTAAGTGCCTATTTTCATGGGTGACCTGAGAGGGCTGGGATGGTTAACTGACTAGCTCAGTTCACACAGTATGCAAGTGGAGGTTGTGGTAATTAAACCCAGGCCTGCTGGCTGTACCAAGCTCATTCACAGCTTGTTACTTTAACCTCAAGGCTATACTGCCAGCACCAGTTTGGATCCCAAATCCTATTCGCCACAGTACTTTGTTACTGTTTTAATGCTAAACTTGCACCAAAAGTTCACATTTAGATGCGTGGAGCTGCTGTCATCTATGCTGGCATGTCAAATCAGACTGATTACATGAGGTGGGACACGTGTGAACAAACACGCTCCAACTGCCTGTTCCTGCTCCTCAAATAACTCTTGACATTCTTGTATAAGACTTGAGATTTCATTCATTTGACTTTGACCTTAGTGTCTGCGGAGAGTTACCTTCGGGTAGGGGTTGCTGTGATGCATCTCACCTGGGAGGGGGTGGGGGGATGTAACCAGCTGCTTATAAGATTTGTGAGCTCCCTAAATTTATTGGGGTTTACTGATTACTGTTAAAATGAATGGAATTGGTGTGTGTGTGTATGTATGTTGGGGGGGAGGTATCCAGATCACCAGAATCTGGAAACACTCTTGGTTCATCAGAACTGACATGCCAGCAACACTGTCAAACACAGGTTTTAAATAATGGAGTTTTACCTTTTTAAATAAGCCAGCGTCCCTGCAAATTGGATGTGAATGTGTTGAGAAATTGTCTTCTGAGATACTAGGCAAAAATTTTATTTAGCCTAAACAATAGCATGTGGGAGATCAGAAAAAGGCAATGGCAGAACTACCCGACCAGGTTGCCCCACTAAACACTTGTTGTTATGTCTCTTGTTTTAGTTTTTTGCTTACCAAATCATCCTCCTCAATCTGTTTAGGTCTGTGCCTACATAGAGCGGCATTAAGTCATCCCACAGTGTTTCATGTAAAGGGTATATGCAGTGCCCTTCCCCCCCCACACAGGCCTTTGCTTGTGTTTGGAGGCCCCCGTTTCTTTACAGAACCTTTGTGCTTCCCTTCATGTTGAAGGGGTACAGTCAGCACCAAGGGCCTCACACTCTGCTGTGGGGCTGCCTCCATTGTACAGTTTGTGTGAAAAAAATCATTTTGGTTTACTTAATCTACTATACAGAAAGTAAACGAGAATGTGTTTGCCCACAAAAGCACTGAGGGACCAGCCCTACAGTGTTGGGCCATTTGTGCGGACTGTTCCCCTTTCTGAAGTGGAGCCCCAATTTCCCGAACTGTTAAGCCACTAGTGTTCTGGCACACCCTGCTGGTAGACCAGACCTACATTGTTTATGGAGGAAGTAGCTCGCCCCCTGTCCCAGACAAGAGGATAAAGTGTGGCACCCCCTCCCCCAAAGAATGGTGGGATAGAATCATGTTAGCCCAGACAAAATCCGCAGACTCTATAAAGTGCTCTGTTTATTGCTAATGTCTCCGGACTGGATGCAGATGATGATGATAGTGTACTCTGGTGATCACAGCATGATCTTTCTCAAAGTAAACGCACTGATGCATCCTTTCAGAGATATGTGCTCAGACTCCTCTTTTGTTACATTTTCACTACATAGCAGACAAGGGGGGGTGCAGCAGTGAAATTGTCAGTTCAGCATGGACTCACAGTGATTACTAACACAGTAGGAGTCGCATTCTGGCTGATATGTTGGGATATTTGTCCCAGTTTGGTGTATAGTTGGTGCCATGTGGCAGGACAGTCAGATAAGTTTGCTCCTATTATCCCTTTCGCCACAATACTTCATTACTGTGTTAATGCCCAGCTTGCACCAAACATTCACATACAGGTGAGTGGAGGCTCTCTTTTATGCTGGCATGTCAGACCAGACTGCTTCCATGAGGAGGAACACGTGAACACGCTCAGACTGCCTGTTCCTGCTCCTGGAATAACCCTTGATATACTTGTATAAGAGACTTGATTCTTCGCTCATTTGACTTTGACCTTAATGTGTGCAGAGGGTTACCTTCTGATATGGGTTGCTCTGATGCATCACACCTGGGAGGTGGGGTGTAACCAGCCACTTGGAATATTTATATATCCCCTCTGCAAGCAGCCTGGATTTATTGGTCTTTAGTGATCAGTGGTAAAATGAATGGAATTGGTTGGAGGGTGGGACATCCAGATCACCAGAATCAGGAAACATGCTTGGTTCATCAAAACTGTGAAAGCAGACGGCCGGCACCAGCAAACATAGGATTCAGTTCAAACATGGTGAACCAGTGTCCCTGCATATCGGGTGTGCATGTGTTGAGAAATAGGGCCCGATTTTAGAAAGGCTTACGTTCGCCACAACAGACTTATGGCAGGGAGTTTTGATGTAAGTGGTGACTAGTGTCAGGTGATGCTGCAAGTCTGATTTTTTTCCAAGAACTGGAGCTGTTACTCCTGGTGCAAGTCCCTTGCACCGAATGCAGGACTTAGACCGTCTCCCCCCGGTCTACGTTTTCACCATGAGGGGAGCCATTTTATGGGGCTTGCACCGTACCTTTGGCACAAGCTGCTGTAAAATTATGGCATTGTTGCAGCTTACATTCAGTGCTCTAAAATCGGGTGCAAGTTGTGACAAACCCTTGGCTGCAGGTGTGGCAAACTTTGCGGGGTTGCAGGACTTGGTCGCAAGCCCTGTGTCCCCATTTGAAAATCGGGCCCATTGTCTTAAGTACTAGGTTAAAATTTCATACAATCTAAACAGTATGTAGGGGATCAGGAAAGGGGAACATGCCACCGTCCCCTCAAGGCAGTAGAACTACTGGACCAGGTAATGGCGTTAAACCCTTGGCATTATGTTTTATTTATTTATTGGAATGTTTCACCAGGAAAGGCACACTGAGCAGCAAGGTGCTTGTCTCCCAGTGCAGAAGCAGTCGTTGGAGAGGAAACAGTGGAGGGCTTCAAAAGGGCATGGGACAACCACATGGGAGTGTTAAAGGGGTGAGGCACAGGTCCAAGCAGATAGTTGGGCAAATTGGCAGACTTGGTGGGCCTAGTTCGGTCCTTTTCTGCCATCACATTTCTATGAATCTATGAAAAGTGCAATAGAGGGCAAGTGCAGAAGTTAATGGTATATGCCAGCATTCATAGCAGTAGCTAATGCCACTGGTCAGACCTCATGGGATCGGTGAGGGGTGGAAGAGGTAACTCAGTGGAGAGGGAGTCGGGGATAGTGGGGGGGGAATGGGCAAGGGGAGGTGTAGTGGTAAAGGAGTCAGATACACAAGCAATTTACTGCAGAGGATAGAGAATGCTTAGAGGAGGAGTGATGGATTTTGACCGCTAGGTCTTTCCAGAGTTTGGGGAGGTTGTAGGAGAAAGCGGCTTGGCCCGCTGAGGTCTGTCGGTGAGGGATTAGCAGCAGCTGGGAGTCTGTTGACCTAAGGGCGTGAGTAGGGGTTGGTGGAGATGATGGAGAGGAGGCGAGGTAGTGTGGAAGGAACCCGAGCCAGAAATTCAAAGCAAATTTAGCACTATGGAATAGGCACCGGCTGTCAAGGTAGGGGAAGGCCAGCGAATGGTAAAGCTCGCAGTGATGGCTGTGAGGGGGGAGGCATCGAGGGCAAAGCGACAGAGAGCATTGAAGAGGGGATCCAGTCTGGATAGGGTAGGCTTGGGAGCGGCACTATAGATTACATCACAGTAGTCAAAAGTAGGCAAGATCATTTTCTGCACAGTTTCACATCTCGCAGGTAATGGGTGGCTACTGCGGTTCCTGTAAAGAGCACTGAGCTCTGATGTCTCCTCTTCAGTTTTTTTGTTTACCACGTCATCCTCCTCGACCTTTTCAGGTCTGTGCATTCACATGGAGGCATTAGATCATTGCACAGCTCAAAAAACAATGTTTCATGTAAAAGGTACATGCAGTGCATACACACATACACCGCCCTTTGCTTGTGTTTGGAGGCCCCCATGCTTTTATAAAGCCTCTATGCTTCCCTTTAAGTTAAGTGTTGGGCTGGTCCCACGGTGCACTTTGTGCAAAAACATTTTGGTTTAATCAATCAAATCTTTATTTATTCAGGCGAACATCATTGAGCAAGGCTCATTTACAAGATGGACCTGATAAGGTCAAGGTTCAATAGTTGATACACAACAGATATATCATACACTTATATAAGACAGTTATACATACAGGGGGGAAAATAACGTTTATAAACACAGTGATGTACAGTAAATCACATGTTAAAACTCGGTTAAAGGAAGGTTAAGCTAATATCTACAGTATGTACAGTACATACATATCCCAATGGGGGCCATGACAGACACACAACATAATGAATACTAGGATGGTGAAGGTATTATTGGGTGCCATAAGCTGGGGGGTGTCTGACTGGAAGGAATATGCCATATATGATTGGAATTCAGATTTGTAGGATGACTATTCTAGCTCTAGCGGTAGCAACTGCATTTCTCTGTGAAGAAGGCTGTACAGTGCTGTTTAAAGGATGCAAATGGAATGATAATGGACAGTTTTAGGGATTTTTGTAGGGTGTTCCATGCTATAGCTAGAGAATAGCTGATTGCTGCCCTCCCTAGTCTGGTGCTGACTTTGGGCAATTTGAGCAGGATGATATTGTTGCTTCTTAGGGCATAGGAGCTAGAAGTGGTCTGGTTGAAGCAGTCCAGGATATAGTTTGGGAGTTCTTTTGATAAAGCTCTGTAAATCCATGAGCTGCATTTCTGCTCCTCCTGCTATGAAGGAAACCCATCCAACTGTGTCATAAAGAGAGCAATGGTGGGTATTATATGGCAGATCTGTAGTGAACCTTATTGCTCTATGATATAAGGTATCCAACTTGTGAAGGTAGGAGATGGGACAGTGACTATAAAGGAAGTCTGCATAGTCAGTAACTGATAGAAAGATGGCCTGGACTAACCTCATCTTTGAGTCTCTGTTAAGGAAGGGTTTTAATCTATAGAGGAGGCCAAGCCTTTGCAAGCTTTTAACAGTTCTTCTAGATGATGAGTGAAGTCGAGTCTGTTGTCAATCCACACACCTAGGTATTTGAAGTTTTCAACATACTCCAGATTTTCTCAAGTATAGTGCATAGCTGGGGAGAGTGATTGAAGAGGATGTGCTGGTGGAGTTTGAGTTGTGAACATCATTGCTTTAGTTTTCTTTGCATTTAGCAGAAGCTTTTTCTCGAGTAGCTGATGTTGTAACAAGGAGAATTCTGTTTGTAGGATTTTATGAGCAACTGTAGGCGAAGGGTTGCTGACATACAGAACAGTGTCATCAGCAAAGAGGTGTACTGAGGACTTGGTGAGGGTTGAATCTATGTTATTTGTATAAATGGCAAAAAGGATAGGACCCAGAATAGAGCCCTGGGGGACTCCTCTTGACAGTGGTCTTAATGGGGATAGGTCACCTTCAGCTTTTACCTGCTGTGACCTGCCGGAGAGGTAGCATCTGAACCACTTAAGGGAGGGTGGATCTAGGCCAAGGGAGTGCAGGGATGAGAGTAGCTGCTCATGGTCCACAGTATCGAATGCTTTGCTCAGGTCCAGGAATACTGCACAGACATTCTTTTTATCCAGTTCGGTTTGCCAGTCATTTGTGACCTTGGTTAATGCAGTGATAGTGCTGTGTTTGGCCCTGAATCCAGATTGAGCTGGATTTAATAGGTTAGCATTGTCAAGATATTCCCTTAGCCGATTACTCACTAATTTCTCCAGCATCTTGGATAGCACAGGTAGAATGGAAATGGGCCTGTAGTTATTAAGATCCATAGGGTCCCCTGATTTTAAAAGGGGACTACTTGGGCTGTCTTCCACAGTGTGGGAATAGAGCCAGAGTTTAGGGAGAGGTTAAAGAGGTGTGTTAGGGGGACTGCAAGTACATGGCACGCAATCTTTAGAAAGAAGGGGTGCAGAAAGTCTGCTCCTGCACTTTTTTTGGTATCCAGATGCCATAATAGATCCTCAACTTGTTTCAACAGTATAGGTTTGAAGCTAAAGGAAGAGTCAACTCTTTGATCACCAGTGTAGTGGGAGCTTAATTGGCCCCTCAGCAGGTTAGCTGGGGAGGTGTCAAAGGCAAGGCCAGCCGTTGTGAAGTGGTTGTTGAATGCGTCCAGGATTTCCATTTTGCCAGTGATAGGGCCATAACTATTGTGTAGTTGAGTTGGAAGGGGGTTGATAGCGTCCTGTCCCATCATACCCTTGATGGTGCCCCAAAACCTAGCAGGATTATGGTAGGAGGAGTCGAGCTCGGCCAGGTAGAAGGCAGCCTTTGCATCCCTAACTTTCCTGGTGCATCTATTCCTGGCTTTCCTAAAAATCATCCAGTCGTTTGCATTCTTAGTTTTTCTTGCCACTTTCCAGAGTTTGTCTCTCTCCAGTGAGTTTTACCTCAGTTTACCTAGTCTACTATACTACAGTACACAATAAGTACACGAGAACACAAAGTGCACGTTAGTACCTGCCCTGCACTTGAATGTAGAGCTTTTTGTGCTGACTGTTCCCTTGAAAAGCAGAGTTCCAATTGCCAGACGTTTTACAGGCACCAGCATTCTGGCACCCCTGCTGGTATACCTGGGCTGCTTTATTTATAGAGGCCAATGTTTACCCCCTGACCCAGACACGAGGATACTCACGTATGACCCCCAAAAAGGGGGGGGGGGTGGAATCATGTTAGCCCATACAAAATATACTGAACTCTAAAGTGCTCTGTTTATTGCTAATGTCTCACGACTGGATGACACAAAGATCTGCAACAGAGTTGATGTACAAGGTGGGGTGGAAAGGATGAGAAGGGACTAGGCAAGGTTAGAGGAATGGTCAAATGTATGGCAGCTTAGATTCAGTGCTAAGAAGTGCAAGGTAATGCAGCTGGAAAACAAAAACCCAGGGGAAGAGTACACAATGGGGGGTGAGATACTAACAACAACAAAAATGGAAAGGGATCTGGGGGTAGTCATATCAGATGACCTAAAGGTGGGCAAGCAATGTGAGAGGGCAGCAGGGAGGTGTGGGGGATACTGGGATGCATAGGGAGAGGCATCACCAGTAGAAAACAGGAAGTTATTATCCCTCTGTACAGACAGTTGGTGAGACCCCATCTGGAGTACTGCGTGCAGTTCTGGAGACCCAGTCTCCGCAAAGACATAGACAGGATGGAGGCTGTCCAGAGGAGGGCAACTAAAATGGTGCAGGGTCTGCACCGGAAGACATATGAAGAGAGACTTAAGGAGCTGAATATGTATAGCCTCGAGGAAAGGAGGGAGAGGGGGGGACATGATAGAAACTTTCAAGTACCTCAAGGGAATCAACAAAGTCCAAGAGGGTAGCATCTTTCAAAAAAAGAGGTGTGCAAGAACAAGGGGGCACAATTTGAAGATAGAAGGGGGGCGGTTCAGAGGTAATTTAAGGAAGTATTTTTTCACAAAGAGGGTTGTGGATCCATGGAACGGCTTTCCGGAGGAGATTGTGGAGTCAAATACAGTGATGGAATTCAAGCATGCATGGGACAGTCAGTCATAAGGCAATTCTAGGGGGTGGGGGTAGGAAGAAGTAGGCTGCTGGTTAATTAGGATCTGCAGCTTATCCATTAGGTAGGGAAATGGGCAGACTGGGTGGGCCAAGCGGTCCTTATCTGCCATCAAAATCTATGTTTCTGTGGATGCAGATGATGATGATAGTGTACTCTGCTGATCACAGCATGATTTTTCTCAAAGTAAACACACTGATGCATCCTTTCAAACAGAGAGATGCGCTCAGACTCCTCCTCTTTCATTAGGCTTTTACCACGTAGCGGGGGGGGGGGGTGCAGCAGTGACGCCGAGGCAGGCAGTTCAGCACTTACTCTACTGTGATCACTAATGCAGCAGTGACTAGAGGTGGGATGCTTTTTCCGCAGTCCCTGTTTGGTATCATTGGTGCTGTGTAGCAGGATGGTAAGATAAGTTGGATCCCTTTTGCTACAGTACTTCATTACTATGTTAATGCTCCACTCGCATTGAACGATCACATTCCGATGAGTGGAGGTGCTCTGTTATGCTGGAATATCAAACTAAATTGATTCCATGAGGAGGATCACATGTGAACACTCTTTGACTGCCTGTTGTTGTTGCTGGAATAGCCCTTGATATTCTTGTGCAAGTGCTGCATATTCGAAATACTGAAACTTGCATGTAAAGTGAGGATGCAGATGGGATAAATAGTTTCCACCGCTACGTAAACACAGTATTCTGAATACTGTGGCCATGTAACCTCATGTCTAGTTAAAATGCAAATGTGCTTATTCAAAGGACTGAGTTGACTTCACCTGTATTCTGAATACTGATGTGTACAGTGTTTATATATAACCAGTGTCCTAGTATCCAAAATACTCTTTGAGTGTCCAAGGTCTGGTATTCGAATGCTAGGATTTGGTGTTTGTGGCTTAGTAGGCTGCACGTTCACCTCTGGGAATGAAAGATGTTAAGGTCGTGGGTCTTGGTCCCACAACAGAAGCTTGGGCTGATAGCCAGCACCGATGCTTTAGAGCAGATGTGGCACTGTCAAAGGGCTGTTCTTCAGAGGAGACGTTAAACCGAGGTCCCTTTTTGCCCATCTCTGGTCCCTATCCAGGTGGAATTTAAAAATCCCATGACACTTGCAAGAGATTGGTGGACTGTCCCCAGTATCCTGGCCAACAGTCCCCATCATTAAATGTGGTCCAAGCCCCCAGTTTACATGGGAACAAGCTGGGCAGTAACTCAGAGCTGAGAATATTGCGGGTTGTATGACATCACAAGTAAACTCTTCTAACTAGGATTATGTTCGGCAGACATTCATTCTCTCTCTCTCTTAGACGAGTCTCAATACCATCAAACGGTGTGTCCTGATCAACTACAACCAAGATACGCAGCATCTTGACTTCAGACACTTGTGAGTACTAGTAAATGAGTTTTTGTCCAGGGATCTGCGTTCATATGTGGCTCCCCAGCCTTGTGGGGAGGGGAGAGGGATGCCCAGTCCTTCAGCATTCTCTGACTGCAGTGTGACATTAGTTATGAGGTCAGCTGCTCACTAGTCTGGTCGTTGAGCTGTGGCTATAGCTGCTTGGATAGTACCGGATGGAGGGGGCATGTTGCCCCTTCAGTACTGGACTCCCTAAGGAACAGGATCTCTTATTAATCCCTCCGGACTTGGATGCGGATAATGACAGTATTAGCTGCTGATCATACCGTGAGCTTAAGTAAACGCACCGATGCATCCTCCTTTGGGTGGGGGATAATGACGTAACCAGCAGCTTTTATAAAATGTTGGCATCAGATTGTTTTGTGAAGCCAAAATACATAAAAATATATGTGTGTGTATATATATATATATATATATATATATATATATATATATATATACACACACACATATATATATTTTTACGGTATGTATATATGTGTGTGTGTGTGTGTGTGTGTGTGTGTGTGTTATATATATATATAATATATATATATTTTTTAAAGGTCAGAATTTTATTTAGCCCATGTTCATATACAGCACATAGCTAAAGTGTAAAATAGGAAGGCGGTAGTTTAGATTTTACTACTCATAGCAAAAACAAAATAGTTACATGGCCTGGAAAACTACAGAAGCTGTTAATCCTGCTTACACAGTGAGTAAGTGGCTCTGGTGGGGTTTGAATCTGGGACACCTGGTTCCCAAACCATTGCTCTAATGGCAAGGTCTTACTGCCTCTACTGATACAGACTGTTACGGGGTGTCCGCCAAGGAGGTGCCTCCAATCGGAGGTTGTAACAACATAAAAAAAATCGGCATATCACCTTCTTTGAAGGTTGGGACCCAAATACTGTACTGGAGTCAGTCGGGTGAATACATCTTGGCTGCTTTGGGAATTCCTTTCTTGGTCGGCAGGGTGAGATGGGTGCTGGGATTATTACAGAATTAACAAAATGTTAATCAGTGTGTGATGTAAATGCTGAGTTAGTGATAGGATCCACTAAATTTTGTTGGGAGAATTCGCTGGCCGAACCCTTGGTCCTGCGAGGTGCTGCTGTATAGGAGTCGGGTGAAGTGATTTTTTTTTTTTTTTTTTTTTCTTTCAGCTGGCCTGTTTGACATTGACCTGTGCATTTTGTTTTGTTTGTTTTGGGGTTCCTCTGCCACTAACAGTAGCATAAAAGTTGTACCCGTGGGAATGAGCAAAGGAGTGAAGAAGCTGCTGCAGGAAAAGTTTCCGAACATGAGCAAGTTTGAGGACATCAGCGAGTTGCTAAAGTAAGCATATTCTTTTACCTGTCCCAACCGCCCACCCCCCAGCATGCAATTGTAATAGTAAAGCTGTGGTACGATTGTATGGGTGAGTTCTGTACTGTAACACAGAAAATCAACAAATTGTGCCCGACATGGGGCACCAGATCTGCAATCCAAAGCACATGGCAGCCCAGGTAGAGCTCCAGATTAGAAAAAGAAAGGAAGAAAAATGAGGTCCGAAAAAGGCTGTAAGTGCTGTATAGCAGGTTGAATTTGCATCTGTTCTATTTAGTGGTTTCATCCTGCTGTACAGATTCATGGCTGATAGAATTTGCGCATTTCAGACTTTCCCATGCACATTACACTGTGTACTGCTGCTTCCACGTGTCGCATTTGTGTTTTTTTTTTTTCGGTTGCATGTTTTGTTATATATTGGTAGCTACAGAGTGAGAGAGCAAAGTAGAGTGCTGTACATTGAGGGATGCAGTATTTACCTCTCTGTCCCACACCTATCCTACTCACTCACTGACTTCACTAGTCGGTTTTCCTCTAACTTCCTAAACTAAATAAATGATTAAAATGCAGTAACGTACAGTTGAGTGCCTACAATCACAGTATCGGGCAAAACCTATTGTTTAATATTTTTTTAATTCTGCCTCTTGCTCCAGCCTCCCCCTGCTCTACTGCCTGGCTGTACCTTATTCTGCTTCCTTCCAGTTGCAGCTCCATCTCAGCTCACACTGCACGCTTAGTCTGGAATATATTTTAATTTAAAACAATTTATGGAGTTTATATGTGAGGTTTAGTGTAAATCTAGCTAATGCTAGGAATAAGCAAGTGCTGGGTGAACCTGAGGCGGCAGAGTTGCTGCATTACCCCATATATATTTTACAATCCATTTATTTTTGCTTAACAATTGAATTAGCGAACATAGCAAAAAAATAAACGGATCACAATAAGCTGCTATACAGTACTTTAAGTCTGTCTTGAAGGCCTATGATGTATTACATAAGGAATAATCCATGGTTGAGTGTGCAGCAGTATTGTAGTAACCAAACAGTTTGGGTGTTTGTGAGGCTCAGGGCACAGCTGAGGGCCTTGAACCACCCAGGAAGTGAGGGTATTACACCACTAACACATGCCTGGAGTGGACTATTACACTAAAAACTGCTGTAAATTGGTCAGAAGTATTGTAACATAGCGATAATACCACAGCGGTCAGGGCTTTGATGGTAATAACCGGACACGGGGTAGAAAACACCCAAGGCCAAAGGGCTTACTCTCTGATTGGCTAAGTACACACACACACACACACACACACACACACACACAGTAGCCAGTCAGAATGCAGAGCCACTGTCCCATTATATAGTCTACTCTCTATCGCAGAATAACCAGACAGTAACTCTACATTCTGATTGGCTAAGAGGGGTCTTTTCCAGTATAATTCCTGATAAACCCCTCCTTCCCTTCTTAAAGGTGTCCCACTGTGTTTGGAACCCAGCTGTAGCCCACGCATTGACCACAATGCTTGATAGACTGTTGAGTCCCTCTACCATCAGCATTGTGGGGAAAAAAATACTTCCTGACGGCCATCTTATACCCCCATCCCCTTACAGCTTGAGGTTGTGTCCCCTAGTGGATGAACTGTTCTTTAAACATAGAAACAGAAAGGTAAGGGCAGAAAATTATAGGTGACTGGGATAGCTCTTTTTCCACGTGTGTCACTGCTCTCGCCCAGTCAGATAGCTCTTTTCCCATGTGTGTGTGTGTGATGCTCCTGTACTGCAAGAAGTGTCTCACGCGCAAGTGCCCTCAGAATGAGCATATGCAGTGTGAGGATTTAAAAATGTTTAATATGTAATTGATTGCATAGATCAATAATTTTATTAATGCATCCTCACGGATCACACTTTGGGTATCTGGGCCTAATTAAGTATGGGCGCTGTGTACTTTATTTGCAAAGTGGAGGATGTGAAACCGTATAAGAGTAGTTTTCAACAGCACGAGAGCCTCTCTCTCATCTACTAACCATGTTGGGTTTCTGTGTGGTTTTTTTTTTTTTCTCCCCATGTATTCTGTGTCCCCTGCTGCCTTTTTTCTGTGTGTGTGTGTGATTCTTCAGTATTGTGCAGGAAAAGGAAAAATAGCAGCACTGTCTTGGGTTACACCAAATATATATTTTCTGTGACTTGTTTCACATAAGCCTTTTTTTGGTTTGTTTTTTAAACCTGTTACAGCTTATGATAGTTTGTGTATTTTCTGTGCAGGAATGCCCTTACAGAATTACGTCTTTAAAATTCTGTTAACTTTAAGGGCCCCCAATTATACAGGGAGGTAAATCTCCAGGCATTACTCACTTTTGGGGGGGGGGGGCTTCTGTTTACCTTGACTGGTGCAGGTTTCCCCCATTGCTGGTAATAGCATTACACAGCTCTCTGTTCCTTTACTGTTTGGTGTTACTGCATTCTTTTCATTGTGCGGAGCTCGGTCTAAGCAAACACTGGCGGAAGTGCCAGCCATGTTACATTCTAGAGCCAGCCAAACCACCTATGCTGTACACGTCTGTGTGTGCTGTAAACTGTTGGAGCGCCGTACAGGCAGACTTTGTAAACGTACTAAGCCCCTGGAACTCTGCACGCCTGGAATCTGATGTTTTACTTTAAAGGGGGTGGCAGACTGGATGGTCCTTTGTTTTTTTTCTGTTGTCATTGTCTTGCATTTCTAAGGGGGAACTTTTGTGAACAGTGCCTATCAAAATTTGAAAAGCTCTTTTAAAGGTGATGGGAAATATTTTCAGTAACTGCCTGCCTCCCATTTTCCTTTCCATGCCAGGTATGTATTCTGATACGCTTTGACCAGTTTTTGATAATCTAGCTTTGGGGTGCCCTCAGATCTACATAGAGTTCTACTCTTCTCACTCACTGTTTCTTTTTCTTATTTCTTAGACTTTCTACGACATCAGTTACACCGTTCCATGCTGTTCATCTGAATAAGCTAGAATGGTGTTACCGATGTCATAGAATGTTCAGGCAGTATGAAAAGAGAGGGCAGCAGCTACTGAGGAAGAGGGGTTCAGGGCAGTTACAAAGGCAAAAAAACTGATTATTAATTCAACAGAAGACATCAAAACATATCGGAATATTGCATAGACACTAAAAAGCAAACAGGATGACTTCCCAGCAGTGTAAAACACTAATGTCACCTTCCAGTCCAGAGATATTGATGACTAAGTCTGCCCCTTATTGATACTACATTGACACCATTTCTAGAACCTTGTGATATTATTAGTGATCAGGTTGTGGCTAACCACATTGTAATGAAGTACAGCTTGATCATCTGTGACATTACAAGGTTCTATAAGTTGTGTCAGTGTAGTTATCAGTATGGGATAGACTTTTAATCATTGATATCGCCACTCCGCTGCCTGCTGCAGACAAGGCGACTTATCTCATTTAAAAGATCTTTTCTTGGACTTTCAAATCATGATGGGCACTGTTCATAAATCTTGCCTTTAAATAGTTTATTTGTTGAATGCTTTAACTTTGTTTGATAGAGACAATATACGGAAACGAGTACAAACATACAAATTTACCAGCAGAAGGTTATGTAATCTGCTCATTATGGAACCAGTGAAGTTCTGTTAACTTACGTCAACATGTCTTCCCCACGCTTTGCACTTTTTCCTTCCTTCCACTTAACTATGTCCCACCCCCTTTTGAAACACCCAGCTGTTCATTGTTTGAAACCCTCCTCTAGAGCCTCTTTCCACCATGTCACCGCTCCGAAGAAATTACTCCTGCTCTCCCCCTTCCAGAACCTGCCCCCCACCAGTTCGTAGTTGTGCCCCCTCGTATTCTTTGCGCATGTCTTGACACTTCAGTCAGCCTGTTACAGCCTTCCCTAGGTAGCAGGGGAGGATGGCCATGCCATCTGATTGTCCATGGATGGAGTCAACAAACAGCTGGAATTACTGGCACAGAATCATAGTAACTGCAGCCGTCCTGCTGGCACAGCGGTAGCACTACAACCTGTGATGCTGATGACCCGAGTTCAGTAACAAGCTCGGGAGTCAGAAGGCTGGTCGAGGGGAGGAGGATTGAGCGTCCGAGGGACTTCTCTATTGGGGGGGGTACAGATCCCAGCGCTCGCCTGCCACCTGGCAGAGACCAGGGGTTGGGCATGCGGAGCCGTTGAGACATATGGGAGGTGCAACGACTGTCAACACACGTGATGCAGGCGCGTGCATCATAACAGCATTGCACGTTGGCACCTCCTGAGGGGCAGGAAAACATCACCGAACAGTAGGATGACACCAGTCTCCCACAGGCCCTGCACCTGACTGTCCAGTGAGGAGTCCTTGTGAACCATATCTTGTCTCGGGGGGGTTGGGGGGCCCCCACCAGGAAGGTGGTAAGCCCAGGGGAACAGCCAGACGAAATAAGTCCTGAAGGACGTTGGGGTAATAGGGCTGGGTAGACTGGAGGATGGGGGCTGGTCGCCATTGGGGGGATAAATAAAATGTGAATCTTAATAACATCTAATTTCTGTTAATATTTCTTCCTTGCTGGTGGGGGTGTACCCTTTATCGGCCCTAGTACGATCCCCTTCATCCATCCTCCAACCCAGCATCTCCCAGGCTTACCGGCTCGAGAGCTTAGTCTTTGACTTGCTCCCCATGGCAGCGCTACCGCTGTGTCAACAGACCAGCTGTAATTCCCCTATTCTATAGGGCCTTTCATACAAACTGTATCCCACCACGGGCTGCCATTTCAGGTAAACTAAGAGATTCAAACAGCACAGAGATAGATTAGAAAGACAGACTGCACAAAGGGGGAGGTTAAATAGCTTGCTCGAGGTCTCGTGGCAGTTGTGGGATTCAAACCTGGGTCTCCGTTTTTGCAGCTCTATAACTACTAGGGCAACCTGCCTCCCTTCATATCTAAATGTACAGTTACTAATGGTGTAACTAAACTATTACGTGCATTATTTTTAGATCAGTTTACTTTACAGTTTTGTTTACCTGTTTTTAAGTTTGTTTCCCCAATTGCCACGCTGGCTTTTCACTGCAGTTTTAAGCTGGCCAGATAGAAATTGAACTGGGGATCAAGCGGATGCTTCTGGTGCCTAAATCGAGAATTTTTGAGGTTGAAACATGAGAGAGGACTCCCATTTGAAGTCAATAACTAGTGTCCCCCCTTTGCTTTCTAGAGGAGCTAACCTGTCTGAAAGTGAGGCTGAACAGGACGGGGAACACAACATCATGGAGCTGCCTCAGGTTTATGCTGGCCGCGGGAACATGAAGGCCGAGCAGAGCGCTGTCAGGCTGACTGAGGTGAGTGAATGAAGAGAAGAGCGCCATCACAGTCCGTACACACTCTTGGGCAGATTTGGATCCGAGTTGGCTAATAATTCCAACTTTGAACTCTACATCAGTTAGAACCCCCTTTTTTTTTTTTTTTATTTAATTATTATTATTAACTTGAGCATTTAGAAACATGGGTGGTGTGAACTGAATTTAACCTGGTGCACCCCCCCCCCCCAACACACACACACACACTGTTTTTCCCCGCCCAGAGGTACATAGTGGGTTGCCGGTGATATGGTAGTCAGTGGTGCATCTTATGTTCCCTCCTGGCCTAGGGAACTCTGGTGGGTTGGAAGGGGGGCTCAGAGTAAAGGGAGCAGTGGTGAGTGGGGGTGGGGGGAGTTCAGAGTAAAGAGTAGAGGTGGAAGAGAGAGCTCTGGGTAAAGGGAGCAGTGGTCAGGGCAGGGAGAGCTCAGAACAGTGGGAGCAGTGCTGGGTGCAGGGGGCACCACAAAGTAAAGAAGGCCATGGTGGGTGTGGGAGGGGAGAGAGCTAAGAATAAAGGGAGCAGTAGGGCGTGCATGACGGGGAAGAGAGCCGGAAGTAGAGGGAGCCTTGGTGGATGTGGGTTGGGGGGACAAGAGTAAAGGGAACATTTGTGGGTGTGGTTGGGGGAGAGGGCACAGAATAAAGGGAGCTATGGCTGATGCTCAGACTAAAGGAAGCCGTAATGGGAGGAGAGAAGTATTTATTTATTTTTTTTAAGTTTATTTATATATTCGAATCAGTGTACAGTCCACCTCTCACATTCTAACAAATTCAATCTTCTTCCTTTGAATATTCCTTAATTTTTTTATATTTTCAGACATTTCATATTGTTAATAAAGCAGATCCAACAGCCTTTCCTAGTATGATGTCATTACATTCATATATTAGTCATATCTCTTTTAAAGTTGCCTCCAAACTCCATTATCTCTGAGTCTCACCCCATGCTTAGGGATTTATTCCCTTACCTTCCTGTAGGTTTGTCTACAACTTCTTGTTCTCCTGGATTTTTTTTACCTATTACATATTCAATATCCTGTATGTTGCGTCTCTCCTCTGCTGTTAACTGTTGTGTGTGTTAACACTGATGTGCATACTATTGTCATGCACCTTTCTCTCTCAGTATCTTAGCATGTCCCATCTTGTCCACTGTCTTATGAATGTTGGGAGGCTATTATTAATCTTGTGAGTCATTTCTTCCATTTCTTTGATTTCTTGGACAATGGAAACCCATTGCTTCTTATCTGGGGGTCAGGGAGAGCCAGCTCCTCGTGATTGCCTTTTGGGCAGCCACTATGAGGATATTCCACAAATATTTAGTGTCTGCTCCCCTCAGGCGGGAGGCCTAGCACCATGTTCTTCATCGTTAAAGGCGGAGTTCCCATGAATACCCTATTGATTTCTCTCATTACCTCCTCACAGTACAATTTAATGATCTCGCAGCTCCAGAATATGTGAGTATGGTGTGCTGGCTTGACTCTGCAGTTCCTCCAGCAGTACCCGCCTCTGGCCCCTCCCCACTTACTCTGAATTTCGGGGGTATAGAAATACCTTACCCTCATTTTCCAAGCAAACTCTCACCACCCGGGCGATTTTGTTGGCTGAGTTGAAAATCCTCTCCCATTCCCTTTCTGTTATATTTAGGTTACCTTCTCTCTCTCCTACCTTTTTCTCAGTACGGTAGTGGTTGTAGTAGGGAGCTGTCTGATTGTTTTATGTAAGGCTGAAATTTGGCCTTTCTCCTGTTTCCCAGAGATTATCGAGAGAATGATTTGTATCAGGTTCTCCACTGGGGGTTCTGAGGGTGAATTATTTTAAACATTCTTTAGATAGGCTCTTAGCTGCAGGTACCGGTAGTGGTTCCTGTTCCTAAGATTAAAAGTTAGCTTGAGAGTTTGGAAATCTAGGATCATATTGTCTGAGATCAGTTGTTCCAGCCGCTCTAGGCCAAATCTGGCCCATAGCCTATACGTGTGGTCCAATCTCAAAGGGATGAACTGCATCCATGCAAACCATTGGAGAGGCCACACGGCTTTTTTAATTCCTAACTTAGCCCACAATTTATGCGTCAGATTTAATGCGTTTGTTGTGACCTGTGTTACTTCTGTCTCTTCTCTCACTAGATTGGAGTCGGCTACTGTAGCACCCAGCGGGGGTCCCTCTGTCGTCTGGGTTTCTATGTCCTTCCAGTGGGCTTGATATGTGTTTGTACTCCATAGTAAGGTATATCTCGGGTATAATACCATGCAGTAGGTTTCCAGATCTGGGATGGCTCTCTTCCCCCCCCCCCCACCTTCATTCTAGCATCTTGTAGAGTACTAATTTTTATTCTTGGTCTCCCTGGTGACCATATAAACTTAGATATGATTTTCTGCCAGTTTTGACATTTTTTCTGTGAAATGTATACTGGAAGAGATTGAAATAAGTACAGAAATCTTGGGAGAATATTCATGGTTACTGTCTCAATCTTAGAGTGCGTGGGCAGTTTTAAGATTCGCCATTTTTCTATATCACTTTCGAGTTGGGTTTATAGGGGGCCATAATTTGCTGCTGAGAACGCTTTCAGGTTTTTTGTGATCTGAATTCCTAAGCATTTTATTTTTTGCTTATTCCAATTTAGTGGTAATAGCTTGGTTAATCATGGGTGCGAGTTTATAGAAGAGTGTAAGGACATCTGTTTTGCCTTGGTTCAGGGTATATCCCGAGTGGGATCCAAATTCTTGGAGGGTTTTCCAAATTTCCGGTATGAATTGATTCGGGTTCTTGATATACAGGAGCACGTCATCTGCGTACAACGAGATTTTATGTTCCACTTCCCCTATAGTGACACCCATGATGTTCGGGTTTTCCCTGATAGCACAGGCCAGGGGTTCGATGTACAGTGCAAATAGGAGAGGGGACAAGGGGCAACCCTGTCTCATTCCCCTACCTAGAGGGAATCTGTCCGTTATACTCCCGTTGATCCTAATGTAAGCCTGTGGGGCTCTATACAGTGCCTTAATGGCTTCTATCATTGACTGCGGGAATCCAGATCTCTCCAGCACCTTAAACAGGAAAGGCCAGGAGACTTTGTTGAAAATCTTTTCAGCATCAATGCTCATTATACAGAAGGGGGTGGTCTCTGAGGTGATTTTGTGCGTAATATCTGTAGTGCGCCTCACATTATCAGGGGCCTGTCGTCCTGTAATAAATCCTGTCTGATTCTTGTTGATGATCTGGGGGAGGAGGGGGAGTAGACTTCCAGCCAGTATAGCAGTGAAGATCTTATAGTAAACATTTAAGAGGGAGATGGGATGGTATGAGCTGCATTCAGCTGGGTCCTTCCCCTCCCTTCCTTGGGAATGACTGTAATAGTGGCATAGTCCCAAGATGGTGGGGTGCCCCCCCCCGACTTCATTAATGGCCTCCAGCAAATGCGGAGCCAGCTCGTTCCCTAGGGATTTATAGAACTCTCCATTGAATCCATCAGGGTCCGGGTATTTCCCGGTTTTTAAGGTTCTAGTAGCTTCCTCCACTTCACTGAGTCAAATAGGTGTAGTTAGATTTTTCTGTTGTTGTGGGGTTATCTTAGGGATATTTAGGGCCTTTAGAAATTCAACTTTGTCTCGGGGGTCTCTATCTGAGCTCGGTAGAGTCTTTTATAGTATGTGATAAAGGATGCTCTTATCTGATCTGCTTTGAATACTACCGAGTTTGTATTGGGGTCTTTGAGTTTGGTGATGGCTGCTTTAGCCTGTCTTTTTTTTTTTTTTTTTTTCTTTAAAGTATCAGGGCTAACAATCCCATGGCCCTGTGTCCTCCCTCATAGTATGTCTGTTTAAGATAAGCTAGAGCTTTCTCCGTCTCTTTTTGGTGAATTTTTTTGTATCTGGTCCGTGATCTCCGGGAGGAGAATTTAGAAAAGGGGAACACTGATTTGTGGGGGTGGGGGGTGCTCTGCTCAGAGTAAAGGAAGCAGTGGTGGGTGCAGGAAGGGAGAGCTCTGAGTGAAGGGAGCAGTGGTTGGTGCTCAGAGTAAAGGGAGGAATGGTTGGTCCGGGGGGGAGCTTAAAGTATAGGGAGCAGTGGTTGGTGCAGGGTATACTGTTGAGAACAAAGGAATTGAGACGCAGCAGCAATCACATTTTCTGAAGGAGTAAGATGGGGGAAAATGAGGATAGAGGTAGTATAAGGAAATATTACTTTACAGAGAGGGTGGTGGTGGACAGATGGAACGGACTGCCAGGAGTGCTGGTAAAATCCAAGTCTTTCTGGGGGTTTAAGGTGGGATGGGACAGCTGCAGGGGCATAGTGGCAAGGTTTGGGGAGTGGGGAAGGGGCCTTCCTCGAATGTGGGTCAGAGCTCACTATTAAAGGCTCAGACCAAGACCCTCACCTTCAGGCAGCAGTGTGTTTAGGTAGTACAGTGCAGACTAGAACTCCAACTCCTCTGCCTGTAAAATGTCTCTGTTTAAACGAGCGACAGAAGGAGTGGTAGACGGTCAAGAAAGGGTGGGCTTAGGGGGCTGCTGTATAAGTGACGTCGACATACTCTCACATTGAGGGGATCCTTTTGAGAACATTCCCCCAGAGAGCAGGGAAGAGGACGCAGAACGTGTTTCTGTGCAGCGCACCAGATTTGGGGAGAAGTTTTACATGCTGCTCTAGTCACATGGTATGTTATCTGAAGGAGGGCATTTCCTCTGACCAGGGGCCAGCCAGAGTTAGGAAGACTGGCGATTTGGAGGATTCTAGCCAGCCACTGTCTGCTGCCAGTGGTCATTCAAATCTTTTTTTTGTTGTTTTGCATCCAGGGTGAGTTGGTTTGTATGGAACCTGTGTGTGATGCTATTGAAGTCTCATCCAACACAGATTCCGCACAAACCAGCTCACCCTGAATGCTAGAAACGTGGTCTCCATGACCTTCAGTAGCAGGCAATGGCTAGCCAGGAACCCTAAATCCCCCATAGAATGCATATCTTTTTGTAATTCTCGCATCTCTTGTTCTTTCTCAGAATGTTTGCTTGTAAATCTGTTGTCCCTTCTGTGTCTTCCCCATTGCTGTCTGTGTGGTTCAGAACAGTGTGCTGAGTAGGCTGGAATGCAGTAATGATACCCCCCCAAAGTCACGGACTGAATGCAGATGATGAAAGCACACACACTTGCTGATCACTCTGTGAAGTTTTTCAAAGTAAACGCTCTGATGCACTCAGTCTTTTTTTGTTGTTGTTTTGTTTTACTTTTTATTTATATAGTTTATGCAGAAAACATCACACTATAGAAAACTGTACAGTGTCAAACTACGTTGTTTAGACAGCATTAAAAAGACATTCAGATTCTTAATCCACTATAACTTTCGGTACAGGATTGAGGGGGATTCCATATAGCAACACATTATCTAGTATTAGTTTTTATGCAATAGTTGGCCAGTTACTATCGATGCTTATAATGTGGAAAAAAAACACATAATGAGTTCCTAAACAAACAAAAAAAAAAAAAGGATCACCCGGGCAGAATTGCCCTTAATTAGTAATTATTCCTCAGTTTCTTAAGCTTCAGTATTATCTCCCATTAGGCTCCCTCAGCCCACATTGAAAGAAAAGGAAACTTAGGAAAAAAAGAGATGGGAGAAAAGAGAATATATAGGTTAGTTATACATTTCCCAAAGAAAGAAAGCTTTATGTATGCTTATGTCCTCTCAGTCCAGGCTTATTACAAAAGCACATCCAGTAGACATGTCTTTATTCAGCTTAACTAAATTAGGTCAAACGCCCAAGTCCACTGTCCGCTTAATCAGCTATCTTTAGCCTTATAACAAAAGAAAAAGTTCAGGCCTGGCTAGAAAACAAAAAACATTTTCCCCCCAGAGATGGTCCGAATAATGGTTTTAGTTCAAAGAAAGCAGAAAACTACCATTTCCTTCAGCCAGATCCTATTCAAGTGTCCTCCACCTCTGAATCTGATGATGGATCTCTCTCGTGAACTGCCCTTTCGAGCTCTAGCTTCTCGACCAATTTCAGGGCATCCTTAGGCTCGGTGTAGATGTAAGCCTTCTTTCCAACCACAGCGTGGAGTCGGGACGGCATCAGCAGATTATTGGGAACCTCCAAAGCCCGTAACCGCTTTCTCACCCCATCGAATGCCTTCCTCTTCATGCGGGTAGAGTAGGATAGATCAGGGGAGGAAAGTATCTTCGTACCTTCGACTTCAACGCTGCAGTGCTGCCAGACTGCTGGAAGAATACGATCTCGTACAAGTACGGAGGAGGTGATCAACATTATGGTTCGAGCTCCTTCTGTGGACATCGCTTTCCGAACATTGACCCCGTAGGCTCGTACGATATGACCATGTAAGTCCAGTCCAAGAGTCTCCAAAAGCCAGGTATTGAGATATGCAGGCAAATCTTCACCTTCTATGCCCTCCGGTAATCCCAAAATTCGTATATTTGCATCCCGTGTTAAATTCTCCAGGTGCTCTAATCGAGATCAGAGCAAAGCTTGCTCTTTCACACAGGTAGTAGCCGTAGCTTGAGCCTGCTGTGAAGATTTTTCCGCATCATGCGCAGTCTCTATTACACAATCCATCTTCTGTTCTACTGTAAGTAAACGGGTGTTACACCCATCCATTTTTCGGTCTGCCCTCTAGATTGTTTTAGTTAGATTCAGCACATCTAATTGTAATGACTCTAGGGTTGCCGGACCAGACTCCCCGCTCGGAGCTTCTGTTGGCGGGATGGTTGCAGAAGAGGGTGGAGATCTGGAGGCCCCGCCACGTAGGGCAAAGAAATTGGGCTTTGAGTCCGTATTTTTCCTTTCCATCTTAGCAAGTTTGGTATCTCTATATTCAGCTGGACACCAGAAGTCTAGGAAGCATAGTCAGAGTGGCCTTTCAGTCAAAGATTAAGTAAATTAAACTCTTTTCTGTGTGCTGAGAAGGGACATCTCTGGAAGCATGTCCATTCTGCTGTATAGTTGGCCACGCCTCCCTCCTGATGCACTCAGTCTTGACTTGAAAGTATTGGACGAAGTTGCCAGCGTACATGGATAGTTACGAGACCAGTCCCACCCTCATCCCATAAGCCCACCCACCACAAGACACCAGCACGGCTGGAACTCCTTCTATACACCAGTATCTTATTGGTGCCCTTTCCACTCATTGCTATGCTGGTTGGTTGCTGTGCAGCCTGAGGACCACCAGGGGGCAGCCCTGCCCTGCTTCTAGTGCATGGCTGCTTGGTACCAGATCAGACAAGCTTCCCCTTTGGTGGATGCCAGACATCTTCTGTCAACCAACTTTGGGGATTCTGTATAGTGAGGCAAGATAGACCCCCAAAAAAAATTCTGGAGATTATCACTCCGTAGAGCATCCTCTGATGTCAGAGCAAGCCTGTTTGTGTTTCTATTTTTGATGTGTAGTACAGCACTGTTACTGGTGACTCACTGTACCATTATGCAACAAGTGACGGGGAGGACAGAAAACAAGGATTGTTGCATTGTGCCCTGGAGAGATGGGTTGTTCCCTGCTTTGTCTCAGTCCCCTCATATGCTGCCACATATCAGGTCAGCATTAGGATATGTGATCGAAACACAGGTTTCTCCTACTCTCGCTTCCTCTTGTTTTGTAGATCGGCCAGCGGATGACCCTGCAATTGGTGAAGATCGAAGAAGGGTTGAAGCAGAAGGCAACATTCTTTACCACAGCTTCAGTAAGTGTCGTCTGCTAACTTTGGACCTGTAATGGGGGGGGGGGGAGATTTAGGGTTGGAATTTAGCACTAGATAGATAAGTTAGTGCCACCGTGTGTTACATCCTTTAATAACTTGAGACGTGGTGTGCGGCGATGCTGCAGTAATCCCAACCACCTCGGACCTGTTTAAACCCAGGTATAATGAATGATGTGCATCCCTGGAGTGTTTTGATTTACTTAGAAAATGACTCCCAAAACAGTCGGCCTGCTGGTGCAGTGCTAGCGCTGCCATTTGCGATGCTGATGACCTATGTTTGATAGTGAACTTGGTGCATCGGGTCACGGGGCAAGAGAATGGAGTGTCTAATGAACTTCTGTCTTCAGGGGGAGGGGGTGGCAGGGTGCCCAGCATATGCTTGGCCCCTGGCAGCTTGGGATAGTACACTGGGTCTGCAGTGTGGGGGCAGAGGAGCAGTAGACATATGTGCTGCTGCGGATGGAAGCGAGCACAGCATCACCGTTGACATCATTGCATGCTGACTTCTGCAAGAGGTTATGGAGAACACAAGGAAATCATCCTAGCTGGCAGGGTGACCATTGACCCCTCGCAGGCCCTGCGCCAGCTCAGCCCGAGATTGGATCTATGTTTGCAGATCGATAGGAAGCCCTGCTACTGGGACAAGCTGTGCGGGAGTTGGGCCGTGCAAGTCTGAGGAGAAGTGGGTTGGTATGAGTGGAGTCATCTAGGTTGGGGGTGTGGGTATAAACAGAGAACCAAAAAAAAACTCTTCCCAAAACTCAAAAGTAAACGATATTTTAACTGACCTTTGTGGTTACACTGAAAGGACTGAAGAGATGGGACATTTGAACCACATTTTCATCCACTATAGGTTCTCCGTCCATGACCAGATTGAGACGGTGTGGTGGGGGCCCTTCCACTGCTTTTGCCAGGGCTGCAACTGTCCTGTATGTGCTCTGGTGGCCACTACTATCTGGCAACTTTCACTGACACTAACATACCTGCACCTTTTTACTGTAGAAGGGCTAGTGTGGAAGAGGAAGGAAAGAAAGAGAACTTTAGGTTCTGTACAGTGCCTTTCATACACACTTCATTCCAAAGCACTTTGCAATCAGTGAGTTAGCAGCAGCTATTGTGTGCACAGAGATAAGGAAAGGTCTTGAAGGTTAGGCACAGAGAAAGAAAAACCGGAGGGGGGGGGGATTGAATGACTGATTCAGGGTCGTGAACTAAGCGATAGTTGTGGGATTCAGGCCTGTGATGCTACCCTTGCCCGGTGTCATGGGACTTGGTCGGAAACTGGGTAGTATTGTCTGACCATTTGCCTCCCTCATTCACTCTTACATTTGGCACCTGTTCTTCATTCAGTACTCATGGTTGAACATCTAATGCGAGGCTAGATTGAACACAAATCCTGCTTCATGCAGCTACAGAGCTGTCACTCCTCTCACTCGCACAAAGATCCAGCTCCTTCAGACTTGGAACTCCCGTCTCACAAACTCCACTCACCATTGGCGTACTCGCATAAGGGGCAGAGCTGTATCACAGCAATGCTGCTCAGATTGGCTGGAGCCTTTTTTGCCACCCCTGATGTCATTGTGTCTCGAGATACTTCAGTTTTCTTCAGCCCTGGTACCCTTAGCACCTTCTCATCCAGTATGCTGACAGTTATACCTTTCCCATGCTGAGCACTGTGGGTCAGGCATGTCCACACACAGACGGGGTACAAAGGGGATTGGAGTGGTACTGACTTTTAGTCCCTAATTCTGCCTTTGTGACCACTGTACTGCATTATCTTTGTGTATAATTGATTGATTGTTGGCTACAGGAATACTCTGAGTTTACGGCTGCAGGAGACCTGAGTTTGATTCTCACAACCTCCACTTGCATACTGTGTGACTCTGAACAAGTCACTTAACTGCCCAGTGCTCCCAGGTCGCCCCTGAAAACAGGCACTTGTGCCTAGTGGGCCTAACCCAGTTACCAAAGAATAAAATAAAATTTTAACTCTGAATGTAGATATTACACATGGAATGCTGGAATTGCTCCAAAAAATTTTGAATAAACTTTAAATTAAAAAAAAAAAATTTCCATGCTCTAGGGTTTTATTTTATATGATTATGGATTTGGTAATGTATATTTCTTACTGTTTAGCAAGGCGGTATCATTCTGGTTGGGTGAGTGGACCACAAAGCTGAGCTGTGCTGTCCACCCAACCAATGCGAGAGACCCTTGTGAAACAGTAAGAAATGCACATTACTATACCCTTAATCACATGACAGTGGATCGCCAAACTATGATCAGGGATTACATCCAAAAAAAAGATTTTAACTATTTAATTTCAATGCTTCCCTGCTGTGCTTGAGTGGTTTACCCGCCGTCTGCTGTAGTCGACGTGTACGATCCTGTGGAATCCGCTACAGCTTGGCGCTGCAGTGGGGTGGATGACTGTAAGAAAGTTGATGCAACGTGCTTTTTTTGTGTGTTATGGGATTATGGGGTTTTCTTGTTTGCTCACTGGAGTGGAAGCCATAGGTGGCTACAAAGTCAGGGACCAGCATGTCAGACGTGCAGCGCAAGGGGACAGCTGTAAGCAGAATAAGAGGTACAGTCATTCTCCTCGCTGACTTGGTTAATGGCGATCCACTGCCATGTAGTACATTTTTTTCCAGTCATCTTTGGCTGCCTGAAATACGATCTGCATTTCACTGCCTGCCCTGGGGTCCATGCATGGCTTGTCCGATCCCTCATAGTAAAGAGTCTTGTCATTGGCCTGTAGCTAAACAGATGAGTTGCAAACTCTATCCCATTGTATTGTGTTCCAGCTACTGCGTTTTAGCTGAAAGTCACAAGCAGTCAAAGGGGAACACACTAGTAAGCCTCATGAAAGTAAGGAGGGACTCACCTTGGTCTGGCAGGCCTCCATGTTCGCAGCTCTGTGCTCTAATCCCTAGGCTGTGCTGTCACCCTAGTTCATGCTGTTCCTTCTCTGTAGTTCAGAAAACGGAAGAGGAGCTGAAGATGATTCTGGAGAGGAAAAAGAAGAAGCTCAAACTGAAAGCAGAGAGGCGTAAGAAGCAGGAGACGGACATCCAGCGCAAAAAGGAAGAGCGGGAGGCGCACAGGTAACTTTTTTAAAGATGACGCGGGAAGCAAGCAAACAAGTGTTGTTTTGAATAGTTAATGTCCTTTGAATGAGATGATCCCATTCTTTCCTTGCAGCACTGCTGGAAGTGATTGTTTACTCTTGTATGTCCTGTTAAGTACTGTATATATTTTGTTTGCTACTTCTGTGCCATGGTTTAAGTATTGTATATACATTGTCTGCTACTTCTGTTCCCCAGGTTCTGTGTATTTTTCTGTTAAGCCTATATGTCCTGCTAAGTACTCATGGGTGTATGTTCTGTTACTCCCCGTTGCCCACTGATTTCAATGAAGTGAAAATATTGTTCAGAGTTCAGTCTGTTATTCATGGGAGTGACATCACTGTCATGGGTAAGAGTGTGCACTTTAAAGAGCTAACTGTGTGAACGGCGAGTGACAAAATGACTTGATTGCACTGTGTACTGCCATGTCTTAAAACACCACAGACCATGTAATATAACCAGTAAAATGTGGCTTCCTGTAAATAATTGTGGTAATTTGATCTTGCAGAGGTGGTCAGTAGCCACTAGGCCAAACCCAGCTTCTCTGAAAATTACTATCTTCTTGTTCACAGGCACCCACCATGTACGCCCAAGTTCTGTTACAGAACAGTTGTGCACTTAGTGTGCATGTTAATTAGCATGATGTTATAGTGATTATGATTTACTTGAGAATCCCCTCCACCACTACCAATTTTCAGTTTTTCATTCCGGGATTTATAACATATCTTAGTAGCTACTGTGTGTGTGTGTGTGTGTGTGTGTGTGTGTGTGTGTGTGTGTGTGTGTGTGTGTGTGTGTGTGTGTATCTATTTATGTATAATAGATATATGTATACACACCCACACACACACACATACCACATACACACACATATGTACACCCTGGTTCGAGAACAGGCCTGGATCATCGTTTGGGGGGATACTGAGCATTAAGGAAATGCTCTCCTCCTCCTTTGGAGACCCTGTTTGGCAGCGCAGTTGGAGCAGGAGGGAAAACACTGGTTAGCACTGTGTGCGGGCATTTATCGCCATGTGTACCAGGTGCCCTTGCCACCAGTGTCTTGAGGGCTGTAAAAACCCCGAAAACAGCCCCAACACACTGCAGCATGATAATGGCACATGGGGGGGGGGGGCGCGGCACCCCTTCCAGCTGCCCAGTGGTCCTCCAACATACCCACAGATGCATGCACACATTGTATGTCTAATATATATTTTTGACATACTGTGTGTATTTTAATTTTTTTTTGTTATAGAATGGGGAATGCTACTAGTCACAGTCAGGTGTTTTGTGAAAAAGCAAAACGCAACATAGATACATAGACAGTGTCGGCAGATAAGGGCCTATGGCCCACCCAGTCTGCCCATTTGAGCTTGTAAGTTCAGTTTGTTTTCCAAGAAGTCTGTTGCCCCTTACCCCTGACCTCCAGAATTCCTTTATGTCTATCCCATGCATTCTTAAATCCCGTGATTGTTTCAGCCCCCACCACTTCCTCTGGCAGGGTGTTCCACTTGTCCACCACCTGTTCTGTGAAGAAATTCTTCCTCACGTTTCCTCTGAATCGTCCTCCTTCCAACTTCATCCCATGCCCTGTAGTCCTGGAACATCTTTTTCACTTAAAAATAGTGTATTCCTGCACCCTGTTCCTCCCTGTAAGATACTTGTATGTCTCTATCATATCCCCTCTCTCCCTCCTCTCCTCCAGGGAGTACATGTTCAGTTCCTTTAACCTGTCCTCATAGGACTTGTGATGCAATCCATGCACCATCTTTGTTGCCCTCCTCTGAACCTTCTCTACCCTGTCTATGTCCTTACGTAGGTATGGTCTCCAGAACTGTGCAGTGTACTCCTGGTGGGGCCTCACTAGTGTCTTGTACAGTGGAATTATGACCTCCTTTTCCTGCTGGTGATGCCCTGCCTATGCATCCCAGCATCCCTGTCCTTTACCTGCTGCCTTGTCACCTGTTTCCCCTGCCTTGGGAGTGCCAGGAGATGATAACCCCAAGATCCCTTTCCTGCTTGGTGCATGCTATATCCTCACTGCCCCAACTGATATATTGTGCCAGGGTTTTTGTCCCCATATGCATTATCTTGCACTTCCTTGCATTGAATTTCAACTGCCAAACCCTGACCATTCTTCAAGTTTCTGCAGGTCCTTCTCATTTTGTCTACACCCTCTGGTGTGTCTACTCTGCTACAGAGCTTTGTGTCATCAGCGAACAGTGAAATTCTGCCTTCTAGGTCCTGCGCAATATCACTGATGAAGATATTGAATAGGACTGGTCCCAGTACTGATCCCTGTGGTACCCCACTGGTCACTCTTCCCTCTGTGGAGTGACAGCCATTTACCGCCACCCTCTGTGTCCTGTCGCCCAGCCAGTTACCTACCCACCACACTACTGTCCTGCCCACACCCATATTCCCCAGTTTGTGCAATGGTCTTCTATGTGGCACAGTGTCAAAGGCCTTGCTGAAGTCCAGATAGGCCATGTCCACTGCCCTCCCCTGATCCACCTCCCTAGTCACCCAGTCAAAAAATTCAATGAGGTTGGTCTGACATGTCCTCCCCCTGATGAAACCATGCTGTCTTAGGTCCTGTAGTCCATTGACAACCAGATGTTCCACCAATCTCTCCTTCAGTAGTGCTTCCATGATCTTCCCCACTACCGAGGTGAGGCTGACTGGTCTGTAGTTCCCCGCTTCCTTTTTGTTCCCACTTTTGTATAAGGGGACTACATCTGCTATCCTCCAGTCTTTGGGTACCTCCCCTGTTTCCAGTGATCGGCTAAACAGGATAGCCAGAGGTTCAGCCACCACCTCTCTTAGTTCTTTAAGGACCATGGGGTGCACCCCATCTGGCTCCATTGCTTATCAACTCTTATTACTTCCAGTTCCTTCAGGACCCTTTCTCAGGTAAAGGGACTTGTGTCCATTTCTGCACCATTCTCACCCCTTGTACTCCGTTCAGACCCATTACCCTCCTCTTCTTCAGTAAAGACTGAGCAGAAACACCTGTTCAGTATGTCAGCTTTACTGTTGTCATCCTCCACACAGCCCCCATCCTCCCCCTTCAGTCTCACTATCCCTTCCTTTGTCTTTCTTTTTTCATTTATGTACCTTATAAAATATTTACTAACTCAAAAGATGAAAAAGTATTTAAAAAAATTGGAAGACATGCAAATGAACTGTAATGCTATATTTAGAAACGTAACCATTTTAAGACTTTATTTTTAGTAGATATTCTTTCAGTGCTACATACATTTTGTGTGATAATTTTTTTTGTCAAAGGTTTTGTTGTCGTTAGCTGTTCTATAAATTATTGTAAAGAATGTGTAAATCTTGTTCTCTCGAAGGATAAAAAGCTTGGAAGGCATGAAGAGGACACTCCCTCCGGGACAGGACGAAGGGGACAGTGAGGCGGAGGATCCGGGTATGGGTGATGCCCCCAACCCTGCTGACGAGTCAGATGAGGAGGCAGAAGTGGAGTATTACAGGCAGGAGGTTGGCGAGGAACCAGATGAAGGTAAAACTGACATGTTTAACGGGATGCTCCTTCTTTAATTAAACAAAACAAAAAAGTGAGGGTTAGAGTGGCGCAGCAAAGTTAGTTGGGATTCAGCACTACTGTGTGTTATGGTGGGGGGGGGTACTGAACATAGCTTTGTGTCCCCTAGAAAGGGAGCCATTCCCTGCATTGAGGTAAACTCCATGTGAGCTGAGGAAGAATACAGCGTGTCACACAGGATTGAGATGGTGTATTTTCTAGTGTAAGGCAGGCAGAGTGTAGGGATGTGGAAGAATTCATCTCAGTTGAGCTTTCTTGTGGGGAGGGGGGCTTTCTGAAACTGGGGAACTCTGGATTCACACATGAGATCTGGCTCCACACCCTAGCTCTCCAGTAGTTGGTAGAAAGAGACTAGAGCCTCTCCGTAACTGCCAAGCTGGTAGAAGGGTCTTTTGGAACTGAGGTTTGCCATTAATGAACACTTGTCTCCCTTTTTTACCACACTCCTCCATCACCACGTAGTATTCTGCCTTCATGCAGCAGTAGCAACCATCTTATTTATTATTTGTTTATTAGATCATCGGTTTACAGATCTTTGAGTCAAAGACTCATTTATAAAGGCATCTCGTCAAGAGAGCAATACATCACAGCAAACAAAACCGTACATTACATAATGCTTAGATTAAAAAAGCAGCCAGTGTTGCAGGCATTCACTGGTGGTACATGCTTGGTAATAGATAGATCACAGTAGTCATAATATAGGTACACAAGTACCACGTCAGGTAGCAACCAGAGATATTTTATTACATTAGTCGGCAGATGTTGCCTGAGACCTCAGATATATACAGCAAACAGTAGAAAGGGCAGACCCAGCCTAGGGGTGAGGGTAAGGGCAGGTGGGGGATTATGTGCAGTTGCAGCAGCGTGTGCTTGTCAGATGGCTTCTGAGGGAGACCTTGAAAGGACCAAGCTTAGTGGAGTCGGCTATGTTGGCTGGGAGGGAATCAAACCAGGAGGGAGCCCAATAGCAAAATGATCTCTGGGCCATAGAGGTCCTTACCCTGGGGACAATAAGGGAGGTTTTGACAGTGCTTCGGGTGGAGGCATGCTGCAGGGAGGTGGCAACCCCAGGGGGGGAGAGCCCTAGCAGGGTCTTTTTTACAAGAAGGCAGGTTTGGAAGCAGAGTCTTTCTTCAAGGTTGAGCAAGTTGGTGGTGGAGTACAGCAAGCACGTATGAGTGTGCCTAGGGGCTCCCAGCATTAGCCTGCAGACCTTGTTTATAGAGAGCTGGATTCTTGCAAGCGCAGTGTTGTCAGCTGCAGCATAGATGGGCAGCCCATAGTCGATTAACGACAGGACAGAGGAGATGATTGCCAATCTAAGGGCCTCTTGAGGTAGGCAGTCCCTATGGTGGTATAACAGTCCAGTCCTGACATTGGTGGCAGCAAAAAGGGCATTGATATGGGAATGGAAGGAGAGTGCCGAATCAAAGGTAATGCCCAGATACTTGTAGGAGGAAACCTGCTCAGTGAGGTTTAGTGTGCTGTCACCGTTACTATGGTGCTCTTATCACTCGACACTGCATACTTTGTAAACAGGAATTGTCTGATTTCGTAGCCCAGGTCCCATGAATACAGAGTGTAAGATGCACAGCGCATGCTCAATAACTAAGAATCTTCCGTTGTGCTAGGCCAGGTCTTGTGATGTGGTAACTGTATAAAAAGTGCAGACTGGGCAAGAAAAGCTTGCCCATTCGTAGCCCAGGTCACATGATAGGGGGGCAAGAGCACAGGTTAAACAGTGTCAGCTCAGTAACATATTCTGATGATTCGCTTAGCCCTGGTCATGATTGGGTGGGCTAGCTAAAGTTAACACAAGAAACTGTATTTATTCATTTATTTTAATTTTTTTTATTTAGTTTTTGTTAACTGGGTAAGGGCGCTAGACACAAAGTGACTATTTTCAGGCCTGACCCGGGAGGTTACATGGTACAGGTAGGCAATTTGGAGACACATAACAATGAATAACAGATTTGATGCAATACAGACTACAAGGTTACAGCATTTGATTACAATACAGAATAAAGAGGTTACAGCAATTTCAAAGGGTAACGTTCACAGAGGGTATAAGTGCTGAGTCCGGGTATGCTAGAACAAAGGACAAAAAGACAAGATCATTCAAGTTTAAGTACAGCGCCTAACATGAGGATCCTAATTCCATGAGAAGATGGGATAAACCAATTTAAGGAGTTAGCATGGGAGGGGTAGATAGGCAGGAAGAGAGGGAAGGGGGACGATTAGTGTGATAGGAGTATAAGACACTAGAGTTGGAGTGGGCATATATTGGGGGCCAGAGGCGAGTGGTTTAGGGAGAACTGAAACAAGTACGGGGGAGAATTTCCTAAGAAAAAAACAGTGCGGTTTTTTGAGGTGTGTGTGACTGGGTGCACTGCGGACATCCAGGGTTAAGGAATTCCAGTAGCGTGGGGCTATAATAGAGAAAGCAGCAAGAAACCTTAGTTGTTTTTACCTGCAGCACTTGAAATAAGGACTTTTCAGTGGACCGTAGCCCCATAGGAGGATATAAGAGGGCTGTTCTCGCAACACTGCTGTTCTACTTTTGGGGGCCGGGGGTGACAGGACATATCTTGTGAAGGGTATCGCCATCTTAAAGAGATTCTGTATCATCTTTGAGAGAACTTTGAAAAAGATACTTAAACACAGTTCAGCTAATATTTGATATGTTGCCTGCATTTCACGGTATTCACCTTTACTAGGTGAATTTGCATGGAAACAGGATCCCTGTCCTCTAGAGTTACTCTGCTTCAGCTGTTTAATCCTGTGCTGAAGCCATACTCCTGTTCGTGACATCACAGTTTGTCACTGCGAAAATGGTAGCAGTATGACGAGCAGAGGTTGTGACAGCAGCAAAGGATTAAACCACATGAGATAACTGTAGGGGAACAAGGCTCATGTTTCCATGTAAATTAACCCAGCAGCGGAGACTAAAAGGAATAGAAATACTGAAAATCTATAAAATGTAAGTGGAATTATGTCTAATATGTATGTTACTATGGTGTTCCGAGACAGTCTTCGAGAAATAAGTGGTTTTACTTGCATGTTTAAAATGAGAGAACAGTGACGCTCTGCTGTTCTTGACACTTTCAGAATGCAAGTAAAACCACTCCTGTTTCCCAGTGTGTCTCCAGACACCATATTAAAAATATGTGTGTTCTTTGTTTTGTGTGTTTGTTTGTTTTAAAGAAAATATTAATGATAAATTACTTACAGCAAATGTTTGTGAAAACTGCTGTTTAATGATGTCCAGGACTCCCGATTTCACACTGATTGATTTTTAAACTGCACCAGTGTTGCCGCTCCACTCTGCTGCATCTTGAGCGGTTGTCATGGAATAATGAAAGCAGGGCCAGTGATTTTCTGTTTCCATCTGAAAACACTGGTAATGTTGTCATTTTTAAACCAGCACTTGGGAGACAGTTTTCATGAAAACCACTTTTCCACCAGCTTTTTGAGTAGATACCTCTATTTTAAGCGAAATAGTTGTGCAAGCCGTGCTGATTTACCGTCAGTTTAGGGAAAAAATGGACTTTAAGATTTTGCTAGACAGAATTGGCCATTTTTGAAAATGGAAAATCATTGGCTCTAAACATAAGATAGTTTTTTTGGGGGGGACAGACCAGAAAAGTTGGCAACACAAAGACAAGGATGACTTGGCGCAAGAAGCATTTTTCAAAATACAAGTGTCTCATGGCAGGCAACAGTATTACCTGACTGATACTAATATGTGTTTCTTCTTCTTCCAATTATTTAACCAGGAGTGGCACACTAAGCTGAAAGTTTGTTTACAGGTGCAACCTGGGAGCACAGGGAAGTTAAGTGACTTGCTCAGGGTCACACAGTATACGCAAGTGTAGGCTGTGGGATTCAAACCCAGGTCTCCAGATTTGCAGCTCAGAGCCTTAAATCACTGCGCTATACTGCCTCCCATTATTGTACCAATTTTGTATGCACTCTCATTCCAAACTATGTAATGTTTACCAGTATGTATTATTGTACCAAACTGTCACTGTACGCGTGTGAAAATGGGCAATTTTGCTCACACGCCTTTCCAGTATAAACAGGAAATTAAATATTTATCCAAAGATTTTATTGTCAGTGTCTTCCCAAAAGTGACAGAAACATTTTCAAAGCTGGTTAACGGGACGGCATTACTTCCTGAACAACAGTCTCGAGGTAGCGTTTCCCTGTACGAGAGAATTCTGGAGCATTGTGAATGCTTGGCATTGTAGCCATCTAGAACATAGTTCAAAGTAAAGCAGCGTTATATTGAGCCCTGCGGTTGTTCCAGCTAGGTTGTTGCCATTCGTTCGATTTCTACCACCTGGTAAGAAGTGCAGGTGCCTTTACTTCCTTGATGTAGGGAAATACTAGTTCTCTAGACATGCCTACCATACCTCTCATCTTTCCTTAATTTTGCCTCAACCATTTCCTTGGTCTTTGATAAAGCTGGGGTTTCGTTCTCAGAAGAGTAGGGTTGAGAAGCATAAAGCAGTGACATAAATTACGAGTTACACTGTACTTCTACACTGCAGAAGGCTGTACACACTTATCTCGCTGTCTCTCACTAGGGGATATGCAATGGGAGGCTGTAGGATAACTTGTTAATGTTTTTTATAAGTTCAAAGTGAACTCTGTAACCTCACATGTGGCAGAGCATTGCGGAACCACAAGTAATGGTTTTGAATAAGTAACAGAATATGTTATCTGACAGCCTCCCATCGCATGTTCGATTTATGCAGTAGGTGTAAACGCACGGTGGGGGGGGGGTGAAGTCGGAATTTTTCTAAGTGACTATTTTTAATTTGTTTTAGGGACTAGTTTCTTTTTTTTTTTTTTTTTTCTACGTTTCTACACTGTTTTGAAGATCGGAGCTGATCTCGGAGGTTTTACTTTTTTTTTTTTAATAAAAGAAACTTGAATACATGTTAGGGTTTTGATTATTTCACAGAGCGAGTGGCGCATCAGGTGACCTGACTTAGAGCAGTGGGCAGTTGCTGGGAGACATGGAGGTTCAGCAAAGTACAGAGACGAAGCAGAAGAAAACTGCTGAAAGGAAGGTAGCTGCTTTCAAATTATGCTGTGTGAAGGGGGAAGCTGTTTGTGTGGGGAGTGGAGCTGTAGAGAGCAAGAGTGGGAAGTATCTGAGAGGGGTAGCGTGCCAGGACGAAATGTCGTGTAACACCTAGGTCTTGGTGGGAGGAGGAGAGAAACGCACTGCAGGAGCTGCCACATGCAGTGAAACTGGGAAGAAGTGCCAGCTAGTTGGAGGGAGGGGGCGGACTTGATGACGACAGTACTGTATGAATAAATCTCTGACGACCGTACTACACAGGTAAATTTGTGGTCCAAAAGTTAGTACTGATGTCATCACCAGTGTATTCATATAGTTGCCACCAGAATCCACACCTACTGCATAAATATGTGTTTGATAAATATATAAATATTTTGACCCAAATCAAGGAACGCATCTTTAAAAATGGTAGTATCAGCTAAAAGGACTTACCACAAATAAATATATATTAATATTACATCTTGTCCCTGATTTTCTAAGTACGAGGTTGAGAGGTCTGATGGCAGCCTGCCTGACCTTGCTTTTAAGTTCGACATGTGTGACAAATTCTTTGTCTTATAGTTGATGCTTGTATTCCACAGGTGTTTTCCTGGGAGCTGGCAAAAGGAAGAGGAGGTCAAAGAATTCTCCACTTCCGAAAAAGAAGTTCAAAAAGTCAAAAGAGGCTGCTGGAAAGAGACCACAATCAACGGGCCAGCCAGTGGACCAGAAGGGCAAGATCATCAAACTTCTGGGGAAGAAACGGTGGGTCACAAGCCCAAAGTTTAAAGGGGCAGCGAACCCAAAGTTTAAAGGGGCGGCGAACCCAAAGTTTAAAGGGGCGGCGAACCCAAAGTTTAAAGGGGCGGCGAACCCAAAGTTTAAAGGGGCGGCGAACCCAAAGTTTAAAGGGGCGGCGAACCCAAAGTTTAAAGGGGCGGCAAACCCAAAGTTTAAAGGGGCGGCAAACCCAAAGTTTAAAGGGGCGGCAAACCCAAAGTTTAAAGGGGCGGCGAACTCAAAGTTGAAAGGGACAGCGAACCCAAAAGTTAAAGGATCCAGGAAACAAAAATTTAAAGGGCTCGCAAACCCAAAGCTTAAAGGACTGAACAAGGGAAAACAGACATTAAAAGGCAAAAGCAGACTAAACAGAGACTTCAAACATAAAAGAAAAGCAAGTCAACAGTGAACTTTGAACATTTAAGTGCAAGACTCTAAATAAAATTTGGTATTGCTGCAGTATGTTGGGGGGGTGTGTTTGTGTGTGTGTGTGACTGACTGGTGAAAGTTCCGAAGCTTTCCCCGTGGGATCAGGTGAGTCACAGAATCCTGCTTGGGGTCAAGGATGGACCTGATAAGGTGATTAGTCCCTGCCACAGCCAGTGTTGCACAGCCACCCTTGAGGGTTGATTTTTAACAATTAAAGGCCAGTATGACCTTACAAATTTAATTTTTGTTTTTTGCTCCTTGAGCCCCACATTAAAGAGCACCCGTTTCAGTGATTTCACCAAGCCCCACCACCCCCACCACGCTGCCTTAACTGACTAGGAAACACTACTTGTCTTGTAATTTTCTACATTGCAGCTTTTTAAGGAGAAGGGATCGTAATTCTGGCTCAGAGGAGCCAACCACCAGATCCCTTCTTGGTCCTGATAATTAAAAGCTCTGCCCCCACACCAACATTTTGTGATTTCATAATTTGTAGAGCATGGTTGGGGGCAGGTTGATATCAGTGGGGGCGGATTTAAATTTTGAAATTTATTTTAGAGGTTCTCTGGGGTCAAACCAAAGCCATCGCTGCACTAACGAGGATCTTGGTAGTTGAACGGTGGCTTTGATTTTACTCCAGTAAACGTCTACAATATTTTAAAATGTAAAATCCGCTCCCCGTTCATATCTGTGTAACCAGCGCCCACGCTCTACAAACTATTACATCACAAGCTGTCAGAGAGCGGGGGTGGAGCTTTCATTTATCAGGACCAGGGTTAGGGGAAGGAATCTGGTGGTTGGCTCCTTCGAGCCAGAAATTGAAATCTCTTCCCCTTAAAAACTGCCCTGCTCTTTGTAGACGACACCAAACTCTGCAATAGGGTGAACACTGGGGGTTAATGGAAAGGATGAGTAGTGACCTGGAAAAACTAGAGTGGTCATGGGTATGGTAGCTGGGTTTCAGTGTGAAAAAGTGCAGAATAGTGCAGTTAAGGCACAGGAACCCAAGGGCAGAGTACAATATGGGTGGAGTGGCACTGACTGCCACCAAGCAGGAAAGAGACCTAGGGGTAATCATATTGAATGACCTGAAGGTGGCCAGGCAGTGTGACAAGGCAGCAGGAAGGGTGAGTGGGATGCTGGGGTATGTAGGGAAGGGGTATCACTAGTTGAAAGAGGGAGGTGGTGTTGCCCTTGTATAGATCGCTAGTAAGACCACATATAGAGTACAGTTATGGAGACCACATCTCCGGAAGAACATAGAGTGGGGGTGGTCCAGAGGAGGGCAGCTAAAATGGGGCAGGGTCTGCATTAAAAACCCTACGAGGAGAGACTAAAGGACCTCAATATGTACACCCTGGAGCAGAGAAGGGACATGATGGAGCCCTTTAAATACCTCATGGGGTAAATAAGGTGCAGGAGGGAAGTATTTTTCATAAGAAGAGGTGCTCAAGAACAAGGGGACAAGCTGTGAAGCTGGAGGGGGTAGGATCAGGAGAGATGTGAGGAAGTATTTCACAGAAAGAGTGGTGGATTCAAAGCACAAGGGAATCATAGTGGAAAGACGGAGGGAGGTAGAGAAAGCTGTAGATCAAGTATGGTCTGTGGTAATAGTGTAGGTAGGGAGAAAAAAGATAGACTGGATGAGCCGGGTGGTCCTTAGCTGCTGTCATGTTCTAGGATTCCTTTGAGCCAGAAATTGCGATCCTGTCCCCTTAAAAAAACTACAGTGTAGAAAATTACAAGACAAGGACTGTTTGAGTCTAAGTCTGGTTAGACACCAGAAGGGTGCTTAGGAAGTTTGATTTTTAAAATGAGAACACATCACCGGTCAGCCCTCAGACATGCACTGCTCATCCTATTGGATACTGTATCTGGTACATTCCTGACCAGTGAGAGTGAGAACAGGGACGCTGAGGGTTGTTTCTACTCCTTTCTCATGTTTGCTGCCAGTGTCGCACATTACAGTTGACAAGTGGCTGAGGGGCACGCTTTTGCCCCTGTTTTTCTCTGCTTCCCCTGTTACTTTACATCATAAATCACTAATGTGATTTCAGCCTATCAAAGCACAGTGCCACAGTACATCTTATCCTGTGTACAGCACTGCTCTTCAGTGCCAGTGGGAACGGCAAGTAAATTTTAACGATAAAATAAGTCATTCTTTAACAAAAGTTGTTCAGATCAGTGTAATTTCAAAACCTATTATAAATCATTTGGGCCAAACTCTGGTGATTTATAGTAAGTTGGGGTGTCGTATGGTATGAGATGCCTCTCATGAGGTTTGGGCTGACAGAACCACTCAGCTTTGCTTCGCCTTCCTCACTCCCAAACCTCAAACGTGGGGTGTCTTACACCATAAGAAACGCCCCTCGGAGGGCCCTGTTAACTTACAGCACACTGTTTCCGTTCTAGAGGCTGAACTCGTTCATCACGGCTGTTGTGGTAGGAAGGAACTAAACCATTCAAAGACGGGTTGACCATGCAAAGTTTGAAAACTGTTTACCTTCATAAAAGAACATTTTGCACTAAATTAACCCTTACAATCCAGCAGGTGGGTGTGTGTGTGTATATATGTATGTATGTATATATATGTATATGTATATACGTATATGTACGTGTCTAGAATCTAAATATGTTCCAAGCATATTCAGCACCCTGAGCGTTGGTGAAGCTGAGTTCCATTAGAAAAGTAGAAAAATGCTGGCTGAAGAAGGCTTTGTGATTGGTCGCGCCTGCCCAAATGTGAGGATGCATGTGCTTTATGGATCCAAGTCTCTATTCCCCACCCTGGCACCCGCCCCCTGCCTTCTCCTTGTATTTATCTCACCCTGTCTTGAAGCCTCTTATGGTCTTAGCATTAAACAATTTCTCTGGCTGCTTGCTCCAGCCCTCTATCACTCTCTCCTAAACCTACCCCCACTGACTTGCTTCCATTTCCCGTGGTATATGTAATCATGCTACGTCTAAGTAATTCACTGCAGTCTACCCACTTTGTGCCTTTATGACCCCTAGTCTCCAGTGAGTACATGCTCTGTCTCTGTACAAATTACCATTCTGCCCCAGCATCATTTTAGTGACTCTGTATGCCACAGCTTCCAGCTTGTTTATGTCCTTCCGAGGGAGACTGCAGAACTGGACACAATGTTCAAGGTGCGGTTACACCAGGGATCTATGTAAAGGCCTTACGACATCATTTCTCCTGCTGCTGATACCCCTACTGATACATCCCAGCATTCTGTTTGCCTTCGCCACTGCCCTGCTACCCTGCGATGATGACTTGACGCTACATTATGATGGACAGTTAGAGATTAATGAAGGCCACCGCTCTACTAACAAGGCCTTTGTTAGTAGAATGGTGGCCATCATTAATCTCCAACTCTGTATCATAATATATAAAATAGTAATTAAAATAGACTCCCATTCACTTCAGTGGAGCCCACCCCATGTTCTCCCTTGCTGCATGTCATAATGTGCCTGAGTATTTGGGGGGGGGGGTGTACTCTCAGTAGGGAAGTGGAAGGGATTGACTGGCCACCTTATTGGGCCCAAACTATGATCCTTTCCAACTCAGTATAGGCTTACAGTAAAAAAAAGTGCAGCAATAGCTTCTCACCAACCTAAGCTACTGAATACGGTGAGCAGTACATCCGATTAAGAAAAATGGGAAAATCGCTTTAATAAATTGAAAGCATGGTCACAAAAACAATGTATGAGGAAAAAAAAACGTGGAAAGGGAGGCTAGATCAGAGGTAGGGATTGTTGAGGGGGAGGTCTGTAAGAAAAAGGCAGAGGTTTTTGTACGCAGCAGAGGAGTGGAGGTCAGAGATTCCAAGGTGATTGGGGGGGGTGGACAATACAAGAGTCGAGCTGAGAGCTGGGAAAGGATCCATACTTGAATTAGGAGATAAGTGGGATGCAGTGAGAGAGCTGTCCACCCTCGAGAGGAGAGTGTGGGGGGGGGGCGCGGCGGTTAGAGAGAGGTGCTATTTCCCCTTCAGAATAATTAATGAAGATCACTTACCTAATCCGTGCATTGCTTTACTGAATTTGTTAGAAAAATGTTTTTTTGTTTTGATTTTTTGCTGTCTTTTTTGTTTTGTTTCAACTGTTTAGTGTAGCATGTTCCACTAGGTAGCACTTTACTTGTGGATTTCTCTCCTGGTAAAAAAAAAAAATAAATTATATAAATAAAATAATGTAACCCGGCCAGCTTATCAGATTGTTGTATTGCTGACCACTGTTTTCTAATAACATCCTAGTGGTTAAAGGAGGGGTTCAGCATAGCTTAACCTACATTCTGTCAGCCTTATTCCCAAATAACTGAACTGTGTAGTTCACGTGAAAATGTAGGGGGTTAAACTGTAGCACTGCAGGAGTTTAGAAATTAAACTCTGTGGGCAACTTCATTAAACAATTCCAAATGGGCCGGCGCAGCAGCAAGGCCTTTGCTTTTGACACTGACATCCTGAATTTGGGAACTGACCTGGGAGTCAGAGGGCCAGCCAGGCGGAGATGGATTGAGCATCTGAGAGGCAGCCATCCTCCTCCGGGGGGGGGGAGTGGGGGTCCGACATATTGGTGGCCTGGCGGAGGCCGGGGGATCCATGATGACTGGCGCCAAGTTACGTGGGAGGCAGGACAAACTTCAGACTTGTCCAAGAATGTCCCGCCTCCAGGGGATCACACCTTCGATAAAAAGTCCGGTCCCCAGGCATGACACTCTGCTCTGCCGCTGTTCTGCTGTCCTCAGTTGTCCGCTGGGGGGGGGTCCACTCCCATGGCCCGGCCCTGGCAGGTAAGCCAGGGCTTCATTTTGGTGTCCCCGTTGGATGGGTGCTCGCCCAGGGAGTTTAAGTCTGTGCATGGTGGACTGTGTGCAGGGCAGGGGCTGAGCTCCCGTTGAGGGGGGGAATTGGGGGCTGGGCCAAAAAAAATTCCAAATGTGCCTTCAGAGTTCTGCCCAATAAACAACCTTTGGGTGAAACGGCAATTAGAATTGTGTGCTGGCGCCCGTGGGCAGGGAGAACATTACAGTTTCCTTCCTATTACAGACACCAGTGGCTGAGCATACATAAAAGCAACCCTGCCCTTGTGAACTCTGCCACAGTATTATGCAACAGTATCAGCAGCCGCTTTGGCACAGTCTCTATCTCAGGCCTACACTGTCATGTTTCCTGTTACTGCTGCAAAATAGTAATCAGCGTGATGTGCATCTGTATGACTAACTGTGGTCTAGTGGTTAGAGCACATGTTCCGAAGGCAGCAGTTACGCTGTTCAAATCCCACCAGAATCACTTCCTCAATGTGCCCTCCACTGCAATGGTTCACTTCATCTCTCTGTGCTTGAGTCCCTCCCTGCTGTAAAATAGGGTATAAGTAGGACCCTGCTGAAAATGAGACATAGTATATAGTGAGGGCTTGTTCTGCATGGATTTCCATGCCAGCTGGAACCTTGTTGTACCACAGTTCAAAGGTCATGTGGTACCCTTCCATGGTATGAGGTTCCAGTTGATCGAAAATCCTTGCGACAGCTGCTAATTTTTCACAGCGCTGCCACACGCACAGCAGTGAGTTTAAGTTCTGAACTGAAACTGTCTGCCTGTCACAGGAGCACTGTGAAAACACTTTTTTTTATTTAAAAAAAACTACACTATGAAAAATACTGGTTGGGCAATCACCTGCCCAAACAGCTTGAGCTGTCACCTTGGGCTTCTGAGGAGGTGAAACGGCAGGGATGTAAGCAAGGTTTAAAAAAAAAAAAAAAAAAGAAAGAAAGGAAAAAAAAAAAAGCCCATCGGGTAGCTGGATGAAAATGCCCGGCACTTGGATTCTGCTTGGCTTGATTGTCAGCTGGTTGGGGGTACTCAAGGCTGCATTAAAAGCAGGGATAATGAGCTTTATTTAAAAAACAAAACAAACACAACTGTTGTAGTGCTGGGAGACTGCTGATTATTACAGATGGTGGTGCTAGTGCCCCAATGGAGGAGGCACTGTTGTTGTTATGCTGTATACTCGTGTATTAGTGTTAACAAACCTTTGGTTGAGATCCACTTGTAGCTGTTGTACCCTTTGCGTCTCTCCTTTTGACATTAGCAGTGTTAGTGCATATGATTGTGTGTGTTTTGAGGGGTATTACGAGGCTTGTTTGAGAATGTGTTTGCTTAAATATGCACACTTGACTGTGCTTTAGGAGAGAGATTAGGGAGTTTGTACAGCACATTAAAAATCATGTACTGTCTTCCAGTAGCAGTGTGGTCTAGCAGCTAAAGCTCTTAACTGGAGGGCAGGAGACCCCAGGTTCCGATCCTACCATGACCCCCTGGCTTGTTTAGCCTTGAACAGATCATTTGATAGCTGTAAGCATTAGCCCCTCCCCCTACAGGTCAGAATGTCCTGGCTGTTGGTCAGTCCTCCTGCAGTATCTGCCCCCTGCCTATGCTAGTAACAACACACAATAGCTTGTGGATTATGCTTCGCTGCATGCCAGTTGTTGATCTCCCCCCGCCCCTTCTTCCATATAGATTTTTTTTTATCCCTGGAGCCTGGAAACTGGCTATGGCCCTCCCACGGAGGGACTCATCTTCGTGCCTGCGCATCCCCATTCAGACCGACCCCCACAATTTATTTATTTATTAATTTATTTATTTAAGGTCTAGGAATTACAACCTTTTGAGTCAGGGACTCATTTGCAAAGGCTCCACGTCATACAAAAAATGGATTAGAACACAGTACAATATGGAATGTACAATTTAGACATCAGCTGTAGTACAAAAAATGACAGTGACATACGGCGATGAAAGAAAAAATACATAAGCACAGACATGGAACATCAGCAGTTGTGAAGTATTAGTGCCTTAAACATTTTTTTAGAGTTCCATCTGCAGTCACAGTGGGAGTTAGACATAATGTGATTAAGTAACTCAGGTTTAAAAGGCCCAAGCCTGGGGATTGATAAGATAGAGTCAGGGATTGAGTTCATCCAGAGTGGGGCCCTGTAGCAAAAAGACCTTTGGCCAGTAGTGGTCTTCACGAAGGGGACACGGAATGTGGTGGTGTCAGAGTGTCTAGTGGAGCGAGCCGGAAGGTTCTTTTGGAAGAGCTGAAGACAGCCTGGGGGGGCTAGGCCTAACTGTATTTTTTTTGGCCAGTAGGCAGGTCTGATAAACTAGTCGCCCCTGGAAGTTTAGCCGTGATGAGCGTAGATAGAGGTCACAGGTGTGCGTAAGATGATCACAGCCTATGGCCAATCTGCAGGCTTTGTTTAGGGCACGTTTAATGCTGGACAGTGCTGTGTCAGAGGTGGCCCAGTAGATGATTATGCCGTAGTCTACCAGTGAAAGGATGGAGCTGGAGATAGCTAAGCGTAGAGCCTCCGGAGGTAGACATGGCCTAAGCCTGTAGAGGAGACCGATTCTTTTTTTTTATTTCAGTGCAAGTTGACGCAATATGCTCATGATAGGTAAGGGCGGAGTCTAGGGTAACCCCTAGATATTTAAAATTGGAAACAGTTTCCAGCGTGGTGCTCAACGCATTATGTATAGATAATTTTGTAGTGCTGTGCTTATGTTGTGGGTGGGCGAATAGCATGACTTTCGTCTTTTTTGTGTTGAGTATGAGCTTGTGAGAGGAAAACCAGGCTTCAATTTGAGTGAAAGAGCCCTGCAAGGATTTTTGAAGCTGCGTGGGGTCAGGGTGCCGACTGAAGATCACAGCATCATCAGCATAAAGGAGAAGACGCCCAGAGGAGGCCAGCGGTAATGAGTTCAGGTAAAGTGAGAAAAGGAGCGGACCGAGGATAGACCCTTATGGGACACCCGATCGGACGGGAAGGTTAGCGGAGAGGGTGTTTCTTATCACCTGTTGCATGCGGCCAGAGAGATAACGGGAGAACCAGCTAGTAGTTTCATTGGAGACGCCGACAGAGAGGAGGTAGTTTATGAGCATGGTGTGATTGACGGTATCAGATGCCTTGGAGAGATCTATGAAGACTGAGCCAGCCAGGTCTCCATGGTCCAGAGCATCATGAACAAAGGAGGTGAGTTCTAGTAGGGCAGTGGTGGTGCTGTGAGCTTTCCTAAAACAGTGTTGTTGTTGGCAAATTAGGTGTTGTGCATCTAGATAGTAAGTTGATCAGCCACTGTTTTCTGCAAAGCTTTTGAGAGGGGGGATTTATGGAGATGGGACTGTAGTTACTAGTAGAAGTACGTGCACCACTTTTATGTACTGGTGTAATCCTCGCCTTTTTCTACAAAGACAGGAATTGTCCCAGGCAGAGGGACATGTTGAAAATTTTAGTGAGAGGTACTAGAACAGCATCAAGGGTTAAGGATAGCAGTTTAGCATCTAGTGAGTCACCACTATGTCTGGTCTTACCTAGGAGCCTGGACATATATGTACGGGCATCACTAGTGGAGATAGTTTTCAGACGAAAAGGTGGCGCATCCCGCATCAGTACTGAAAAAGTCGGAAGGGAGAATGGAACTTAGGTCTGAGAATGATATATTGAAAGCATCTGCTATTTTGCTGGGTTCCTGGGTGGGGGTACCATCTAGGATAAGCATGGCAGGGGAAGGGGAGGGAGACTTTCCACTAAGTTCCTTTATATTATCCCAGAACCTCTTTCCATCACCCCAGGTGACAGTGAGTTTTGTTTGGTAGTAAGCAGCCTTTGCCAGCCGAATTGCCCTGGAGCAGGTATTTCTGGTGGCACGATATCATCGGTCAGTGGGTTGACCTGACGGAAGAGCTCTGCACCACAGGTCGTCACGCGCCTTCATTTGATTGAGCAAAGTCCGAGTTACCAGGGGGATGATTTAGACTTTTCAGTCCGTTTGACGTGGGGGGTGAAAATGTCACAGGCAGATTGGAAGGAACTAATGAAGGACAGGGCGGCATCAACTGATGTCAGGTGATCAAGAGGGGACCAGTCGAAATTCCGAAATAGGTTTCTGAGATGTTTTAGAGCCCCCCTTCTTGAGTTGGCAAGACATGGAGATCCTAGGTGGGGGTGGTTTCCAGCTATTTGTCCAGAGACAAGTTACCGGGGAGTGATCACTGATGGAGTCCGATTGGACCTGGGCATCCAGTATGTGCTCAGGATAGTTTGTGAGTATGAGGTCAAGGAGGGAGCTGTGGCTCATATTTTTGTTCACTCTAGTAGAGGTGAGGACCATTTGGGACAAATTTTGGGCAGCAGCTGCACCCCTGAGGGGGGGGATGTCTGGGGGGCAAGCCAGTTTGAGTTAAAATCACCTAGGGCTATGATTTCCGAATTGTTTGGGAGTTGATCGATTTATATTTAGGACAGATGTGAAGGCATCCCTTTTGGTTACGAGGGGGTATGTATACGGACATTATGTAAAGGGATTTTTTTCGAGTTCCCAAATCCAACCCTGACAGTGAGACTGCACCTTCCGAGGAGCTTATGGTTGTAATGTTTATTCCTTGAAGGTGATCTCGAAGATACAGAGCACAACCCCCGCCCCGTCTTTTTAGTCTATCAGACCTGAGCAATGTGTAGCCAGGTATGCTTACAGCTGAGTCAGAGATATGCTGTGACAGCCATGTTTCAGTAACGGCTATTACATCAGGGTAGTGGAGGCAGACCCAGGCTTGAAATGAGGCAAGTTTCTTTTGGAGACTACAAACATTAATGGTGGCCAGCCGCAACCCCTTTGTTTAGCTGGTTGCCGTGGGGTATGGAGTGTGGGACCAGGATTTGGGTGAATGTTGCCCACAAGTAGTAGGAGGATGATTGCTGTCCTGGTTAGGATAGTTTTGTGGATCTTTTTGGAGGTGCGTCGAGATGTGACCACATGATGAAGCGGTTTATTGGAAATATGAGTGCACGTAAAGCGTAGTATTTCCTGTCCATAATGAAATGGGGGTACTCATGGTATCAGAGGTGGGGTGACACGAGAAGAGAGGAGGGAAGTGGATATAGGACATGGTACCTGATGAGAGGGTTATTATTGGTCGGGTTAACGCAGGAGGTAAAATTGGGGCGGGGGGTTGTGCTAGGACTAGTATGAAGAAGGCAGGGGGTAGGGTTGTAGGGGAGGGTTAAAACGAGGAGGGTAAGCCATGACGCAGCAGTGTGGACAGAGAAGGATGATATGGTGATTATTATAGACATGCTTGGGAGGGAGTTTAAGTTTAATTTAAAGATTTTTCCCATGCTGGTTGTAATAAAAAAATTTTTTTTTTTTTTTTAAATTGGGCTCACACCTAAAGATAAATCATGTAGTAAAAAGAGCAGAGAGTGAAAGATCAGCTGTTGAAGCAATGGCAGCCCCTAGTGGCAGGTCCCGATAACCTGCTAATGAAGAAGTTGCCTGATTGGTTTTTGCGCCTCACCAATCAAAAGAGCTCTCTGTGTGTATTTAAGGAACCGACCAAGGGTGGTGAGTGGGGGCGGCCGAAGGGCAGCTTCAGCCTTGGCGTCAGCAGGGATAAGCTACTACTGCAGAGAAGCGCATGGCTTTGCAGAGTTCTACTGTACCTGCTGCTCGGTTCCAAGGAGGCAAACGCAGGTCTCTTAATGATTCAAGCCACGGGTCCCTTGATTATTTTACGGCTCCGGGGAGGGAGTTCGTTCCCTCACGACCACAGCACCCACGAGGGGAGCCTCGCTGTTTTAATTCTGCTGCTCGTTTCCAAGGAGGCAAACGCGGGTCCCTTGATTATTTTTCGGCTCCGGGGAGGGAGTTTGTTCCCTCATGACCACCAGCACCCACGAGGAGAGCCTCGCTGTTTAATTCCCCACGGTCCCCCACGGGGCCAGGGAGGGAAGTGCTGAGCGTGATCCAGAAGCTGGGGCGGCCAGGGGACGCGACAGGCCATCATGGAGCCTACCAGCTCCCTTTTTATTTCTTTGTGTTTATACCCGTCCCCCTCCCCATCAACGTAAGAACACCAGGACGTGCCTCCCGACCTGTACTGCCCTCCAGCCATCGCCAGAGGGTGGTCAACAAGCGGGATAACAGAACCTCCTTCCCCTGAGAGAGGAGAACATTCCTCCAGACGCTTAATCCTCTCTCGCCCCTGCCGACCCCCGAAGGCCCAGGCTTGTTCCTGAACCCGGGTCGCCGGTGTGGCATGGGGTGCAGCGACCAGTGCCTCAACTTCCAGCACCTTTGGGCCAGCTTGCATGCCAGTTGTTTAAATAGGTGAAAATGTCAACATTTTTGTATATCCCTGTGGTCGAGTAGTCCCTCCACCTGCCAGAGCAACATGGATGGCTTTGCTTTAGAACATTTGTCCTAATGTGGCTGCCACAGCTGTAGTCCCTGTAGTTTTTCGGTGCATATATTCTTCCTTTCTAGTAGCGAGGGAGAGGAAACGAGAGAAAGGAGTCTGCATCATAAATTTGGGTCACAATTTTGCTGTGCTGTGGCGATCGGGAGGCGCAGAATAGAGAATAGTACTGGAGTGAAAGTGTTAACTACAACCGCATCTTTAAAACGAAGAGCCAGTTTGTTGTCTTTCTTTATACAGGAGAAAAAAGTATCATTTTGGAAGGTATGTTTATTTTTTGGGCTGATGGGGGAGGAGGAGTGGCCTAACTTCGCCAATATTGAATCTAGGATGGCTAAGCGACTGTGCTTACTGGGGGGGGGCGCCACACATGGTTGGCAAACTATATTTAAAATAAGGTGACTAGAGCATGGATATGTGAAAAGGCTAAATGCCAGAATGACCTGTGATGAGCAACAACATAGCCCTCTGGCATATTTTAGCCAAGTCGCTTTCTGTTTTTTTTTTTTTTTTTTTGCCATTTTATAAAGTGAACTAAGCAATGGAACTGCGTCACAAAAAGAAATCTCGAATAAAAAATAAACTAAAGTGAGGCAAGGGACATTGGAGTGTGCGCATGGTTGGGAAGGAGACGCAGAAACAATTTTTTCCTTTAGTTTTGTTTTTCCTGAGGGATGCATTTTAGCCACCACCACCTCCCACTGTATGCAGGTAATTGTCTCCTTTTGCGCGCGCACACACACACACACACACGTACATCCCGGGGTGAGTGAGTAATTGTCTCCTTGCACACTCATCCCTGGGTGAGCGGGTAATTGTCTCCTTGCGCACTCATCCCAGGGTGAGTGAGTAATTGTCTCCTTGCACACTCATCCCAGGGTGAGAGAATGAGTTCAGTCTCCCTGTTCACTCTGATCTGTTTGCAAAATAGACAACCATTGTCCTGTGAGATGCACACACTGCAGACGAAGGAGGAAGTTCTATTTTAGGTGACACTACTCTGCCGCCTCGCACTTCTATCATCAGTTTCACACCACTTGTTGCAGACTGCTGGATAGTTTGATGATCTGCAAAGTAGGGACAATAAATTGTATCACTTACAAATATCCAGCCCCAGGGTAAGCAAGCTTGAGATGCATAATAGTAAGTGCTTACTCTCGATGGGAGTCTGTGTCTGTTCATTACGTTCAGCAAGTTACAGGAAAATAGCACACATACAGTAATGAACATAGTTACACAGTGACTGACTGCAAATAAGGGCCTCTTGACCCATCAAGTCTGCCAGCCTAATCTGTGAAGTGTATCATAATGGACCTTCACTTCTTTCCCAAGTTTAACCCCTCATTCATTTTCACAATCCCCATATCAGTCCCATCTATGCTTAACCTTCCTGCTTTGGGGAGGGGGAGAGGGCACCTCCTTACATTGCATGACTGTCCCTTGGTGCCCCAGGTGAGTGCTTGTCATGCAGGAAAGAATAAGCTACAAGTTTATAAGCTATCCCACTCTGCTTTTGACCTCATCTCTTGCAGGGTGCTGAGAAATAAATGTACAAAGGCTGTCCAGGTTGCATAGTCACATTATTTCAGTGCCAACCTCTGCTCTAACTTTAATTCACCAGCCAAATTCTGGAAGGTTATCCATTCCCTCTTTGACTGCCCTGCGTAGTCCACTCCCCCACTTTTGTAGTAAATGGTTCACCTATGTCTGACCCCTCCTCTGCTGCTTTCTTCAGTGAGTTCTTCACAACCTGTGCCCTTCCTCTGCCCTTCTTGGCTCCTCTCTTTCTTCTCCTCCCCCTGCCATCCCTTTCCGGGTTATCCCCCAAACCAAGTCACCAGTCACCATCCAGCAAACTCTGCTTGCCCTTCTCTTTCTGTCTCTCTGCCTATCTAAGCAGACGGCCTGACCCCAAGCTCCTCCACATCTCAGCTTAGAAATAGAATTTCCATGCATACTTTTTTTTTGGAGGGGAGCTGGCAGGCAGCTTTGGCTCCTTTCGCAGAGGAGCTCATCTCTCCAGCTCTGGCATCCCCGCACCAAACCTCCCCAGGAAGTCCCTCATGGGTTGTGCCTCAATGACAGGGTTGGAGGTGAGAACATCTACTTTCTCCCTCCCTCAGAAAGCCAGCATCCAGATTCTGGTGAGCTGCATAGGTGCAGCCACGATCATCACAGAACCTGCCACCACAGTTTTTACATTTTCTCCCCAACTTCCCCTCCGACGTCTGATGCGCTGGCTATGTGTCTCGTGACCCAATATCGCTGGAGGGCAATCAGCGAGCAGGATGGTAGATCCTCCCTCTCCGAGAGAGAACAGTCCTCCGAATGCTCAATCCTCTCTCACCCCTGCCAACCCCCGGTGGTCTGGACTCTTTTCCCGAAAACAGGTAGCTGGTGTCCAGTGCTACCGGGCTGGCCCAGAAACAGAATTTGATGGCAGATAAGGACCGATAGGCCCATCCAGTTTGCCCTTTTTTCCCTACCTACTAGCTTCTGCCATTGCAGCTCCCCTTATTCACCTACTTAACCTCTCCTTCACTCTCTGTGCCATTCCTTAGACCTGGAAGTTCACCACAACACAGCAAAATTGTGACCCAAGTTTATGACGCAGACTCCTTTCTCTCTCTTCCTCTCCCTCACTACTAGAAAGGAACATTGCATGCACCAAAAAACTACAGGAACTACATCTATGGCAGACACATTAGGGCAAATGTTCTAAAGCAAAGCCATCCATGTTGCTCTGGCAGGTGGAGGGACCACTCGACCACAGGGATATACAAAAATGTTGACATTTTTACATATTTAAAGTTATTCCACTTCACAAAGGTGGCAACCCCTCCTCCCCTGGCAACTTCTGCTCCATCTCCCTCCACCCTTCCCTCTGTAAGAGAAAATGGTCCATTCAACTCCACAACTTCCTCTCATCCTCCAGCTTCCTCTCACCCTTGCAGTCTGGTTTCCAGAAGCATCATTCCGCCATCTCCTCCTTGTTGCATGTCACTGATACCATCTTCTCCAGGCTGGATCAGGGGCTCAATGTGAAAGATTTTTTTTTCTTGCTAAAATTTATATCTGCCTGTATAGATAAAGTTGCTTTTACTACAACTACAACACAGCTGCTATATTTATTGATCTGGCCAAAGTCTTGGACTCTTGTGTTCCATCCTCTCCTCCTGGACAAACTTGAGTTCTGTTGGCCTCTCAGCCTCTGTTGCTTGGTTCCATTCCTGCTAATCGGGCCGACAACAGTTGGTTCAAGTCGGTGGTGCCCTGTCTTATCCACTTTCATATCCAGGCTGGGGTCTCACAGGGCTTCATCCTGGGTCCTATCCTTTTCTCCATCTTCCTCAACGACCTTCCGCCGCCTGCACAAACTTGCATATCCACATGTGTGCAGATGACACAGTCATCTTCACCTCTGGTCCCTCTGCTGAAGCTGTGGAAGACCTGCTCCCTTGAGATTTCAGCAATGTTCTGCACTGGTTTTAATCTAACCAACTCTTGAGTCAACACTAAGAAAACCATGTCCGTAACTTTTGGTACCAGTCAGAAACTGGATAGACTCTGTCTCTCGTCTTCACGACTCTGGATGGTACCTCCCTTGAAGCAGTGGTTCAGTTCTTCAAGTACCAGGAAGTGTGGCTTACAAATAAGCTTGACTTCTCGGCCCACATTGATGTCATCCATGCTGAGTTCCCTCTCAAGCTTGGTCCCCCGTACCATAACAAAGACTGCTTATCTTTGCATGTCTACAGGGAGTTTACCGGTGCTCCCTATCTTTGACTACGCAGATGTGGTCTACGGTGCTGCCTCTTCCACTTCCGTTGCCAGACTGGACACCCTCTTCAATTCCTTGTGCCATTTTGCTACTAACTCGCCACCCTGCACACACCGTTGTTTGCTGTATTCATCCCTATCCATCCTTCCCCTTTTCTCTAGCCACTAGACTCGCTGCGCCTCCTTCATTTCCAAATGCTGGTTTGGTTCCCCTGCCTCTCCTATCCCAACTTCCCCCTTCTCCATGCTCCCTCCATTGCACTGGGCAATCTGCCTTCTTCTGCCGACTTCCATCAATCTAGAAGAAACTCCCACTCTTCTCCCCCCACCCTTGTTATTTCTCATCACCTGACTCCTCCAGGCACCAGCTGAAACTTCCCCTCCCCACATGTTCCTGTTTCATTTCCTCCTGATACCTTCATGGCTGAACCTTTTGCCATCCAGGTTATTGCCCTTTATGCTGTTATTGTTACCAGTGTTTATGCACTGCTGGGTGTTATTTGTACATTATTTCTGTACATACAGATTTGTTTACTCTTCTAATCTTTGTATCATATTGTTGATCAGATGTTTTGATACATTGCATTGTATGCTGCTTGATCTTCCTCAAGGGAATCTCTTGCAGCAGGTCACACTTGTAGGAATGTTCCAGCGCGGGCATCATTATTTCCATCTGAATGATTTGTCAGCAGTTGACCTGGGACGGGCCCCGACGACACCAAATGTTGTGTACTGGTACGTATAAAAGGGAGCGGTCCCAGATGCTCCTCGGTTCTTTTCCAGCTGCAGCCTGCATGCTACACATTCTCTGTCCCGAGTCTAGCTTCAGTTGATGAAAAGTTCACAGTTTCCCCATGGCCCTCCCAGTATCATTGCGTTCCTTTTCCTATGTTGTCTTCAAATTCTCTGTTTCGAAAGTGTACTTGTGGCCAGAAAATTGCAAGAGGACTTACACGAAATTTGTGTCAGGTGTTTGGTCCTGTGCACAATACCCATGCTTGTCCTGTGTCAGCGGGTTAATAAGGCCACCCCAGCGTTCATGACTCCAGCAGCTTTGAGAGTACCTCATGGAGCAGAGGGTTGCTGTCCTGGAGCTGGAACACTGCTTGAAGTCCAAGGAGTCCTTGTCCTCTAGGTTCCACCATTCTGGTCGGGATCACTCATCGACTGCGCAGGCTGACACTCAGGAGAAACCAAAGAAACGCTCTAGCAAGAGTAAACATTTTACTCCTGTCAACGACTAGCCTGCCTTCTTCCTCCCACTTCAGGGAGCAGGAACTACTTAAAGCAAAAGTAGTTTTGGTGGCCCTTTCAGAGGCTGTTGGCATGTCATCTTCTACTCTATCGATGACCTCTAGCCCTTCTACCTGCTCGTTGATGGCCCCTGCATCGAGGACATCTTCGGGTATTCCTAAGTTGTAGCTTCCACCGCTGCTGACCTCATTATCGTCTGTTGATGGCTCCTTCAGGTTCGTTGATGGTCCTTTCTACTGGGTCTAGTCAGGACATTCTGATCCTTTCATTACATTCATTGACGGCTCTTCCATCGACGACCCTGAGTACTTTTGTACACCCTTCATCAATGGTTGGATTGGTACCTCACCCAAATCCAATCTCTTTTATTGTTCCCATTCAGTTGGTTCATACCACACCAATTACTGCTACTTCTCAGCTTGCTATGGTGGATGTTCAAGCTTTGGTTCATACTGTTGTTGACCTCATGAAGCCCACTCCTCCCTCTCATGGGGGTGTCTCTTCGATACTGGTCTCTGTGCTTTCTGGATGCTCCTCTGCCTCTAGAATTCTAGCTCCTCTCTGGCTTCTCCTGGTCCTATTAACCGGGACCTTGATATGGAGGACCCTTATTTACAGGAGTGGGACTTGGAGGTTCAAGGGCAAAATATGAAACGAACCAATATCCTCTTTATCGGTTTCTTCGGCTTCATCCATCCAGGAGGAGAGACTTTCTGCGTTCCCCTCCTGATGATATGTTACATTTTCAGAAGATTTTTGGTTTCCCGGAGACAGAGCAAAATGCTTCCAGGTGAAAATTAGCCAGTCATTTGGGTCTTCCAGACTGCCCATCCCTGGTCATTCTCCCTTTATTAGACATCTATGAAGATGCAGTCATGGCTGCTTGGCAACAGCCCTTTGCTACCTCCATGGCTCCTCATAAGGCCAACAAGACCATCCTTATTTCACTTCCCCACCACAGGCAGACTCTGTGGATCTTACTTCAAGATACAGCTCTTGCAGCAGGTTACACCATTAGGACTGAAGGCGTCAGAACCCCACAGAAATTTTTTAGCTAGCAGTCTTCAGCGGGGACCGCCTCCGACGTCAGTCCCGCCCCTGATGTCAGGCGTAGTACATAAGGAGGCGGTCCCGCCATAATCCCCAGTTCTAGGGACATGGATATGTTGTTCATCCACACTGTCTGGCAGGTATCCTTGCCGCTTTAAATCTTGCCGGAAGGTCTTCAAGCTGGCTCCTCCCACCCACCCGGGTGGTAAAACTCGCGGCTCCGCCCCATGACACCAGATCTTCCTTACCGCTTGGAAGCTCAGGTTCCCTCATAACGCTGCGTATAAGACTGGTTCCTAATTCTTGGTTTTCGAATTTCAAAGTTTTTTGCATTATAGACTTCGGTCTTCTATCCCTCGCGGCTGCGATGGACAAATCAACTCCCGGTTTTCGGAGGTACCCTTGCGGGCAGAAGATGTCTCGGACAGATCCGCACTCCACGTGTGTCTACTGTTTAAGCCTTGAGCACGACCCGCAGGCTTGCGATCTGTGCTCTTCCTTCTCAGCCTACGTCCTCGAAGACCGTGCTGCCTGTTTACAACTAGGGCGCCCTGAGAAACGTTTTCCTCCGGTGAAGTCAAAAGAGGCCCAGTCGGCGGCGGGCTCGGCGGATCAGCTAGAGCAGATGATCGCCCTCGAAGAGGAGGCAGCGCGGGCCGCATCTTCCTCGACCACGGCATTTATCCCGCTCTCCCTGGGTTCCTCTTACACAGCTTCCTTTAAGGAGCTTTGTCTGTTCCTCTCCACTAGAGGAGAGGGACCAACGTCTGCTGAACCTTCTTCTCGGTCCAAGAAGAAAGACAAGGGTAAGTCCCTCTGTCGACGCTCTTAGGAGTGGGAAAGGTCCCTCTCCAGAGTTGTCGCCATCGACTTGGCCACTGGTCTCACGGTGTCCCGTCAGGTCAGTTGACGAGACTCCGTCGGCGTGTCGAGATCTTCTCGACCCGTTGGGCGGGTTTTCAACAGGCCGAGCGAATCCCTCTCACTGGTTCCCCGGTGGGAGTTGAGGATCCGCGGGCTTGCCAGTGCCTCCGGTTCCGAGCCTCGGGTGAACCCTCGGGCCGAGGGAGGAGCTGGTTCCACCTGTCCCTTCCCCGTACCATCCTCGGAAAGGCTGAGGTTCTCGGTCTCTGACTTCTTCACGGTCCAGCCGATCCCGCCATCATAGGCGGTCTCGGCGCCGCCGCTCGTCCTCCTCCTCTGATGAGGGGAGACTTTGACGTAAGTTACGTCGACGAAACGAGGACCTCTTGTGGCAACAGCTCCTTTTGACCGGGAACAAGCCGACGCCGTCGCCTTCCCCAGCCATTAAGTGGCTGTCACCGGAGCGGCCAAAACAACCCCTCGTCTTACCCGAGGAGCCTGTTCCCAGGCCGGTTGTTCGGCCAAACCAGCTGCTCCACCGATTCCGGTGGAACCTCCGCCTCCACAGCCGCTGTTTGGGGCTCCGACCAAGAACTCTCGGTCGGCTCACGGTCTGCCCCATAGGCTGTCGGTCACCCTCGCTCCCGATCACCCTCGGCAGGTGGAGGGTGGCTCAGGCCCAAGGCAGCTCTTTGCGGACTCTTCCGAGTCCAACGACGATTCCTCCCTTTTCTCCAGGCGAGTGGACTTGGAGTCCTCTGGAGGTCAGTCGCTGGACAACAGCCCTTTGTCCTTCTTGGGTTTGCTCAGGCTCATCTCGGATTCCACCGTGATGCAGCTCGAGCCCGTATCCAAGCGGGCCAAGTATCCCCTCATGGAGATATTGGACCAAGGGGATTCCCCTACGGAGGCCTTTCCTGTGGCCGAGGCCATTGTGGGCCCGGCCTTGGAGCTCTGGCAGCACCCTGCTTCCTGCCCTGCACCTTCAGCCAGGATGGCCAGGAAGTATGCAGTCCCTACCGGTTCCCTGTCCGGTTTCTCGGAACATCCCTCAGCCGAGGGGTTAGTTACTGACAGCGTTTTCCGGCGTGCCGGAAACGCTAGGGACATGGACAAACCTCCTGACAAGGAGTCCAAGAAATTGGACTATGCTGGGCGAAAAGTCTACGCTGCGTCCTCCCTTGGCCTTCGTCAGGCCAGCTCGGCCGTGCTTATGGCACATATCTCCCATGCCCTGTTGGGCTCCCTGGATGAGGTAGTACTTCATCTCCCGGCTGACCTGCAGACCACGGTTAGGCAGGTGCGGGACCAGGGCAAGGTGGTGGCCAAGCAGCAACTTCAGACTGCTCTGGACATTGCAAACTCATGCGCCATGTCAGTCGCGGCCACAGTGGCTATGCGCCGTCGGGCATGGCTGAGGATATCCACCTTCACAGCGGATGTCCCCTTCCTGAGGACCGACCTCTTCGCCCCTGGAGTGGAAGGCCACCTCCAGAGGATCAAAAAGTCCAATGCCACTTTGGACTCGATCTCATCCACTCAGAGGGACAAGGGCCGCAGACCGCAACCCAAGCCCTTTTGTCCGTCTGCGCCCGTGGCACGTCCGGCCCAGCAGCATCAGGGCCAGCAGGCTCGCGCTTGGCATCCCAAACCCAAGCCCGTGGTTTCCTCCTCCAGGAAGCAGGGAGGTAAAGGCCCTGGAGGTCCCTCAGCCGGTCCTTCCTCCAAGCCTGCCCAGTGACGGGTTGAGGAATGTCGCTCCCAACCCTGTCGCCTCACCCTAGATGCCTCCCGTGGGGGGGGGGGCGGCTCCGCCACTTTCTTTCCGCCTGGTCCGTTATCACCACAGACCGGTGGGTGTTGGAGGTGGTGGGAAAGGGTCTGCCTCTGGAGTTCGAGCAGGCCCCACCCTTCAGAGCCGTCGCACCTCGGGGGGCCTTGGGGTCCGAAGCCTCGCTGTCAGCTCACTGAGCTGACACGCTCTCCTCCTCGAGAAGGAAGTGATAAGAGGTGGCGGACCCCCCCAAACCCGGGGTTCGTGTCCAGGTACTTCCTGGTTCCGAAACAGATGGGGGGCTGGTGCCCCATTCTCGACCTGCATGACCTAAACAAGTTCCTAAGGTCTCGAACCTTCAGGATGGTCACTCTGGCTCAGATAATACCATCCTTGGAACACGGCATGTGGTTCTACTCTCTGGACCTGCAGGACGCGTTCTTTCACGTCCCTATCCATCCGTCTCATCAGAGGTTCCTTCGCTGTCGAGCGGAGGGATCCCTTTTCGAGTTCCAAGCCATGCCTTTCGGCTTACCTCCAGCTCCCAGGGTCTTCACCAAATGCATAGCAGTGGTGACAGCATTCCTGCGGCGCCGAGGGGTCCGGGTTTACCCTTACCTGGACGATTGGCTGATAGCAGCCCCCTCCAGACAGGAGGTGGAGTGGTCCAGAGATCTGGCCCTCCAGGTTTGCTCTCAGGTCGGCCTCCTCATCAACGGCCAAGTTGGAACTCGAGCGAAGCAGGTGATTCTTTCGCCAGGGGCAGGCTCGACTCTCTTCAAGCCAGGGCACGGCTCGGCCCGGACAGGGTCGAGGTTCTTTCCTCCTTGCCCAATCATTTCTGGTTGGGCAATTGCACCCTGCCCGGGACTTCCTGCGCCTCCTGGGTCTCATGGCGGCCTGTACCAGCATGGTCCGTTGGGCCCGCTGGAACATGCATCCCCTTCAGTGGGGGCTGGCCAGCCAGTGGTCCCAATGCTGCGATCCATTGGGCCAGCTAGTGACGGTGACCCAGGGGATGTGGGACGCTCCATAGTGGTGGACCGTTCCAGTTCATCTGCAGGAGGGCATCCCATTTGTCCGCCCCGAGCCGACGGTCTCTCTATCGACCGCCTCTCTGATGGGTTGGGGTGCCCATCTGGGGGAACACCGAGCGCACGGCCTCTGGTCCCGAGGGGTCGATGCCACATCAACCTGCTGGAGCTCTGAGCGGTCTGCCTAGCTCTCACCGCCTTTGCTCCGTTTCTTGAGGTCAAGTGGTCCGGGTCCAGGCGGACAACACCACGACCATGTACTATCTAAACCGCCAGGGCGGGACGCGCTCCATGCTTCTATGCAAGGAAGCTGTCCGCATCTGGTCACTCGTGCGCAGCCTGGAGGCGGATCTCCTAGCCATTCATGTGACAGGAGCCTCCAACACCCTGGCCGATGCCCTAAGCCGGATAGGAGCTGTGTCCCACGAGTGGTCTCTCCTGCCGGAGGTAGTACAAGATCTATTCTCCCATTGGGGCACACCTCAGGTGGACCTGTTTGCCTCCAGGGAGAATGCGAAGCTGAGGCTGTTCCATGCCCGCCCCCCTCAGCAGGGATCGCTGCAGGGGGATGCCTTCTCAAGGCCATGGACCCCGGGCCTCTTCGACGCCTTTCCCCCGTTCCCCTTGATGCACAAGGTGCTTCTCAAAGCAAGGAGGGACAAGGCGCAGGTGATTCTGATAGCCCCAGACTGGCCCCGCCAGTACTGGTACCCAGATCTCCTCAGCCTCAGCTCCATGCTCCTGAGGCAGCTTCCAGCTCATCCGGACCTGCTCTCAGTCAATCAGGGGAAGGTATTCCATCCGGACCTTCAATCCCTGCATCTGATGGCCTGGTTCCTGAGCGGCTAGAGTTCCAGGCCTTGGGTCTTTCCGACGAGGTCCTCAGCGTAGTTGAGGCATCCCGTAAGGAGTCGACCAGAAAATGCTACACCTTCAAATGGAAAAGATTTTCCATTTGGTGTCAGGGCAAGGGCCTGGACCCTTCCTCCTGTTCCTTGGCGAGCATATTGGACTACCTTTGGTCCCTTTCTCAGCAAGGGCTTAGGTCGACGACCCTTAAGGTGCACCTGGCAGCCATCTCTGCTTACCGGGCGCAGGCCGGGAAGCAGTCGGTGGCGCAGGAGAAGGTGGTCTGGCGCTTTTTCAAAGGCCTTGATCACATTTCCCCTCCGGTGAGAGAACCTCCACCTCCGTGGGATCTACTGCTGGTACTGGCAAAGCTCATGGGCAAGCCATTTGAACCAATGCATAGGTGTGAACTCTCTCACCTGTCGTGGAAGACCGCCTTCTTGGTGGCTATCACGTCAGCCAGAAGGATAAGAGAGCTCCAGGCGCTCTGCATCGAGTCTCCTTACCTGGTCTTCCACAGGGACAAGGTTGTCCTGTGCCCCCACCTGAAATTCCTTCCGAAGGTGGTGTCGGAGTTTCACCTTAACCAGGTGTTGACTCTGCCGGTGTTATACCCCAGTCACACTTCGGAGGCCGAATATAGGCTCCATACTCTGGACCCTAGAAGGGCGCTCGCTTACTGTAAGGCCTTGCGGCTGAGAGTCGGGGAGAGGTTCGCCAGCTGTTTGTCACCTACGCTGAAGCTGCACCTGGCAGACCTGCAGCCAAGCGGACGATAGGCAGGTGGGTCACCTCCTGCATAGATCTCTGCTACAAGTTGGCGGGCATGGAGCCTCCCAGAGGGATAAGAGCTCATTCTACCCGCCATACTGCTGCATCGGTGGCTGCTTCCAGGGACGTCCGTCTCCAGGAAATCTGCAGGGCTGCTACCTGGAAGTCAGCACACACCTTCATCACCCATTACCACATCGACCTTGAGTCACGCTGGGATGCTGTTTTGGGGCCTCGGTTCTCCGGTCTCTATTCCCTAAGTAGAGGGTGTGCGCCTTGCCTCCCTCCTCCTGGAGAACTGCTAGGAGTCTGCCAGACAGTGTGGATGAACAACATATCCATGTCCCTAGAAATATAGGTTACTCACCTGTAACAGGAGTTTTAGGAATGGTATATGTTCATCCACACGACCCACCCGACCTCCCCGGCTTCGACGCACAACCTGAGCTTCCAGCGGGCCAGATCTGGCGTCATGGGGCGGAGCCGAGAGTTTTACCACCCGGGTGGGTGGGAGGAGCCAGCTTGAAGACCTTCCGGCAAGATTTAAAGCGGCAAGGATACCTGCCAGACAGTGTGGATGAACAACATATACCATTCCTAGAACTCCTGTTACAGGTGAGTAACCTGTATTTTTTTTCCCGCCATCGACATCGCAGCATCGGCCTCTTGGTCATCTTCTAGCACGCGATGACTAGGAAACTTCAAACTGTTCGTTTCTCACTGGATTTCGTCTGATGTCCTCTCCAACTTCTCTGGAGGGCCATTCGTCGGAAGTGTGCCTGCGGCAAGCAGATCCCCTTCAAGGATCCTCACTCGGCCTGTGTTCGCTGCCTGTGCTCAGACCACGATACCCAGGCCTGCTCCTTCTGCCAGGGCTTTAACAGCCGTACAAGGATCCGCTGCCGGAAGGCCCTTCAAGCTTTCCTCCTGGAAGAAAAACTTAAAGCTATGGATCGAGACCCTTCCTCCAAGGGGGAGTCGTCAGGGAAGTCCCATAAGCACCGCGAAAGGCACCGGGAGAAGGAAAGACCCAGATCCCCTTCCAGGGCCTCTGACTCCCGCAGCTCCGGCTCCAGGTCTGACCGTTCTCCCTCGAGGGCTCGCTCTCAGCCTCCCCCGGTTCTTGTCAGATTGGCTAGTGGTTCCTCCTCTCTGCAGCCTGTCAAGACCTCCAGGCCTGTATCTTCGTCCACTCCGTCTAAGGCCTTGTCTAGGTCTGGGGAGCGCCATAAGTCTTCCACCTGTCGCCCGTACTCCGACGTCAGGTCTGTCTCCCAACCGCTGCCGCCCCAGCGCAAGACTAAGGAGCTGACCTCCCTGAAGCGGACGTTGGCCCACCCGACGTCGGCCAAGCTACATAGGCACTCCCGGGAACCGGCTACCGTACGTCACCCGTCGCTGGTTGGGCAGTCGCCCTTGAAAACGTCGGCCGGGGGACTGGCGTCGGCTACTGCAGAAAGGAGGACCGCCTACCGACGTCGGTCGGAAGGCGTTGGAGGAGGAGTAGGACTCTACCCAGCCCGAAGACCAGACGGACGACCCCAGACCCGTCGAGCTCCCACGGGAACCCTCCCCGGATCGGGAGACCCCCAGGGACCCGACGCCCAGACCCGACGACAGGCCACCGGAGCCCGGTCCATCGTCTGGCCTAAATCTGACAGAGGTGAAGGAGCTCTTCACTTTCTGGTGGGACACCATCAAGAAGGATGTGGTCACCACACAACCTACTCCTGCGCCTGCCCCCCCTCCACCACCCAGGGGGTCAGCAGGACGGGCATCAACCCCTAAGGAGCCAGCGTCCCCTCCTAGGGGCAGATCTTCGGAGAGGAGAAGGCCTCCTTCAAGATCCACTTCAGGGTCACCCAGCCCCAAGAGACCCAGACGGCGTCGGTATACCCCGTCCGAGGAAGACTCCAGATCCCCTTCTCCAATCGGCGTCCCTTCTCCGGACCCACGCGACCTTCCCAGGTCCTCCCCCGGATGACCCCTTGTTCGCCGAGATAATGAGGCATATCCAGGAGAACATGGGGTGGGACGCTGAAGAGCTTGACCCCGAGAGACTACGCCTTGCCCGCTACCTTCGGCAAAAAGACCCTAAGCCTATGGTAGTGCCACCCTTGGTGGACACCTTTGTGGACGTCACCAAGACTGCGTGGAAGCGTCCACATTCAACTCCGGCAGTGCCGAAGAAGGCTGATTGCCTGTACAAGGCCCCAAGCGAGGACCAGTACCTGGCAAACCATCCTCTGGCTGACTCCCTGGTCATTACGGCCTCACATGACCGGCCTCAGAAACCGCAGCACTTGAGCACGCAGCCACTGGACCCGGAGTCCAAACAGTTGGACATCCTGGGCAGGCGCACTTACGCGGCCGCGACTTGTGCCATTAGATCGTTAAATTACCTCACCCACATGGTTCAGTTCCAGAACGCATTGTGGGAACAGGGACAAGACCTAGCTGAAAAATTGCCAGAAGGAGGAGCTGTTGCAACTCCTCCGTACGGGTTCGGACATGGGGACCCAGGTGCTTAGAGCCGCATACGACTCTGCGGACTCTTTGACCAGAGCTGCAGCCTCAGGCGTGTGTCTCCAGAGACCATCGTGGCTTCGTGTCTCCGGGTTAACCCCGGACGTACAGAAGAACATCCTGGACGCCCCTTACCATGGCGAAGTTCTGTTTTTGGTGAAGCCTCAGCGAAGGTGATTACCAAACTGCAGGAAGCCGGGAAGGCAGTCAGATCTGTCCACGCTATGTATAGGTCTCGACTTAGTTCCTTTCACAGGAACCAGAGTAGTTTTCGGCAGCCGGACCCAGAGGCAACAACCACATTCCGGCCAGCAACAGAGGGGCTCATTCACCCGAAAAGCTCAGGCTAAGACATCCTCAGGCAGAGGCCAACGAGCCACAAAGTCGGCCCAACCTGCAGGATCCAGTGCTGCCACAGCATGACTCCTTCCCGGCCCCCACCCCTCCTCTGGATCAATGGGCAATGAAGGTCGGGGATCGTATTGCGGACCACCTGCCAGGGTGGCGGTTGATCGCCACCGACAGGTGGGTGGTACAGTTTGTTGAAAAAGGCCATTATATAGAATTTGTAGACAACCCGCCTACAAGGCCTCCTCTGCTTTCCCGCTACTCGGGTCAGCATGCCCTGCTTATGCAGCAGAAAGTGCTCACGCTTCTAGAGAAGGAAGCGTTGGAACACGTTCCAGGGAACCAGAGAGGAGTAGGATACTATTCGCACTTCTTCCTGGTTCCAAAGAAAACTGGGGACCTCCGTCCAATTTTGGACCTCAGCGACCTCAACCTCTCGGTCGTCCATAAGCGCTTCCGCATGGTGACCCTTTCAGGTCTAATCCCCATGCTGAAGAAGGACGCTTGCTTGGTGTCCCTGGACATGCAGGACGCTTACCTGCACATCCCTATTGCTCAAGCGCACAGGAGGTTCCTGCACTTCGAGTTTCTCAGCCGCCATTATCAGTTCCGGGTGCTTCCCTTCGGGCTGTCATCAGTGCCTCGGGTACTTACCAAGTGCATGGCAGTGTCTCTGAGGAGACAGGGTAAGTACGTGTTCCCATACCTGGACAATTGGCTTCTCATGGCCCCTTCCAAGGAGGCATTGCTGATAGCCATTCAGCGTACCCAGACCCTTTTTCAGTCTCTGGACATCCTCATCAACTAAGAGAAGTCTCTCCTGGTACCATCCCAGAAACTGCAGTTTATAGGGGCAGTTCTGGACACCGTCGAGGGAAAAGCCTTCCTTCCCGAGGACAGAGTGGAACGCATTCGGTCCCTCATAAGGGATCTGTCAGCGAAGAAGACTGTCCCGGCCAAGACTGGTCCTTCGCCTGCTCGGACACATGGCTGCGGCCATTCCAACAGTCCCCGATGGCAAGACTCCACATGCGGGTAACCCAGTGGATGTTAAGGGTGCAGTGGGACCAAAGGCAAGACCATCTGCAGCAACCAGTCAGAATCACGAAGGCCGTGGTTCAGGACTAGCAATGGTGGCTAGATCTGGGAACCCTCTCCGTGGGGGTTCCCTTCACAGCACCATCCCCGACAGTAACTCTCCACAGACTCCTCAGGGCTGGGGTGGGGAGCGCACTTGAACGGGGTGAGGTCTCAGGGAACATGGACAACCCAGGAATATCATCTCCACATGAACATATAGGAGATGAGGGCAGTCCTTTATGCCCTGCAAGCCTTCCAGTCGGAAATTCCACCAAGTACGCTCCTATTGCAAACAGAGAATACTGCGGTAATGTATTACCTGCACAAACAAGGAGGCACACACTCCTACCCCCTTTGCAGGGAGGCCATGAGGGTGTGGGAATGGGTAATACAACACGGCGCAAACCTTATTGCGGTTCACGTCCCCGGGGTGGACAATACCGTCATTCCCAGGCCAGAGTCCACGAGTGGGAACTTCTACAGGAGGTGGCAGAGGATCTGTTCCACAGATGGGGCACTCCAGAATTAGATCTATTCACGTCCCCATCCAACGCAAAACTGCCCAATTTTTGCTCGCTAGATCCAGGGCCTGGTGTTTTCTGGCGAGACGCGTTGTCCCTTTCCTGGGCAGGCAGATTCCTCTATGCCTTCCCTCCTTTCCTGTTGATCCAGAGAGTTCTTCTCAAACTTAGCAGGGAGCTCACGCCGCTTATCTTGGTAGCGCCTTTCTGGCCCAGGCAAATCTGGTTCCCGCTACTGCATCAGCTATCTCGGGAACCTCCACTGCCTTTGCCTACCAGCTCCCATCTGTTGTCTCAGGAGGAGGGTTCATTAGTCCACCCAGACTTACATTCATTGAACCTACATGCCTGGCTCCTAGAGACATAGCCATGATGCGGTACGGGGTCTCACAAGAGGTCACAGACGTACTTTCTGCTGCTAGAAAACCGGCAACACACGCAGCATATGCCATGAAGTGGCGCAGGTTTTGTTTGTGGGCTCAAACGCGCAGTTTTTCGCTCTTAGACTGTCCTGAGAAACTGGTTCTGGAGTACCTGCTTTCCCTTTTCCAATCTAAGCTAGCTTACTCCTCGATCAAAGTGCACCTTTGTGCAGTCTCAGCCTATCATGTCCCCATAGGCCATTGTATGGTGGCTCAGTTGGATACTACACGTGCCTTTTTAAGGGGGTCCTCCACCTTAGGCCGCCTATCAAGGATCCGGTTCCTCCTTGGGTCTTGCCCTTCGTCCTGGAGCAGCTTACGCTACCACCCTTTGAACCAGCCGCGGATTGCGAGCTACGTTTTCTGTCATGGAAAACGTTGTTTTTAGTTGCAGTTACTTCGGCGAGAAAAATCTCCGAATTACATGCACTCATGTGCAAAGAGCCATATTTAATTTTCCACCAGGATAGGGTATCCCTGAGGACAAATCCTAAGTTCCTGCCTAAGGTGGTTTCAGCCCTTACCCTTAATTAGGATATCGATTTACCAGTGTACTTTCCCAAGTACACCAATCGAGGAGAAGCATTGCTTCACACCCTGGATGTTCACAGGTGTCTCAGATATTATCTGACCAGAACCAAACAGTACTGGAAAGCGGATCAGCTGTTCGTCTCCTTTGCTGAGAGGATGAAAGGAACCCCTGTTTTTAAACAGTCCCTTTTACGTTGGCTCATCCAGTGTATCTCTTTCTGTTATGACAAGTGCAACAAACCCTTGCCAGGCGTGGTCAAGGGTCATTCTACCAGAGGTGTGGCTACCTATTTTGCAGCGCTGAAGAATGTTTCCACTTCAGCTATTTGCACTGCAGCTACCTGGAGCTCGATGCATACCTTTATTAGGCATTACAGCCTAGATATTGCTTCTAGGCGAAGGGCAGGTTTCGGCCTAGCCGTCCTCCAGGGACTTTTGTCCTAGGCTCGGGCAGTGTTGTAATCTGTCTTTCCTCCTCCTGATGGCGTAAGATTGTCGCCATTGCTTGGGAATCAGTCCTAATGGTGTAACCTGCTGCAAGGGCTGTATCTCGAAGTAAGATAGTACAGTTACGTAAGAACTTACCGTAACAGTAGATCTTCGAGAACAGCTCTTGCAGCAGGTCCTTCCCGCCCACCATTCCCCCTTTGGAGGAGATAGGTTATAGCCTAATTTCCATCATTCAGGATGGAACGATTTGTCTCTAGTCTTGGCCATCTGATGGCAGATCCTCGGTCTCCTCTTCTGATGTCAGCCAGCGGCTGAGAGTCTCCAGCGGGAGAACTGGGGATTATGGCGGGACCGCCATCGGAGGCGGTCCCCACTGAAGACTGCTAGCTAGAAAATTTCCGTGGGGTCCTGACGTCTGACAGCTTCAGTCCTAATGGTGTGACCTGCTGCAAGAGCTGTTCTCGAAGATCTACTGTTATGGTAAGTTCTTACATAACTGTACTTTATTAATGCAGCTCATGATAGGTCAGTACAACCAAAACATCTTTGTGCCCAGCCTCCAGATAAAGAATCTTGATGTGATGGGGGGAAAAAGGGAGTACTCTTCTTCCACTTCGACCCTCAGAATCTTGAACTATGTGGGTCATCTACTCACATATCAGGAGGAGATCTTGAAGCAACTCAGTCTTCAATACAATCCATCCCGGATGATGCTCTTAAAGACCTTACTATAGAATTAACTGCTGCCTCGGCTGTTGGCCGTCATCTGTTGCGGGCGGCCTATGATGCTGTTGACTCCGTGGCTACAGCTTCATCAGCTGGTATTTGTGTTAGAAGACATTCCTGGCTCAGGGTTTCTAGATCTGTCCCAGACATCCAGCAATCCATCCTAAATGCAGCTTTTAAAGCTGACAAACTGTTTTAGGCCTCAAACCCAGGACATTTTTTATCCTTACAGGCCTCAGGTCGTAGATTACAGTCTGTATGCTCTCTATCATACACAGTCCAAACTTTATTATGAGGGTAATTTTCGCAGGTCTGCCAACAGACAACAGTCTGCTTCCAGGCAGCAGCCCAATAATAAAAGGAAAGTGCAAGTTTCCCTGCCTGGGCTGTAAGCTACTCTAAAGGCAACCTGTTGCATACCTTCTGTCCCTCAAGAGGGACAGCCTACTGCCTGAAGGTCACCCCTCTCCTGGGGGATTAGAGGCATGTCCAATGGCAATTGAGGGCAAATTCTCCCTACATTTCCAGGGTTGGCAAACTATAGCTACAGATGCATGGATCCTTCAACTGATAGAATCAGGTCACACCTTGGAATTAATGGAGGTCCTACCCAGTATGCCCCCATGTGCCTCTCGTAACCCCTGTCCAAGAATCAGTACTGGCAGAGGAAATACAACCCTTTGTAACAAAAAACATAATAGAACCGGTTCCCCTTCCCCAGAGGGGTTAGGGGTTTCTACTCCCATTTTTTTCTGGTCCCAAAATGGATGGGAGATCTGCTGCCCATTCTGGATCTCGGGAACCTCAGTCTCTTAATAGAGTACAAGATGTTCAGAATGGTAACCCTTCAAACACTCCGAACAAACTTCTGAACAAAGTGGAGTGACTATTCTCTGGACATGAAGGGTGCCTTCCTCCATATCATGATTCACCCCGCTCACAGGTGGTTGCTCCACTTCTGTTTTCAGGGTTGTCATCATCAGTTCAGAGCCCTTCCTTTTGGCCTGTCCGGGGGCGGGGCCCTCCCCATAGAAACCTGGTTTGTAAAATATTTGGTGGGCCCAGGGGTCAGAGGTCAAGGCCCCACCCACTGGCCCAGGGGTCAGAAGTGAACCACTATGTTCTAAGAGTTAAAGCACTGCCCATGGTCTGGGGTCAGAGGTCAACCCAGCACCATCAGGGGTCTATGCATGGGATAGACATAAGGGAATTTTGGAGACATGGGGCAACCAGCAACACACTTCTAGAAAAACATAAGAGGGAACTAAAGCTCAAATGGGCAGACTGGGTGGGCCAAAGTGAGACCTTTATATTCATGTGCACACATGCCACACACAAAAACATCGACATGAGACACATAACTCGGGGAGCTTAGTCAATCAGCCTTCTGACGCACTGGGTCAGGGATTCCCTGGACTTGAAGAATATCACAGACTGTATGCCTTTGTAATCCTACAAACACAGAACCCAGATGTAAAGTACAGTCAAGCATGGGGCTTAACTGCAGCTGCTACCCCCTTTAAAAAGGGAACGAGAACATTGTTTAACCAGGAGTAGCACATGATGCTGCAGCTTGTTTCCAGATGTGACCTGGGAGCACAAGGAAGTTAAGTGACTTGCTCAGAATCACACAGTATGCACCTAGGTGGCTGTGGGATTCAAACCCAGGTTACTAGCTCTGCAGCTCAGTGCCTTAACCCACTGTGCTATACTGGCTCAAGTGCAATGAGAACTTTGTAGCAAACAGTTGCACTGCCAGATTGTGCCATATATTATGTCAGGGGCTCAGGGAAACCGCTCAGTCGGAGGCAGTATGCCTCATGATGTTCAGAAGTCCCCGTAGCAGAACACTTTTTTCATTGATTTTTTTCCATTGTGTCAGTTTGTTATTCTCCCGGGTCTAGCAAGATGACATCTGCCAGAGCAGCAAGAGATAGGCAAGGCAGACAGGAAGAGAAGACATGGGTCCTAGTGGCAGACCAACACCAAAACACCACACAAAAAAACAGCTATGTATCTCAGATGGTTCCCATAGCATGCCACAGGCCTGGGGTGTCAGAAACCTGTTCACAGACATTCTCTGGAGTTAAAAAAAAAAAAAACCTGTTAGAGCAACACAAAAAATATTAAAAACAGATGGCACCTGTAATAACCTCACAAACTTAGTAATGCAGCCCCTAGCACCTCAGAAGGATCAACTGTCCGGCTGCTTCTTCCAATGTAAAAGGAGAAGCAACAGTAAGGCTGTAAAACCATATGTGGTCTTTGCGACCCTTAGAATAGCCAGCTGCAGACCACAAACACACAGCTGTTAACCTTCAATATCATGCTGACTTCTGGGCAGCCTCAGAGTGACAGCGACTTTCTTATTTAATTATTTTCAAATAATACAGAAAATAATTTATTTTCTCATACATAGTATTAGAAATATACATTAACCATTTGGAAGTCTACTAATTAGCAGTAGTGAAGTATTACTAATTAGAACAGTTGATATATATAAAACTAATACCATGTAATCGTGTACAATAGGATGTGGGGAATCAAGTTCAAATGTCCAGAAACTTCAAACAGTAGAAATATATTGCTGCCAGCCTCTTCAGCGGCTGTGGTTGTATCAATTAAGGAGAAAATATACCTGTAGGTAGTGAAAAGCAATCAATGAGTACTGCTGTTTAACCATGTAAAGCTGAAATCATGGAAACGAGCCTGGACCATTGGAATGCCAGCCAGGGGGAGAAGGATTACGTGTCCCAGTGGACACGCCCCCCTCCTGGGGGATGGACCTGTATCCCACTGCTCAACCCCCACCTGGGTGACCACGAGTGGAGCATGTAGAGGGAGCTGGAGCGCAGTTGTCAGTTGCATCGGGTACTACTGGCATCCAATGAAGTCACCCCACTCTTGTGGAGTGGGCAGGACAGAAAGGTTAACACAGGGATGGCACATACAGATGAAGCCTCCATCTGTCCCTCATGTCTATCCCTACCCTGTCCCTAGCAGATGGCTACTGGGGGCACTCCAGGCCTTCACCTCCACTGTGGATAGCCAGATAGGAAGACGAAGTAGCAAAAGAGCTGAGGGCAACCCCTGCCTGTGGGTAAGCTGGGGGGGGGTGGGGGCAGCACAGCAGTGTGCTGTATTTGGGCCTAGGAGTGCCAGGAATTCAGGCTGCAGGATCTCAGGGTACAGCAACAGGGCACTGGTGGTTGATGGAAGAACGTCCTGGCCAGGACCCTTGGGGAGCAAAACAAAAAAAAAAGCTGAAATCATAAAGGGAATCTTTGACCCTACCATGAGCACCCCAAAAAATTACATTGCAAATATCAACACAACCTTATCACTTCGAAAATGGTTAGGCACGTTAATGTTCACACCCTGCACAGAGAACCTAAATCAAAACATTCCCTTCCCTGAGGTTGCAACTGTTAGGATCTTCTGTTGACTGCAAATATCCAGTTAGCAACTGGAACCGGCGATAGTGGAGAAAACTGGACCTACGCTATAAGCATAGAGTTCGAGTTACGCTACTCTCTCAGAACTACATTTCGGTTATTTTTTGTATTAGTTTATTTGAGTTGGGGGGCTTCCTCCCCCCCCCACACCCCCTTAAAAGAAAAGGGGGGGTGGGGCAAACCCCCCCAACTCAAATAAACTAATACATCTTATAATACATCTTGTAAGCATGTCTAGTTACGAATTTTTCATTGCAATCTGTTATTCTTGAACCACAGTTATGTTATAGGTCCAGGGTAGGTCTGATGTTCTCCATTATTGCCCTGGAACCATAGTAGAAGGCATGTATAACCCCATTATGGTGCCTAGCCATGCGGTCAGTGCCGTTGTAAGAAAAATAAATACTGTATACCCATCCTCCATACGTAGATACATCCACATTTCCATGAATGTCCCATCAAAAACATTAATAACCCCCAACATAAACTGTTTCATAAGATCAGGTAGGCAGGATGAATAGGGTTCTGTTCCCAAAACAAAATCAGTCAGTTTGAAGTCCCACAAATTCGGTGAGATAAATTCAAAACCTCAAGTGTCCAGCACCTGAATTCTCCTCTAAGTTCTCTTCTGAAAGCTTCTGTTCAGTGGCACATTTTCTAGCAAACTAGGCTTCCATTTTCTCCATCCACCTACCCATATCCAGCCTGCCCCTGGCCCCACACACCAACTAGTCCCCAAAGTGGGGATATGACATTAGACACCAGCCACGATGGACCAGAGGCTTGTCTGACACTTTTTACACTTGGGGGCAGCCTGTGAATTATTCAATGTATTTATTTATTTTTTTTAATTTCATCCCTGAAGTTCCTGACCGTAACTTCCTTGCTCCTTCTCCTTCAGCCAACCTTTCCCCTATACCCATCCTCTAACTCCCGAGATCCTATTTGCTGACCTACCTACCTGGAACTCTGGCCATACCAGTGCCACCACCTCACCTCTCATCTTCTGCTGGCTGCTGCTGCTGCTCTTCTCTCCCGGAGACCCGGACTACCTCCCGACCGTCACCGACGCACCGTGAGCTGCCCATGTGACCCAACTCCCCGAAATCTGGCTAGGAAGCCTGCTGAAAGGTTGCTGAATGCTGACTGTACTGTTGGTTGGTGCTTTGCTGACTGGCACCCGACCATCGCTCAACCCTCTCCTCACGACTCGTCCACCGCCATCGTGTCTCTCACTCTCCACGGCTCGCCTTGCCGCATGCCGCCTCACCAAGACACATGCATATGGCGCCTAGTAAGTACTCCCCCTGGCCAATCACAGTGTGGCATGCTGGCCAGCAACCAACCAGAAGCAGACAGTGTCACACGGTGATTGGGGGGGGGGGTTTAACAAGCAAACCTAAAGGCACGTATTTTAAATAATGTCAGTGCCGTGCCCGTGCCAGCAAATTAAATGGGAGGGGTGGGTGGAATCATGCTGGCAGCTGGCACGGGTCACACAGCAGCAGAGGGCATGCGCTGAGTGCCTTAAGGGAGAAATAAAATCAAGCAGCAACACTGAAAATATTGTTGGGACTCAGCCCAGCTCAATAAATATTGATGGGGCCAATGCCCCACGGGCCTGTACAACCCGTCGCCTATGGCCCTCCCCCGAGTTTCCACAAAGTACCTTGCAGTAGTGGCAGTTGCTTTCCGCAGGAGATGCCTCTACGTCTCATATCGGGTCATAATGTCGTACACATAATGAAGCACGGCATTATGTCAAACCCGGACCTGTGCGCTGTCCATATTGATCTCCCCGAGTTAGAATCCTTATGGGGGTCCGGTAGTGGGGCAGAGCCCCCCACAGAACAAAAATTAACATTGAAGCACACAACACATTTATGCAGCACGACATTCTGCCGTGTGCGGTATTGACCCCGTGCCCTCCGTCTTTCCCTACCTGGACGATTGGCTTATAAAGGCTCCATCCAGTGTTCAGTTGGCAGCCACTTTATCCCAAACACTTCAGATGTTTTCCTCTGTGGGAATCATGATCAGCATACCAAAATCCCAAATAGATTACACCCAATGTTTTCAATGCATAGGAGCTGTCCTAAATACCTCCGTGGGGTTAGACTTTCTACCCAGGGACTGAGCAGATAAACTGATTATGCTATCACCTCAGATGGGCGATGGTCAGTATGTCTCGTCTTGGGACTACCTTTGACTCCTTGGTCATATGGCTGCGGTCATTCCCAGCGTCCCTCATGCCAGACTACATGTGAGGGTGCTTCAGTGGATGCTGAGAGTTCAGTGGGACCAAAGAACAGTTTCAAAGCTCAGGTTCTGATCTCATCCGCGAATTACAATAGTGGATGTCTGTGGATCAACACCTGTGCGGTGTCCTGTTCCAGGCTCCCATTCCTTGCCTCATTCTGACCACTGATTCCTCCCCCCACGGCTGGGGAGCCCATCTGGAGGATGTTCAAACCCAAGGGAACTGGACACACTGGAAGCACGCTTACACATCAACATCCTATGGATGAGAGTGGTCCTGTATGCCTTACAGGCTTTCAAGATCCTTCTTCCCCAGGGATGTCTACGGATTCAGTCTGACAGCTCCACAATTCATTATCTGAACAAGCAAGGTGACACCAAAGGCACCATCCAAATAGTATTACGTCTAACAGCAGTACATGTCCCAGGCATCAGAAACACTCAAGTAGATCCAGAATTCAGAAACACGAATGGGAGATTTTCCAGGGAGTTCTGGAAGACATATTCCTCCACTGGGGTCGACCAGAAGTGGACTTACACCTCCGCACAATGCCAAACTGTCTCATTATTGCTCACTAGAGCCAGGTCCTGGAACTTTATGGTTGGACGTGTTATCTCGTTCCTGGACAAGAACATTTCTTTATGCCTTCCCTCTCCTACAGAGGGTTCTACTCAGACTTCTCAGGGACAAGGCTACCATGATCTTCATCGAGCCTCTGTGGCAGAGACAGATCAGGTTCACATTGTTACAGCAATTGACTGTCCTGGACCATCTACCACTTCCCATTTGCCCTGCCCTGCTTACAGGCCAGGGGTGCCCTTCCTCATCCCAACCTTCGCTCCTTGCATCTGCATGCGTGGCTCTTGATGAAACCGTCCTCTCCAGGTTTCTGGTCTCCCCGTGGGTGGTAGAGGTTGTACAGGTGGTCAGCCATCTATCTGATCTTCCAGTTCTGTGAAATGGAAGAGGTTTTCAGTGTGAGCCAAAGATCAGAATTTAGACCCATATACTTGTCCACCACAATGTGTCCTGGGCTATTTACTCTCCCTGTCTGATGGAGGCCTCAAATACTCCTCCATCAAAGTCCATTTATCGACCATTTCAGCTTTCCATATTCTAGTGGAAGAAAAACCTTTGACCCAACTGCAAGTTATGAAAACCTTTTTAAAAGGTATCCTTTATCTCAAGTCCCCTATAGGGGACCCTGTCCCTCCTTGGGACTTGAATTTTGTTCTGGAAAACTTGCATCCTTTTGAACCGTCAGCCTCCTGTGAGCTGCAGTTTCTCTTCTGGTAAACTTTTTTTTTATTTTTTTAGTTGCGATTACGTCATACGTATTTCGGAGTTGCATGCACTGATGTGAAAATTCAGGTAAGGTTCTTTGCACAAGGATAGGGTGTCATTATGTACAAATCCCAATTTTCTCCCAAAAGTGGTATCAGAATTTACTTTGAATCAAACCATAGATTTACCAGGGTATTATGCAGAGCCTACTAATCCAGGAAAATCCCTGCTCCATATATTAGATGTGCATAGAATTTTACGATATTATCTTATTCGCACCAAACAATTGCATAAATCAGTGCAGCTTTTTGTTTCTTTTGCCCCAGAAAAGGGGGTATTCCAGTTTCCAAGCAATGCTTGTCCAACTGCATTACTTATAATAAATACAATAAGCCATTCCGAGGGGTGATAAAACCTCACCCCACCAGGGGCATGGTGGCCTCAGCAGCATGTTTTAGAGGCGTTTCAGCAACTGAAATTTGTGAAGTGGCTACCTGGTCAACTGCACATACCTTCACTAGACATTACTGCCTGGACATTGCATCCAAAAAAGTGAACCAATTTTGGCTGGGCTGTACTTCAGGGACTGTTGTCCTGAAATCTTTTCTTTTTTTTTTTTTTTTCGCTGCTTTCCATCTGCTGTAGACTCATTCCTATAAGTGTGACCTGCTGCAAGAGATTTCCTCGAGGAAGATAGTACAGTTGTGGAAGAACTTGACGTAACGGTAGATCTTAGAATCTCTTGAAGCGGATCATGTTGCCCTTCTCTCCATCCCCCTTGCTTCCTGCTTCAGGAGGATGACATGCTTGTACTCTCTACAAAAAAATTTTGAGGGGCTCACCTCCGTTCCCCTCTGAGGCCTATTGACTCATATCCGGTCACGGAGATGGAAAAGAACCGAGAAGCATCTGGGACTGCCCCTTTTTATACATACCAGGACACAACACGTGGTGTCATCGGGGGCGGTCCCAGGCTGACTGCTGACAAATAATCCTACAGTAAGTTGTTACGCTACTGTACTTTCTAACCCCCCCCCCCGGGGTTGCATCTGGAAATGAGCCTTGGCTCAGGGTGTCTCTCCCAGTTACCAATTTCTAGTAATAAGTAAGTAAATACTGTACACACACACATAAGCAGTCCCTCTACTTTGCATCGGCATGCACTTTCTCCCCTTGCCAGTGATGCTGAGGTGTCATGCCCAGAGTGAAGCCGGCAGGGGAGTTCTGAAAGTAGGGCAGAGCTCATCCACCCTTCCGACAGCCCTGATAGACATGGGACCAGATGAAACTCACCCTAGATTACTAAGAGAACTAAGAGATGAGTTAGCAGTGCCCCGTCTGATCTTTTCAACCTATCATTCAAGCTGGGGGAGGTCCCCCAACACTGAAGAAGGCAACAGTTATTCATAGAACATATGGTCCATCTAGTCTGCCCTTACCACCCCCGACTACTGCCTCCCTCCCTGGGAACCCACCCTCCTCCCTTATCCCTTTATGCCTATCTCAAGCCTTCTTGAACCCCAGCACTGTCTCCACCCCCACAACCTCATCCAGAAGCCTGTTTCAGGCATCCACCACCCTCTCCGTAAAGAATCACCCTTCACGTTCCCCCTGTAGTGCCCCCTTGTAGTCTCAGGCTATTCCCTCTAGTAGCGGTGTCCTTCTTCATGTTGGCAGGGACGTAGCTACAAGGGTGCAGTGGAACCCGGGCCCACGAGGTTTGAGGGGCCCAAATCATAATTTTGATGTTTATTCAAAAGTGAGGAGGGGCCCTGTAACATCGCCTTGCACCCAGGCCCTCTGGAAATTGGCTACGCTACTGCATGTTGGATAAGCCCCTGCACAAAAGCGGAAGCAGGGAAAGTGCAAACAACTACAGACCAGTAAGCCTAACCTCAATTGTGGGCAAAATAATGAAAACCTTGCTTATATCCTTTCTAGAAGAAAACAGATTAGACACAAAACAGCATGGCTTTACAATACAAAGGTCATGTTAAACCAATCTGATAAACTTCTTTAACTGGGTGACTAAAATAATAGAGCTGGGAGGAGCAGTAGACATAGTATACCAGGATTTCAGCAAAGCCTTCGACTTGGTCCCACACAGAAGGCTACTCAACAAACTGGACAGAATGGGAGTAGGACAGCAAGTAGTGAACTGGCTTACTGGAAGGGTACAAACAGTACTTGTAAATGGCTCACTTTCAGAAGAAAGAGTAGATAGTGGAGTGCCACAAGGATCAGTACTCGGTCTGACCTATTCAATATTTTTATTCGTGACATAACTGAGGGACTAGAGGGGAAGGTGAGCTTATCTGCAGATGACACAAAGATAAGCAAAAAGATAGATACTCCAGGTGTGGTAGAAAAGATGAATGCCAGTCTTAAGGCTCTGGAAAAATGGTCAGAAATAAAGTTAAGCCCCAAAAAAATGCAAGGTCATGCACCTAGGAAGGGCCAACCCAGGAGAGGACTTCTAGCTGGGAGGGGTACAACTGGAATCTTCCAAACAGGAAAGGGATCTGGGAATAATTATAACAGATGACCTAAACATGTCCAAACAGTGTGAGAAAGCGGCACTACGGGCGAATGGCATGTTGGGCTGCATAGGCAGGGGGATCACCAGCAGGAAAAAGGAGGTCATCCTCCCACTCTACAGATCTCTGGTGAGGCCACACCTGGAGTACAGCGTACAGTTCTGGAGACCACACCTAAAAAAGGATATCAACAGACTGGAGACAGTGCAAAGGAGAGCTACAAAAATGATACACAGCCTACAGAATAAAAACTATGAAGAGCGTTTGCAAAACCCGAACATGTACTCCCTGGAGCAGTGGAGGGGAGACATGATTGAGACCTACAAGTTCCTAAATGGAATAAACGAGGTGCAGGTTCAGGAACTGTTCCACGTCAGAAAGCACACAAGAATTTGGCACAACATGAAGCTGGAGGGGGAGGGGAATTCAGAGGTAACGCACACTAGTTTTTCTTTACCAAGAGGGTGGTGGATGCATGTAACAGCCTTCCTCAGGTAGTGGTAGGGGCAAAAATAGTGGTAGGTTTCAAGAATGCTTGGAACCGGTACAAAGGTAGCACCACACTGACTAGCAGTTAAGGGAGGGGGGTAGGCCTATGGGCAGACTAGATGGACCATATGGTCGTCTCCTGCCGTCACTGTCTGTGTTTCTCTTCTGCCAGGTTGCTGCTCAGGATGGTGCCTTGGTGGGGGATACCACAGCAACTCCAAGCAGATGAAGCCACACCCCAAGCCACGGTAGGGCCCTACCGACTCCTCCCATGCCTTGCCAGATCCTGGATCTTGACAGAGAAAAATATCCTCCTGGCTTGGGGAACCAAGGTTTCCTAGCCACACGGGACAAGCTGTGGGTAATGGTACAATTCTGCAGAAGATGTTGAGCAAAAGCTGGTGGCAATTGGACCGTCTGAAGACTGTGACTGGCAGAAGGGCTTGGACAGGTGGAAGGAGGACCTGGCAGCTAGTGAAGAGAAATTGGGAAAAAATAGAAAGTAACAAAAAATAAGTAAATAATGTAATCCTAAAAGAGCACTTGTGTTTCAGTTCCTATAGAAAGGGAAAAGGGGATGGGTAAATACAGTCTGGAATCTTCAGTGGTATCACCCACTCCTGTGATTCCCAGTCTTGCCCTGTCTGCAGCTGAGATGCACTTCCTGCCTTGGGACTTTTCTTCAGCTTTATTTTTTTGTAATCAAATTACATCTTAAGACCTGCTCTGTCACGTCCACTGTCCAGACATCACTAACAGCCAGACTGGGGATTCACCAAGCAATGCAATTTTTAACTGCAGTGTTATTTTTAGTGATGTAGCTCGATTATGAACAGCAGAAATGGGCACAAAAAAAAGTGAAGCTGACCCGCGTAGCTAGGATATGAGCTCAGGTCAGCCGGTGAAGGAGGATTGAGCGTCCCAGAAGATAGCCCCCCCCCCCGAGGGATGGAGCCACCTTCACTGCGGTGCTGGCACCTGAGTGACCACAGGTGGTAGTGTGGTGTTAAGAGTGGGAGGGAGGAAGTCAGCTAGGCACATGACTGGCACACTGTGGTATGTGGCTCCTGCACTATGCCCCAACATGCCAAAATCCTATAGGGCTGGAAGAAGCATGGAAAATGTACCCAGCTCCCATGACCACCTACTCCAATATGTTCAGACCCGCTCCACCATTGGCTACCTCTCCTGACAAGACTGTGATGGGGGGAGGTCCCCCCACCGTGGCTGCATGGAGGATGGCAGTCACAGGTAGAAGTGCAGGGGTTCAGGTGTGTCTTCGGGACTCCCAAGGTAGACAGTACTGGTGACAGGAAAGGGGAAGAAAGAGAAAGTTAAAAAGTTAATGTAAGCTCACTGTGTAGCTTCAACTTGGCCTACAAGGTAGGATATGGACTTTGGTTTTTTTTAAATATTAATGGGTATTTTCTCAACCAATACTTCATCTCTTATGGGATCAGTTAGGGCCTTTGGAGCCAGAACAGGTAGGGAACATCTGGGCAGATAAGGTGGGCCAAGCGGTCCTTTTGTGACAAATTATGCTTCTGTGTTTGTTTTGACTTGGAGTGCTTCTGCTTGCCTGGGACCTGCCTTCTATACAGTTAATTGGCCTCCAGCTACAAATGGCTGATAAGGACAGAGGAGGGGTGGTACAAACCCCGGCAAAGTCAAGGTACAAGCTGCACAGGTCCCAAGGCCTACATGTCTCTATCTCCAAGGAAGGGTGTTCAGAAAGTGCAGCTTCAAACAGCAAGCTAGCCTGAAATATACATCGCTGGACAGCATCAGCCCTTAGGAGAGCACTTAGCAGATACTTCCTCTTTTTTATGATTGCATCTCTGCAAATGTTCTATGGGTACGTCCAGAGCCTCCTCCCCAGTGTGTCAGGAAACCATGGAAGTGACACTGTATTTGTTCTATAGAAAGCTTTTCTTAAAAGTGGATGCCCTTACAAATATCATATAGCAGCAGCAGCAGCAGACCCCAAAGAGAAAATGGAAAGACTCAAGTAACCCCTCCAACCCTAACAAGCGCTCATCCTTGGGAGACTGACTTTCCTCTCGCAAGTTGGGCCACCAAGCCTGCGTAGCATTGTTTGCCCACCAGTTGGACAAATGAGAGGAATTCGCAGGGTAAGAGGGCCCTGCACGACCAGTGGACTTGGGGCATGGGCAATCTGAGGAGTGGTCGACATCCAGAACATTTTCACGCCAGAGGTCACCAGTCTCTTCACTAGAATGTAGTTTGGATGGCTCATCCAGTGTGGAAGCAGGTCAGTATTTTTCCTTGGATGAGGACAGACCAAGGGGAAGAGCAGGCAGGGTATTCAATGATGATGATCTCAATACCCTCATGAAATAGATTTGCATTACTCAAGACATGATGAAGGAGTCTGATCCCCTCAAGAGGATAGAATGCCCCAGCCCGTCACTTCTCAGCCCTTGGACACTAAAGAGTACACTTGCTGGATAAAAATTTTTCCCAAGTCCTGAGTATCGGTGTCGGAAGTGGACACCTTCCTTAGTGCTGCAGTAAAGATCACACTTCCTCTCCAGGGGGTAGCTGCCTTCAAGGACCTCTGGGCACAAGGGTCAAGTCTACAATAAAAAAGCCGTATGAGGCTGCAAGACTCTGTGAAAGCAACAGTCACATTGCCCTATATCTCAAGCTAGTTGCTACTGGCTGGGCTTGTTATCCTTTGACATCCCTGAGGACTCAAGACATGGCAAAATTTCCCTGCTAGCTATATGGGCAGGTTTTGTCACAAATGCATCATAGGGCTTGCTCCAACTCTTGGTGAGCTCACTAGTCAGTTCTGTCATGACTAGGAGAACCCTCTGGCTTGGTCCATGGACTGCAGACTTTTCATCCAAAGCAGATTTTCTCAACTTGCCTTTCTAGGGAGACAGCCGCTTCAGCCTGGGTCATAAAAGCTTCCAGGAAGCCAGGCTGGAGATCCATCTTCAGTCAGAAGGAGCTCTCCTCCTTCCCTCAGCAGAACATCTTTCACACTAACTGTGGCAGAGGAGGCTGCCGGCAATGGTGAGACCAAAGGGATCAGCACCAGAACTGAAATCTTCCCGAGATCAGGCCCACTCCTGTTGTAGCATCCCCTTAGAGATAAGACTGTCCCATCAGTGGGATGTCTTACAAAACTTGTGCACAGCATATTAACAACTCAATGACAGCAATTATCAATAAATAGGAACATTATAGATAACTGTAAGTGGCACAATATTAGATATTTCATTAATAAGAAGCAAAAACCAGTGCGAACAGCTGGTATTTCAACACATCTTTAAAAATGTCAACAGAGGCCTCCCCAAGATGCATGGTATCTGGTTCCACAAGGTAGGCAGTGCTGCTGCAAATGCCCACTCCTCTGATAACTTAAGACGGGACCTGGGAACTTTCAGGAGACCCTCCTCTGAAGAAGGGTAAGGGTGGTCAATAGCGTATGAATAAAGGAGCTCTTTCAGGTCTGTATAGGAAAAGTATTAAACTTGCGTCTCCTTGAATTGGTTGTGTTCTTATATCAGATGACCTAAAGGTGGGCAAGCAATGTGAGAAGGCAGTAAGGAAGGCTGGGGGGATACTGGGATGCATAGGGAGAGGCATCAATAGTAGAAAACAGGAAGTTGTTATCCCTCTGTACAGACAGTTGGTGAGACCCCATCTGGAGTACTGCGTGCAGTTCTGGAGACCCCATCTCCACAAGGACATAGACAGAGTGGAGGCTGTCCAGAGGAAGACCAAAATGGTGCAGGGTCTGCACCAAGACATACAAAGAAAGATTAAAGGAGCTTAATATGTGTACCCTTGAGGAAAGAAGGGAGAGAGGGGACATGATAGAAACTTTTAAGTGCCTCAAGGGAATCAACAAAGTCCAAGATGGTAGCATCTTTCAGAAAAAGAGATGTGCAAGAACAAGGGGGCACAATTTGAAGATAGAGGGACGTCAGAGGTAATGTGAGGGAGTATTTTTTCACAGAGAGGGTTGTAGATGCACGGAACAGCCTTCCTGAGGAGGTCATGGAGTCAAGAACATTGGGGGAATTTAAGAATGCATGGGACAGACATAAGGCAGTCCTAGTGGGGGGTAGGAGGAAGTAAGCTGTTGGTTAACTAGGATCTGCAGCTTATCTGTTAGGTAGGAAAATGGGCAGACTAGGTGGGCCAAGTGGTCCTTATCTGCCATGACATTCTATGTTTCTATCTTCTGCAGACTGACTATGTGTTGACTGAGGAATCATGGATATGGGTGGTACCACTAAAGATTCCCTAGTCTACTCACCCCGTCTCAGCTTAAAGGGGACAATACCTATTAAGTTCTCCCTGCCCGTGGATGCAGCCTACACTCAACCAGAATTATTGACAAGGAACTAAGTTCTTTTTTTTTTTTTTTGACTAGGCCAGAGCTATTTCTGCCTTATTGGGCATAAAATTAATTTATAATGTCAGGTTGAGTGAAATACGTCTGCAAGGACTGTACCCTATTTGGGACTCACCAGGGTACTCCGACGGCGTGAAAGTGAAATGATGAAACAGCAGAGTTGCAATTATTCTTTTAACGAAGGTGCAAAACACGTCTCATAGCAGATGGTCTGTTTGTTGGGGGGGGGGGGGACTTTAATACTTTTCCACTACACACTCATTTTCTTCCAAGGGTATAGAGTATGACAATAAATTTTATGTTTCATTCCATGCTGTGTTGGGGCTATACGTCTACTACTAGGTTTTAAAGATGTGCAGTTATGGACACAAACACAAACTCTCTGCCTCCGACCTGCCTTCAGAGCTGCCATGGTGACACCCCACCAGTCCCCTTACCTGCTCCAGCTGCCATCCTCTGTGTTGCCTTGGTTCTTCTCCCAGGCCAAGACTGGGTGGAGGGGATTTACCCTGGGTCTGCAAGGTTTTATCAGGAGATGAACATGGAGTGGTAGGGCTGTTCCCAGATACATCGGGTCCTTCAGCGAAGGAGGTAGGGCCATTTTCCTTATTTCTGCCGGACCCTTTCAAACCTACACAAGGTAGATGAAAACAAGCATGCATGCCAAACGTGCCGCTGCTGCGTCAGTCCCTGGCCTGCATCAAGCCCACATACAGTGCCCTCAGCTGCACTGCCACCTGTGGCCCCCCCAGGTGGTAATGTTTCAGTGAGAATGGCAACCCTCCCTCCCTGAAGAACATCCTCTGAGATGCTCAATCCTCCTCCCCACCCCTGTCCAGCCCCCCCAAGAACCCACACTCATTCCCGAACATGAGTCATGAGCAGTAGGCTGCTGCTGCGCCAACGGGCCAGCGCATCTTCTATTTTAATGCTCGTTTTCACAAAAAAAGGTCAGGCCCCACAGGTTACAGAAAAGTTAAACTGCTATCCAGTAGTAAATACAGAGGACCTGTATCTGATCAAACTAAGCTATAGCAGTACAAGAAATATAGACTGCAGTTCATAAGAGGAGGGAAAAACTGCAGATTATTTTATGACAGCTTCATTGGAGCTAATTTGTTTATAAATGTGTGTTAGGTTTAGTTCATTCTTATCCTACTGAATGTGTTGCAAGCAAAGCATGTAATAATCACAGGCTTAGATCAGGTGCCAAGCAAAGCCATGTGATAATCACAGGCTTAGATCAGGTGCCAAGCAAAGCCATATAATAATCACAAGCTTAGATCAAGTGCCAAGCATAATCACAAGCTTAGATCAGGTGCCAAGCAAAGCCATGTAATAATCACAGGCTTAAATCAGGTACTTGTCTTAATTACTTAGCACCAAAATGTCATACAAAACATAGTGCGCTCACACTTAACTGCATCCATTCCATTAACTTGGGTTAAGTTAACATACTAACATACTAATTGCCAGCAGATTAGGCCTTTCGGTCTATCGAGTCTGCTTGAACCTCAGATCCCATGTTGGGAACTGAAAAAAAAAGTTAAAACTGATTACTCTTGTAACTATGTCTCATTTTAAAACTATTACAAGGATTGTTATACAATTGTTGTGAATGCTACAAGTGAATTTTCCTCTCTAATATTTGTGTATATTGAGCTTCACATTGATACCTGTCTTTGTGATTTTATTGTGTTTTATGTAATGCATGTAATTGCAAAAGAGAGTTCACTCTCAGAGTGCTTTGTAGTAAACACTGGTTGATTGATTGATTAGTTCATAAAGTCATTGTCTTTTCACTAAATTATGGTGCATATTTGAAAGCAGCTATGCAAAACATGAAGTTAACATTGGTTTTAGTTGACAACAGCTCAGAAAAGTGTGTGCAAGTTCAGGACACAAATATATACTTATAAAATCAGCTGTTTCCTTGGGTTAACAGCCTTGCCCAGCCAGTTTGACAAGGGAAGTTCTCTGATGTCCTATACTTTGAAAGAAAAAAAGGAAATAAAGCAGCCGAGTCCTTAACTGGTGACCATTTTGGCAGCAGTGGGCCTTTTTGGGGGTAAGTGGGTTCAAGCCTCACTCCAGAATGGGAAACCAATTTTATTCTGTGTGCGATCCAGCAGTTATACAGTATACAATTTAGTGGGTGGAGGTCCTTCACAACCCCTGTCATTCTACTGAAATGGGCTTTTGCAACCCCTGTGATTCTGATGAAATGATGCCACTGGGTCATTTGTGACTGCGTGTCTAGCTTGCGTGCGTTAGTGTGTCTGTGTCCTTTTGTAGCTATATTTGTGTCTAATGTGTGTGGGTGTCCATCTTTGTTTATATTTGTGTGTGTTTCTGTGTCCATGTGTGGTTGTATTTGTGTTTAGCTTGTGTGTTTGTGACTAGCTTGTCTGTGTTTCTATGCCCATTTACTTGTGTTTACCTTGTCTGTGTCCTTTTTTGGTTATATTTGTGTCTAGGATGCATGTGTCTGTGCTTGTATTTGTGTCTAGCCTGTCAGTGTTTATGTCCATATGTGCTTTTATTTGTGTTTGTATATTTCTGTGTCCATTTGTGGTTATATCTGTATTTGTGTCTGTATCCTTTCTTTGTTATATCTGTGTCTAGGTGTGTGTCCATCTGTGATTGGGGCTAGCCTGTCTGTGTTTGTGTCCATGTGTGTTTAAATCCATGTGTTTTTGTGTTCATCTGTGGCTATATTTGTGTTAGCCTATGTTTGTGTGTCTGTCTGTTTGTAAGGTTATTTTTGTGTCAAGCTTGTCTGTGTTTGTGTGTCCATCTGTGGTTATTTGTGTCAAGCTGATGTCCTCTGTGCCAACTGCTTTTCCTGCTCTGAAGTTCATAATCTGCTTCTTATACCTTCTGCAAAATTGAGAAGGAAACCAATTGCTCCAGGTCACACAGTATTAAAATTTCAGTGTGATCTTTAATAGTGGCCTCACCTTCTCCAACCGCATCCAGGGCCTCAAGACTAAACATGAATAAGAGGTTGTGGGCTCTGAGGCGCACATGAAGACTTCTGACAACAGAAGGCAAGTTAAAAATTGCAAATGCATTAACTCTGACAACCCTGGAATATGGAAACTGTGCATATGCACATGCTAGTAAAAAAAGACCTGAAGAGCCTTGACAAGGTGTTTAATAAACTGGCTCGGATTACCTTGAACACTGGCTTCAGGACTCATCATTCTGACCTGTATAGTTGTTTAAACTGGAACCCCCTAGAAATCAGGCATAATTTGACGTGGATGGAACATGATCTTCAAGGTTATACAAGCCAAGGAGACTCACCACTATCCCACGATGTGTCACCAGAAATTCAAAAATTAAAAGGCTTATGGTGTTTTCCAGATTTGGGAAGCTGGGGGCTGGTTTTCACTTGGCAGCCAAGTGGAACAAACTGAGCAGTGTAACCAGGAGTATAGCATCTGCTGAGCTGTGTCAAGCACCAGAAATGAATTACAGTATGTATGTAATTGTTTTTAAATTGTATCTGAAATGGGTATTGTTAGAGCATGTGCAATATATGAATTGTGTGAGTGTTACAGGAGTACATTTGAAAATAGGCTACGTCCCGAATATATACTATTCCTGTTTAAAAGTACATTTAATACCTAAATATCGGCTGTGATGTCATAAGCAGAGGGGTTATGGCTTGAGGGCCGCCAGAAACAGCAGGAACCAATAAACTAATGGAAATACATCCTGTTTTAATTAACATGTCTCCCATGATAAACAAGGAAAGGTCCTGATATTCATATTCTTGGGGAAGATATGCAGTTGGATGCAGTGTGTGGTTGGTCAGGTGGTGAGAATACAAGCACTGTGAATTGGGAGGCCCAGGTCTGAATCCTGCCACAGCCACAGGCTTGCTGAGTGGCCTTAAGCAAGTCACACAACTGCTCTGGACATCTGTTCCTTTTGGCTGTAAAATTAGGTAAAAACAGAGGCCTTGGTGGAGCACTAAGGACCCCCACATAGTACTTACGTGAATACCATGTAGTGAACTGCTTGCACTGAAAAAGAAACAAAGGTTGACCTAAATATTAGCTGGTTCTGTTAAGAATGGGGGGGGCTCCACACCTGTTTTTTGATTTATTTAAAAAGTAACATGTTCGTTTCTTTACACTACAATTGTTAGTTCTGTACCAACACTGGATCCAGGAGTACAGTGTAGTGAAGTACAGCGCATTGACCTTGAACTACCCCCACCAGAGTTACGCTTGAGGACTAATCAGACCCTTGTCCGCCACTTAGGCCGAAACAGATCCCCAAAAAATGAGATGTTTCATCTCAGCTGGGCTATCCTGAATAATTAAATTGTTGCATAAAAAAAAATTGAAATGTTAAAAAGCATAGGAATGGGCTTTCAAAGATGGGCAGCCCCCCACCATGTCCTACCGGATCACTGCAGAAAGAGGCAGCATTTCTATGGCTGCTTGCTGCCGATTTTTGCACAATTTCAGTGCTTGACATTGTATTCAGCCAGTTGAAGGAGGATTTGTCCTGGAAATTGGCAATGAGGAACAGCTGTGGCTGAGAATTAAAAACATTGACCATGTGGAAGTGCCACAAAACTCTCTTGGGTTTCAGCTGTGGTGCAACATGACCCCCAGTTTGGACACATTTGCTGTTCTGATCTGAAGCTTTGAAAGTCCATCCCCCATCCCAGCTACCCACCAAAATCACTTCACATCGGCAATACATGTCGAGCACCCAAACAGTATTGGGTAGGTAGTAAAAACAATTTTTTTTTTAGTCTTTGCTAACCGGGTGAGGCCTACTAGGCACACATGCTAGTTTTCAGGGGCGATCTGGGAGCACTGGGGAGGTTATGTGACTTCCTCAGAGTCGCACAGTATGCAAGCGGAGGTTGTAGGACTCAAACCAATGTCTGTCTGCTGGATATAGCAAGCTCATTCACAGCTCGTTGCTCTAACCTCTGGGCTATACTGCCAACCCCAAATTCCAGCTGTGGAATGTCAAAATGTAGTAGGCTACAAATTTTGACCTGCAACATAGGCTGAAGCCTGCTGCAACATTTGCTGAGAAGCATAGAATCGCACACTTCAGTCTTTCATACAATACTGTCCCTGGTATAGTAGTCACACAAGCCGGACTCGAACTCCAAAACAGCCTTTCATGATTTGACTAGGTGGCACATGGTTCAGCTTCCACAAAGATGAAATTGGCTAGTGACAAAAATAAACAGGATAACTTAGTGAGTATATCATGAGTTTGCCTCACATCCACCTTCAGCAAAAGTGGCTTCTGCACCATCTTTGATATCTTTGCAGCTTGTATCTTGTGACTCTCTGGGTTAGTGTGTGATGTGTGTGTGTGTGTGTGTGTGTGTGTGTGTGTGTGTGTGTGCACCGTGCACAGGTGGCAGAAGTTGTTTTTTTTAACTTTATGTTTATTATTTTATGGAAATTATACACACATTCCCTCGTACAAGGTCATAAAAACAGCAAGGAAAGCATCCAGACATAGATCTGATACTCAAACAGACTCTGTAATCTTTGACAATGGTGGGGGGACCCAAGTCTGTGTAAAGGAAATGTCCCAAAAATGCCAGCCATCTCAACAGCTGTGGAATGTCCATAAGAGGTAGAATTTACATAGGTCAGATGACGCAGTCCCTACCGACTGCAGTTTATCCATGTATCATATTTATATAATGAAGTTAGGAAAATTGTGTTTTTGTAGAACACTACTGCATTCAACAAGAAATAGGTTAAATATCACCTTTTCAAACCTAAAACTCTGCAACTGACAGGTACATAATCACCCTCCTAATACAGTTGTGCTCCATATCAATTGGAGCAACAGGTATTCCGATTGACATATAAAAACCTATGGTTGTTTATTAGGACAGGATACTTGCCTCTCCAACAAGCCAGCAGCGGAAATTAACCAGAGGGTGATGTAAACCACCATTTGGATCAAAGTGGCCAGCACTGAGATCCCTTCCCACAGCAAATAAAAGCAAATATCCCCACCCATCTTATTGGGAAAGTAATATCTAAGCTATATAACAGAAACCACTATGGTTCTGAAAGGAGGCGGCAGGGAAGGTTAGGGAGAAAAAGAGAGCATTCAGGAAGTACAAGGAATCACAGAAGGAGCAAGACAGAGAATTGTATCAGTTAAAGCAAAAGGAAGCAAGAAAGGCAGTCAGAAAGGCAAAGGCCCAAACTGAGGAAAAGATAGCCAACTCAGTTAAGAAGGAGGATAAAACCTTTTATAGGTACATCAGGGAGAGAAGGAAGACCAAGGGAGGGATAGTGAGGCTTAATAAAGGGAAGGGGGTGGGCAGAGGGTGGCTATGAAAAGGCAGAGATACTAAACAAATACCTTTGCTCAGTATTCACAAATGAAGAGGGGGAGGTACCTAAACCAAACAATAGAAACACGCTGGATACAAGGGGTTTATACCAGCCCTTTCACAGAAGAAAGGGTTTTAAAGGAACTCTTAAAACTGAAGGTGGACAAAGCAATGGGGCCTGATGGGATTCATCCCAGAATTCTAAAAGAACTAAAGGTAGAACTAGTGACACCACTGACTACTCTCTTTAATAAATCATGGGAGGATGGGGTGGTACCTGAAGACTGGAGGTGGGCAGATGTTATTCCACTTCACAAAAGTGGGAGCTGGGCAGAAGCAGGAAACTACAGACTTGCTAGTTTAACCTCAGTGATTGGGAAAATGATGGAATCACTTCTGAAGGAAAGAATTGTTGAGTACCTAGAGGCCAGAGGAGCACAGGAGCCAAGGCAGCATGGATTCACAGCAGGAAGGTCATGTCAGACAAATCTAATAGATTTCTTTGACTGGGCGACCAAAGTAGTAGATCAGGGAGGGGCTGTAGACATGCCCTACCTAGACTTTAGCAAGGCATTTGACACAGTCCCACGCAAAAGATTAATATACAAGTTGGCCAGCCTGGGAGTGGGTCCCAAGATGGTAGCCTAGGTAAAGAATTGTCTGGAGAACAGGACACAGAGAGTAATAGTAAATGGAGTCCACTCTGAAGAAAGGGGGGTTACTAGTGGGGTACCGCAAAGTTCAGTACTAGGACCGGTCCTCTTTAATGTCTTTATAAGCGACATTGCAGAGGGACTGGAAGGAATAGTATGTCTCTTTGCAGATGACACAAAGATCTGCAACAGAGTTGATACACAAGGTGGGGTGGAAAGGATGAGAAGGGCCTTGGCAAGGTTAGAGGAATGGTCAAATGTATGGCAGCTTAGATTCAATGCTAAGAAGTGCAAAGTAATGCACCTAGGAAACAAAAACCCAGGGGAAGAGCACACAATGGGAGGTGAGATACTAACATCAACAGAAATGGAAAGGGACCTGGGGGTAGTCATATCAGATGACCTAAAGGTGAGCAAGCAATGTGAGAGGGCAGTAAGTAGGGCTGATGGGATACTGGGATGCATAGGGAGAGGCATCACCAGTAGAAAACAGGAAGTTGTTATCCCTCTATACAGACAGCTGGTGAGAGCCCGTCTGGAATACTGCGTCCAGTTCTGGAGACCCAATCTCCGCAAAGACATAGACAGGATGGAGGCTGTCCAGGGGAGAGCAACTAAAATAGTGCAGGGTCTGCACCAGAAGACATATCATGAGAGACTTAAGGATCTTAATATGTATAGCCTCGAGGAAAGGAGGGACATTATAGAAACTTTCAAATACCTCAAGGGAATCAACAAAGTCCAAGATGGTAGCATCTTTCAGAAAAAGAGGTGTGCAAGAACATGGGGGCACAATTTGAAGCTAGAGGGGGGATGGCTCAGAGGTAATATGAGGAAGTATCTTTTCACAGAGAGGGTTGTGGATGAATGGAACAGCCTTCCTGAGGAGGTTTTGGACTCAAAAACTGGTGGAATTCAAGAATGCATGGGACAGACATAAGGCAATTCTAGGGGGTGGAGGTTGGAAGAAGTAGGTTGTTGGTTAGCTAGGATCTGCAGCTTATCCATTAGGTAGGGAAATGTGCAGACTGGGTGGGCCAAGCGGTCCTTATCTGCTGTCAAATTCTATGTTTCTATGTAACAGAGAGATATTAACAGTCCCTGTAGATACAAATATTATGGCTCAATGTCCCATAAGTTCCAACCATTGGTACTATATGTGGGAAATACTGAAGCTTGCCAGAAATAAAATCAGTCTTCACCAGACTCATCTCTGGCTTCTTCCTCACCAGCCATGTTTGTTTCTCTGGGGACAGATTCTTTCTCTATCCTCTTCAGCCATCTCTTGGCATTTTCAGGGTCTGTAAATTGCCACGCATTTCCTGCATAGTAACCCAAAGTCGAGCTGCCAGGAGAAAAAATGAATGATGCCTAGGGTTCAAAGCTTCTGTCTGAGCCCATCAAAGAGCTTTCTGTGGGCTCATGTTTGAAATGATAGACCTGAGAAACACTTTGCATGCACTTCATTTATTAGAAGTGGGTAAGATGCTCTTGCCACCACTATTAAGTTCCGAATCTCTAAGCCCGATGTCCTCAGCAAGACTGTTCGAGAAGCATTGCCATCCATAGGCCGCACTCTAGAATTTACTCTGTGAGCTTTTCTAAGCGAACTCCATTCAAAGTTCTCAGGTAAGATGATTAAAGCCTACAGCCATTCCTTTTAAGAATGTGAGCAAATTGGAGCCCTCTGTACCTTCTGGCATATCCACAAACTGCAGATTTCCAGCACAAACCTCATTTTCCAAGGCCTCCAGTCAGCCCCCGAGTTGTGTGTTTTCCTTAGCATTGCGGTGGCTGCCTGGGTTGCAGTTGAGCGCTTGTCACAGTCCAGTACAGCGTTGGTCAGATCAACCATAGCTGCAACATGTCTGTTTACCTTCACCAGGGTTTTCTCCATTTTAGAGTCCATAGATTGCACTGTGGCAAGTATTTGCTGCTGTGGAGGGCTTGTCGAGGGCTCCGTCACAGTTGCAGCTTCGGAACACAAGGGCTCATCGGCCTTTCCTGATTTTCCAGCGCTGAATTTAGTAGCCACAGAAACAGAGGACTTTTGCCTCACCATGTTGAATTTTAGATCAGTCGAGAGCTGGTGAGCTAAGGAATTCGTTCCCAATAATATTTTTAAAGTTCATTTAGCTGTATTTATTTTATGTAGTAAATTAGCAGAGTTCAAATGTAGAGCATTCAAAAAAAAAATGCTTCCTGCCTGGAGATCGGCTCTCTAGCCCCCCCACCCTCCAGGTGGAAGGGTTTTGAAAAGTGGTATGTCCAAGGATGTAAGGGGTAACCATTCAACCCCCTGATGAGAGGCTTCACCCACACCTTTATTTTGTTATTGATCAAATTTGTAATATGTGGAGTAACTTCCCGTCACTGACTTGACAGCATCTGTTTATTTATTTGAAAAGTTTCACCAGGAGAGGCATACTGAGCTGAAATAGCTAGTTTCCAGATGCATCCTGGGGGGGAAGGGGAGGAGGGAATTACAGTAAGATAAAAATGCAGTATACGGTATATATAGAAATAAAATATACAAGAAATCAAGGATAATGCCTGAGTAATAGTAGTTAACCACAATGTAATCGCCTCAAGCAGTTGCCGGGACAGCCAAGTAAACCTCGAGGGTGCAGCGCGAGAGGTTTACAGTTGTCATGGCAACCACAAGGAGGTGATTAGGTATATAGAACCTAACAGGGGCGGTATTGTGTTATAACCGACCGCCCAGGGGCGAATGAGGCCCGACACTGCAGGCGGAGGGCCTTATAGCCCCTGGAAGGTCCAGATAGCACATACAGCCCACTGGAAAATTATTACGCAAAAAAATGGGTACTGTAAAAAAAAAATTAGTTAAAAAATGTTAATGAAAAATTAGTTTAAAGTAAGTTTTGAAATAAAATAGTTCCTCCGCCTGCAGTTGACTATTGTTAAGTCTGAAGACAGTACTTAAAAACTGCCTCCTTTTTTTCTGCAGTATCTTTTCATTCCCTGCTCCTCTCCCCCAACCCCAACAGAAAAACAGGCACAGAGACTGTCAATTTAATTTGTCTTCCTGCAGTTTCTTGTTGCCGCCCCCCACACACACACATATACTGTATGCACACATTGCAGGCGAACGATCATGCTATCTGGAGCTCCTTAGAGGGTCGGAAGGTCTGAAGGTGAACAGAGAGAGCTGGTAAAAAAAAAAGTGCCACCCCTCCATATTAGTGTGTCCCCTACTTTGAGCATTGGGAGTCGAGCCGTCGCATCTGTGTGTGTTAGTCAAGGAGTCCCGCTCTCTGAAAATGTAGGCGGCAATGCTAAGGATAAAGGTACAATTAAAACTGACAAAAACTGTTGCGCCACTTGTTTTTTTTAATTATGGGCTTTTGGGGGAGTGAGCAATCAGGGTCACAGTGAGCCCGCTAGGACTGGTGCTGTTCAGACAGTTTTTTTCTGCAGCGAGTGTGGAGGGGGTAGGGCATGCCTGTGAGAAAGTTACGGGAAGTGGTAACAGTGCTGAGCTCACGACTGCGATGGCGCTTTTTAAAAGAAAAACTTTGCTTTCTAGTTACTGCGGGGATGAAGTGGGTTAGCAGATTATTTGTTTTTGGGGGAGTTTACTGTTAATCTGGGAAATCATTCAATTGGGTAGTGGAGCTGATGGAGGCAGATTAAATTCAAGCCTGTGGACCCGTGCGGTTGAAAGGTTGAAAGTTTGAAACGGGCTGCTGGAAAACCATACGTCGTTTTTTCTATAAAATAAAGTCCTTATTTTGTTTATGTTTTTCACCTCGTGGCTGTGCGGGCAAGGGGGAGGGTTAGTCACGTGGGAGCAAGTAAGTAACGGGAAGACATCCGATTCTGTTGATCACACTGGGCAGGTTAAGTCGAGCGGAAGTAACTTGCCAGGGGACCTCACTTTAAGCTTTTTTTACTACCTGCGTGTGCTCCTTATTCTAAAAACCCTGCACAGGCGAAGCTGCATGTTTGACTGCAACAGTAAGTTTGCCGTATTCATTTTACTCTTCTGGATCACAGTGCTGTCTGGATAGTGGCCTTCTCTGCAGGCAGGGGAGAGCTCTCGCTAACCGAGATTTAAAAGATGGCAGTGTTTTCAAATTGAACGTTCTACTGGCACAAGCATTTGGAAGAGACTGGGACTCATTATTTACCGGTCTCTGTCATCTGATACCAGACCGGGTAGCCGGTTGCCTAAGCCAGTCAGCTTTAGGGATTTTCCCAACCCATTTTCTAAATCCATGGTTGACCACCATTACTCAGGCATGGTATTTTATAGTGTATGGAAAAACTAGCCACTGGGGGGTTGGGATACAGTTTTTTCAATGTTTGTTTGTTCTGCTCGGCTATGAATGCCTCCTGGTTTGAATGTTGAGCAACTGAAGTGCTGAAATTAGCCATTGCTATCTATACTGCAGTCTGTCTCTAACTGTCTGACTGGAATGTGTGTGTTTTGAACGATTGTCCAAGCAGCAGATCACCTTTCCTTTCCAAGAATTTTGACAGGTGGTGACATTCTATACTGTAATCCCATCATTGTAACATAGATAAGCAAGGTTTACAGCATACTGATGTCATAACGATGGGATTATCAGGTTATAAACTGATTGAAAACGGGTCAGTAGACACTGTCCATACATAATTATACTTGTAATATAGAGGAGGAGAACACATGTACACAAAATGTACCCACAAGTATATTGGAGCAGCAAATTCAGGTAATAAACAGGTAATATGCCTATGCCTTCGATATAGGGAGGGGGGTAGGAGTAGGATGAGCCTCTTTGCGGATGACTCAAAACTGGGAGCACTGGCAGATGGGAAGAAAGTGAGAGAGACAGTCCAGAGAGATCTGGATACCCTGGAGGATTGGTCAAGAAGGTGGGTACTGAGGTTTAATCCAGGGAAGTGTAGGGTGCTGCATCTGGGGGTCAGAAACCCAGGTCATGTATACACCCTGGGAGGGGTCTCGCTGCAAGCCACAATGAGTGAAAGAGACCTGGGAGTGGTGATAGACACCAAAATGAACAACACTGAAAACTGCAGAAGATCTGCGACAAAGGCAAACAGGATTCTGGGCTGCATAGCCCAGGGAATAACATCCAGAAAGAGGGAGGTGATCCTTCCTCTGTATAATTTATTGGTTAGGCCACATCTTGAGTACTGCGTGCAGTTCTGGAGACCTCACCTTAGGAAGGACATAGCGTTGTTGGAGAGGGTTCAGAGGAGGGCAACCAGGATGATCCGGGGCATGAGTGATAGGACTTATTTTTTTATTTTTATTTATTTAAGTCTAGGATTACAAATACCTTTGAGCTAAGGCTCTTTTACAAAGGTTCCACATCAATTACAGTCAATTACAATACAACACAATACAATACAACAAGGAGAAATACAATGAAGATGAGTGGATAAGCTGGACACAAGTGGGAAAGCGGAATGTGGCACAGAGGGGATGGTGGATACCGCTGGAGCACGGAGCAGCCAATAGCATTTGTCAGACATACAGAGGGGCATAGAGGGTGACATATAAGGAACAGTATGGGGGGGAAGTGCTAGAATGGGGAAGGAGGAGGAGGGAGAAAGGAAAGGGAAAGGAAAAGGGTGGTATGGTATAATGTGTGGGGTAGAGTAGGGTGTGAGTAGGCAGGGCAGGAAAGTGGAAGTGGCCAGCGGGATTAGTGCATGGTGTTGGTTTGAAGAGGACTAAAGGGGCTGGTTATATTTAGCAGTCATATGAGCTGGTAGCAATGAGATGGCGACGGAGCATGGCTTTGAAAGGGCTGAGTTTTGACATAGAGGAGATGTTCAGACTGAGTTCATTTAGCCAGCTAGGTCCCCTATGGGCAAAGGATCTTTGTCCCTGGGAGGTGCGGCAATGGGGAACTTGGAGGAGTTGAGTTTCAGATTTCCTGGTGTTACGGGTTTTCAGGCAGGGTCGCAGTAGTGCTTGGACACTGGGAGGTGCGAGGCCCATGGTAACTTTCTTAGCCATAGTACATGTTAGATACCTTATGCGGTTGGAGAGTTGTAGCCATCTGGTTTGCGCATATAGGTCACATGTATGTGTCAGATGGTGGGCAACAGTGATGAGCCTACAAGCCTTGTTGAGAGATGTCAATATTCGTCGGAGCGCAGTGACTTATGAGGAAAGGCTGGAAGTCCTTGGGCTGTACTCACTGGAGGAAAGGAGAGATGGGGGGACATGATTGAGGTCTTCAAATATGTGAAAGGGATTAATTGAGGCAGAGCCAAAGAAATGTTCAGGCTAAAGAAAGGGGCACAACCAGGGGGCATGAGTGGAAATTGGGGGGAAACTACAGGGGAGAATGTAGAAGGCATTACTTCACTGAGAAGGTGGTGGGGCCATGGAATGCACTACCCAGGAGTCTAGTGGAGGAGGTACAGTGGAAGGCTTTAAGAGGGGGTGGGACAGGTGCATGTGTATTCTGAAGCCAAAGCTGACCCTCTCGGGGGCTGGGGGGGGTGGAGGAGCTAACGCCCAATAGGGGCTGGCTACCGAGCAGACACGAAAGACCGTTAGGCCTATTCTGCTGGCTTTTAGTATGTTAGTATGTTAGTAATACACATATGTGATCTGCAGTGGTAGACTTGTCAGGATGTAAGTGCAGGGCGGGAAATGGAGACCAACTGGCACAGTGTAGCAACTGCAGACAGAGAAGTTGGACAAAACCTGATGAAGCGAGGATGTGCAGATTGGTGTGATAACATGGGAGGGGAGACAAGATTATAAGATAAGGGACAGAGAAATGGGTAGGTGGGGAGGAGAAGAGGTAGGAGAACGGGATGATAGAGGGTGCGGAGACAGGAGGAGGAGGAGGAGGAGGGGACTTCCGTCCCTAGGGGATGAAAACCTGCCAAGGGTAGATGAAGCATGAAGTACACCCAGCCTACGACAAGGACATGAGGACTGGATAGGGAGTGAGAAGTTCAAAGGGCTCATGAAATTATGGGCCTTCCAGGTGAGTCAGTGCACATGGGCGAAATGGGAGGTGTTAGCAGCAGTTACAGGAGGGAGTAGTGAGTTCAGACAAGAGGGAGGCAAGAGAGAAAGAGGAGGCATTCCAGATGTGTAATGGGAAAGAGTTCCAGAGTTTGGGGAAGCGGAAGGAGAAATCAACTTGGCCAGCTGAGGAGGACCTGGGTGGGAGAGCAAGGGAGCAGAAAGAGGAGCTGCGAAGGGCATAGGAGGAGGGTGAGGAGATAATAGAGGAAAGGTAGGAAGGAAGGGAGAGAGCCCAGCCTGTATTTGGCTATGAAAGAGGCACAATGGGCCAGGCATCTGTTAATGGAGGAAAAGAAGGGGAGGGAAGTATAGAGAGCAGTGGTGAGTTCAAGGTGGAGCATCGAGTGCAAAGCAGCAGAAGGAATGGAAGAGAAGGTCCAGTCTAGACAGGGTGGATTAAGGAGCAGCAGTACAGACAATGTCTACATAGTCAAACAGAGGTAGAATCATTTTCTGAACAACAGCTCTGCGGGCCTGCAGCTTTGGTAGCGGTAAACCGCTCTGAGTTTGGGATGGCATCTCCCTGTGCCTAGTGCCTTGATCGCAACCCCTTGAATGCCAGGCCCTTTTGATTTTTAAAGTTTGACCGCTATGCCTTAACTTCAGCAGACCATGACTCCAGCCCACCCCCATCAACGCTATTCAGGCCTTCACTTTGCAAAATTCTGCTGACAGCCAGCAAGCCACAGAGAGTGACTGGAAAATAACTCTGCTTACGGCTCACGCTGTATTTTAAAGGCGCAGTCCTCCCTAGTTGTACATTAACATGATTTCAAAAGCTAATAAGGCCAGGCCCTACCACTTAGGAAATGGTAAGTACATGGCCATAGCCCCCCCCTACACACACACACACGCACAGTTCTGGTGTGTGTGAGTGAAAATTATTTCATTTATATTTGGTCAGGAAACGCAGCCATATGACTACCACAAAATTCCACAATCCTAGCCTCCTTTGTGAGAGTCACAGTGACTAAAAATAAATATGACTGCATATCATTCAAATTAAAGGAGTACTACAGTCAACATTTTTAAAAACATATGTTGTGCAGTGTTTTGATTGGCGTGTTAAGTCCTGGTTTGTCCTTTCCTTAGTTTGCTGTTAAAGAGTTTTTTTTCTCAATTTGCCTGCTAGATTTATGGCCACTTACCATGGTTTATTGCTCTTCTTCCTACAATGCCTTCTGTCCCATGTGACAGTGATCTGTCCGGGACCATATATTCAGCAAGTACTGGTTCAAAGTCAATTTTATAGCAGTACGACTCTGATTTTGTCACTTTCCTTATCTGGTGGGCACTAAAGCTACAGTCTAGGGACGTGGATATGTTGTTCATCCACACTTTTTAGCATGTCCCTTTTCCCTTTACTTCTTGCCGGAATGTCTTAAAGTTGGCTCCTCCCACCCACCTGGGTGGTATAACCCTCGACTCCACCCCATGACACCAGATCTTCCTTTCTGTTGGAAGATACAAGTTGCCTCCTCACCGCTCCCGTGTTCTGTAGGCCCTGGCTTTGTTTCCTTTAGAGTCTTTGAAGATTAAGCTTATTCAAACTAGCGATTGCGATCATTGTTTCTCAATCATGGAAGACAAATCTTCCACCAGTTTCCACTGGTGTCTGTGCGGCCAGAAAATGTCATGCACAGACCCGCATTTCTCATGCATCTACTGTTTGGGTGTCGGCCATGACACTCAGGCCTGCGAGATTTGTCTCACTTTTCACCCAATCATTCTTGACGACTGTCTCACACGACAAGCTGGGCAGACCCGAAACATGGAATCCACTGGTGAAATCGAAGGAGGCCCAGTGGGCAGTCTCCATGGCTGTGGGGTCCGCTGAGCAGTTAGAGCAAATGCAGGCTTTCGAGGAAGAGGCAGCATGGGCTGCAGAGCTCTCCTCTTAGCCGATTTTTGTTCCACTCAATCTGGGCTCCACCTTCTTGAGCTCCTTTTGGGGGATGTGCCAGTCTCTCCCCACTAAGGGTGAGGGACCTTTGGGCATGCATGTCTCCCAGTCCCATAAAAAGGACAAAGAACCAAGAGATTCTTCATCTCTGCAAAGACATTCTTGGGATCAAGAGTGATCTTGGTCACAGGGATCCCCAGTCTCGACTTCAATCGAGACTGCTACTTTGGTCGCCGACTTCTCGGCTTTGCCGACTGGTCAGCCAGTCGAAATCTCGATCGATGACGCAGTGGAGATCACTACCGACCCTGTCGATCTGTTGTCCCCAATGAGGCTGACAACTCACTTACCAGGACACAGCCCGCTGGTAATCCCATCGAGGAAGCGGTCCCTGATCTGGGAAAATCACTGGTCCCCCGAGTGGCCCGGTGAGCCACCCCGGTCGAAGTCTCAGACCCCCTTGACCAATAGGCCAAGAAAGGCACATAAGCGCTCAAAGAAAAGGTGATGCCAACGCTACGAAGATCTCATGTAGCAACAGCTGATCTTGTCCAGCCAGAAACCGGCTTCAGTTTCAACACCTGCCATTACTTGGCTTTCGCCTTCTAGGCCAAAGCCAGCTCCATCAAAACCAATCATCTCGGTTCCTCTGCCCGCGGAGCCAATCGAACCCACCCCGGATTGGCCAAAATCGACCTCTCCACCGATAGTGGTGGAGCCGCCACCTAAACAGTCCACAGGAGGGGCTCCTTCGAAGGAAGCTCTGACTGTTCCAGGTCTTCCCCTCAGGAACAACTACTTTCTGGATGCTTCCACTACTGTGAGTACATCCTCAGAGAGACCAAAGCCTGGAACTCTAGCTGCTCAGGTACCAGGCTGTCAGGTGCAGGGATTGAAGGTCTGGATGGAATACCGTCCCCTGATTGACTGATATCAGGTCTGGGCGTGCTGGAAGATGCCTCGGAAGCCTGTTGCTGAGGCTGAGGAGATCTGGATACCAGAACTGGTGGGGCCAATCTGGGGCTACCAGGATCACTTGTGCCTTGTCCCTCCTCACCTTGAGAAGCACCCTGTGGATAAAGGGAAATGGAGGAAAGGTGAAGAAGAGGCCTGGGGTCCATGGCCTTGAGACGGTACCTCCCTGCAGCGAGCCCTGCTTGGGGGGGGGTGGGCATGAACAGCCTCAGCTTGGTATTTTCCTTGGAGGCAAACAGGTCCACCAGTGGTTTGTCCCAGTGGGAGAACAGGCTGTGAGCTACCTCTGGTTGGAGAGACCACTTGTGGGATGTCTCACCTACGTGACTGAGGGCATCCGCCAGTTGATTTGAGGCTCCTGCCCCATGTATGGCTATGAGATCGGCCTCCATTCAGCTCATGAGTATCTATCATGGACGGGGCCTTCATCATTAACGGGACTGCTCCTCCTGTCGACGAAGCCTTCTTTGCATGCAACATCTTCGATGGGCCATACCCAGTCAACAGAGCCCTCTCTTTCTCTTCTACCATTGCCATGGGCTACCTCCCCCCTTGTCGATGGGGTGTTCTTCATTGGTGGGGCAGCTCCCCCATCGACGGGGCATTTGTTGCTCCCCTCATCGTCAACGGGTCATCCCCATTGATGGAACATTCCTCATCAACAGGGAGGCTTCCCCCATTGACGGTGTGTGCTGTTGCTTTCCTCTCATCAATGGAGGCTCTTTCCCCATCGACAAAGCACTCCTCGTCAACGGGATGACTTCTCCCATCAATGGAGCATCATGTTTTCATTCCTCGTTGATGGGGATACTTCCCCCATCGATGGGACATCTTGTTTTACGTTCCCCTGCTGACGGGACATCCCCTTTTTCATTCCTCGTTGATGGCGCTGCTTCCCCATCGACTGGACGTCCTTCCCTTCATCCCTTTCATTGGGGTGGGTTCTCCCATCACTGGCGGGGGCTTTGCGCCTCGGGCATCCCCAGTCCAGGGGTCTCCCTGCCCATCCTGTCACCAGCGCCCCTCGGGCACCCCTTCTCTTGTGCCGTCAGCCGGGGTTCCTGGGTCTTGCCCCTCATTCCTTGCCCCTCCTCTGGTGCCACCCTGCTGGGGTTGGGATGCCCCCCTTTCTGGTGTTGCCTGGTTCAGCCTATCTCCTCCTGGTTCCTCCTCCCTCCTCCTGTTTCCGGGGGTCCGTGCCTGGGGGTCCGGCTCTGGAGTTTCCCTGTGGGGGACCTTTTCTGCCCATGCCTGGGCTTTGGTGTCCCCTCCCTTCCCCTCAGTCCTGCCCCACTTGGGCTTCCCAGTTCTGCTGCACCCATTCGGGCCTTCCTGATTTACCACTGCTTCTGCAGCTGCCTCTGTGGTCATCTTGATGGCTCCTGCCTGGCCCACTCGGCCCCATCACTCCTATTCTTGTCTGCTGGATGTGGTTCCCAATGCCTTGTTTGCTTCAGCATGTGGGTTTGCCCTCCCTTGCCTTGCTGCTTCACAGCCTTTCCTATGTGGGCTGCATGGTCCAGTGCCTCCATGCCTCGTGTGCTTTGGCTTTGGCGCCTTCTCCCCGCCACTGCCTCCCTGCCCGGGGTCAACCTTGTCAGCACTACCCATGTACGCCCTTTCCATGCCTTCCTGACACTGGCTTCCTGTGGGCCCTAATGCCATGGCTGCCTCTGCCCGTCTGTCTGCCACTGCCATCAAACTGTGGCACCCCGCCTGGCCTCGGTTGTCGGGTTTGGCACCCAACATCCGCTTGTTGGCTGCCATCACCCCTTCTGTGGTGCTCCATTTTTGGTCATGGTCCCCAGGCCTTTTTGGTTTTCTGCCCACCATCCAATCATGCCTGCCAGTTGGCCCCAGACCAATCCCTTGCCCCCCGGTTCCCATCATCTTCCTTGACTGCCTGGATGTCCCGTTCCTGTCCCTCTCCCTGGGATACTGTTCGGGTCTCCAGTGGTGTCTCTTGTGGGGCATCTGTGTCTACCCCCATCCTGCAACGTCCTCCTGGTGGGGCCGGGCCTGCCCCACCTCCTTGACTGCTCTTCAGGGCTTGCTCCCCACCTCCTTCCACATGCCTCAGAGGTGTCCAGGTGTCCTTTCACCCATTTCATCGGAGGCCTGCTTCCTTCTGGTCACTTCCCTCCTCTCTGCGGTCCTTTTGGAACTTCTGCTGTTCTCCCTCCTGGAGCCCCCTCAGTTGTTCTTTGTTGTGGCCTGCCCGGTGCTCCTTGCCCCAGTGCTGTCCACTCCCTGCACGTGTGCTGTATGTTGGGTGTGCTCTCCTGGGTTTCCTTTTCTTGCCATGGCCTTTCGACCCCTGCCTTGTCAGGTTGCATCACTGTGCATGGCCTATTACGTTTTGCTTTTCCGCATCGACATGTTTCCATCTGTCTCTGATGGTGCCTTGGATTCCCTGCTGGGCTTGATGTACGCCATTGCCTCTTGCACCCCTGCTCGGCAGGTTGAATCATTAGCATGGCCCTGTTCCTACTCTCCCTTCGTGGAGTACTCTCTTCCTCAACACACCTTTGGCTTGTCCACCTGACAGGGTGTTGTTTGAGATGACTTAGACTTTGTGTGAAATGCTGTCCCTTTCTGGGATCACACGGCCATTTCTTGGATTGTTCTGCAGCTCCTCCATGGCTTCTGCCTGGTTCCTGTTTGCCACCTCTTTTCTGTTGTCACAGATGTGCCTTTTTGGCATTTCTTGGTGCCATGTCTTATATCCTGCTTCCTGCTCTGCTTGTCCTCCCTTTCTTATAATTGCTTGGTACTCTCCCAAGAGTAATAACGTACTGCAGGAGACTAGTCCGTAGAAGAGAATATCGTTGCGTAAGAACTTGCCATAACAGTAGATCTTTGAGGTACAGTCTCTTGCAGTAGGTACAATCCTGCTGTCCATCTCCCTTGCCTTTTTTGCTCAGGGTTCTTGGATCTCAGGATGTTGGGATGGGTGTTTTTCTTGGTCCCTCGGTCCTCAGCCTTTTTGCGTGCTGCATCTGGTGGGGAACAGTGTGTGCCTGGGGCCGCCCCCTTTTATACACAGCCAGAGGAAGTGATCTATGGGGACAGCCCTATAGAAGAAGAAGAAGAAGAATCAGCATTTATATAGTGCTTTTCTTACACAGTGTGTCCCAAAGCACTTTACAAGCAATGCTAGACTGGTAGTGAAGTGACTGAATGTGTAGTGGCAATCATATCACACATCATCACCCACACACAGCCTGGATAATTGCATGAACCAGTTTATGGGAAGGGGAATGTTGGCCAGGACACAGAGAATGTCCCCTACTCTTTGCGAAGAGTGCCCTGGGTTCTTTTACTTCCACCTGGACAACACCAGGATGGGTAGAAGGGACCTCAGTTTAACATCTCATCCGAAGGACGGCACACCCCAGCAGTACAGCACTGCCCAATACTGCACTCGGATGCCAGTGATTTTTAGGTGCAAGTCCAATCCCGTTGAGGGACGAGAGCCCACGATCTTCTGGTCCAGAGGTGGATGTGCTACCAACTGAGCCACGCTGACACCTGGGACGCTGGAACAAGCTACTATGTGACAGCTCCACCTAGCAGACTCCCAAGAATAATAACCTTCTGCAAGAGACCATACCTCGAAGATCTACTGTTACAGGAAGTTCTTACATAACGATACTTTCTAGGAGTGGTATATGTTGTTCATCCACACTGACCCACCCGACCTCCCCGGCTACGATGCACAACCTGGCTTCCAGTGAGCTAAGATCTGGCGGCATGGGGCACAGCCAAGGGTTATACCACCCGGGTGGGTGGGATGAGCCAGCTTTAAGACCTTCCAGCAAGAATTATTTCTTTTTTTATATTTCATTTTTATTGAAATATTTTCTCTTTTTTTTTTTCCAGATGCATAAAGAAATGCATTCCATGAAACATCATTACAATGGCAGTGCCTATGAGGCCGGATATTCAAAAGGGTTGCGCAATGCACAATAGAGTTGCGCCAGCGCAAGTCAGAAAATGTGCCATTCTGCGATATTCAGCAGGAGGCAGTTGCACCACTGAAAACATGCTGAGCAACAGCGCAATGATAATGAAGGCATGCGCAACCGAAGGGGGTGGAACCATGCATAAAGTGCGCACTGCGATGTTCAAAGACTTGGCGCAATGCGCAACAAATGGGAGCAGGCGGTTGCTGTTTACAGCCGGAAATTAGCCAAAATAAAATGAGCAAGGAAGAGGCGCAAGAACGCTACAGGGAAGCCACATGAGGCAGGGAGAGAGACAGAGCAAGACGGACAAAGAGGGCAGGCCAGGGAAACAAGAGGACAGAATAGGGGCAAGGGAAGGTGTGTGGGGCCACAGTGAGCAGAGGTCAGTAGGTGTACCCAGTGCAGTGGAGGTAGCAGTCAGGACAGCGGGGGGAACAAAGCAACAACAGCCGGGGGACACAAGCCAGGGACATGGACAGTGCCACCTTCCACATGGAAGCTGTAATGAGGGGGGTGAGAAGGCATGCTGCAGGGGGACGTGGCCGTGGAAGGACCATCGGCGGTACGCCCCCAACAGGCAGTACAGAGCCCGCACCAGCTTTGAGCTGTACTCAGATGTTGAGATTGTGGGCTGGTACCGCCTGAACAGGGCAATACTGAGGCGGCTCTGTGAGCTGTGCAGTGATGTGATGCAGGCACCCACACGACGGAGTCATGCTCTGTCAGTGGAGACAAAGGTAACAGCCTGCATGTGCTTGCTCACCACGGGTACCTTCCAGAGACCAACAGGGGACACCACAGGCATAACACAGTCGGCCACGTCACGCATCCTCACCCAATTCCTCAGCGCACTGCTGCCACATGCTGCGGAGTACATCCATTTCCCCAGCACCGTGGCAGAGCACACAGCAAACATACAGGAGTTCCACAGGGTAGCACGTATGCCTGGCATGCTAGGGGTGATAGACTGCACCCATGTGGCCATTCATATGCCACCTGGCCCCAATGGGGCCACCTATATGAATCAGAAGGGATATGCCAGTGTCAACTGCCAGGTGGTGTGTGATGCCAGTGGGCGCATCATCAATGTCTGTGCCACGCACCCTGGGGGAGCACATGATTCTTTCATATGGTACCAGTCAGCACTGTGCCATTGATTTGAGAGTGGGGACATCCCCACAGGACATCTAGTGGGTGAGTATGCATGTAGAACTGACAAATCATGGGCAGGGGTAAGCCACAGGTGCCATGGGTGTGGCACACAGGGTTAGGGGCAGTCTGAGCCTGAACAAGACACTAACCTCCACTATCTCCCTCCTTTCTTGTATATACCCTATTCTTCACATTATCTTCCTGCTTCCCCCCCCCATTTGATTTGCCTATTGATTTAATGTGTTTCACCTCGTAATTACTTGTCCTTGCACTAATGTTTTCTTCTCTTTTTTGATATTTGTTCAGCCTATGTGTATAGTATTCCACAATGTACTTTACTTGTGTCATTCATTGTAACCTTATTGCTTGTACCTAATTTGACACGGAACCTTTGTAAAAGAGCCTTGGCTCAAAGGTATTAATTCCTAGTACTCAATAAACTAACATAAACTATCTCCACACAGGTGACAGTGGATACCCACTCCATCCTTGGCTGCTCACACCCTACTGGTGGCCCATGACCCCATCGCAGCAACGCTTCAATGAGGCACATGCCGCCACACGCAACATCATTGAGCGGGTGTTTGGGATGCTGAAGGCACGTTTCCGTTGCCTGGACACCTCCGGCGGTGCCCTACAGTATAGCCCCTCAAAGGCCTGTGCGATATTCCTGGCCTGTTGTATCCTGCACAACATGGCCAAAGACCGTGGGATAGCCATACAGGTCAAAGAGGGGGACAGCGATGGGGACAACGGGTGACAACGGATGGATGGGCAGTCCCCTTGGACGACGGGACCCCCGACTGATCTGGCTGGCCCAGCTGCACCGGGACACCATCACAGAGGAGCACTTCAGCCAACACAGGTAAGTCATGGGGCCATGTGCAACCACCAGTGGCTAGGGCACAACCCACGTACACACATGGAAACACACCAGGGGTGCATGATGGCAAGGGAAGTGGCAGGGCACAGAAGCACACACATACAACCAGGGAGGGGTGAACAGTAACACGCCACATTGACGGACACACACACACACACACACGCACACACAATAGGCACACAGTGCACAGGCGTCAGGTGCAAAACAGAGCCGGAACACAGACACTAGCAACACACGTCCACAGACCACCATGTCCACTGACTGTCTATGTGCGTGTGTCAGATGCTGGGTACCATCGCACTTTGGTGTACAGCGCAATGCAGGCATCATCATGCACATGCACCTCTGGACAGCAGTCGGGAGGGTGTGCAGGTGGACCATGTGTCTGCGTGTAGGGCTGGGCACCTAGCGGTGCACTGCCCACCAAAACACACAATGCACACAGGGCAGCACCAGACAGGGCCCGCACTGGGAGACAGGTCAGTCTTGCGGCACAGTGCCACGTCCACCTCGGATGCGTGGGCGGCCCTGCCGAGATCCAGCGGCACTGGCAGGCTGAGCATGGGCCTCATGGGGTGGCACCGATGGTCCACCAGGGGTTTTACTGCGCAAACGCGACCGTGCCCGCACAGGTGTCTGCAGCACACCGAACAAACCTGCACCAGGAGTGCTCGGGATGCCCACAGCTGAACCCAGCGTCGACAGGGTGGGTGTCACAGGACGCCGGGAATGGGGAGTGGATAGCAAACTGCGCAGTGTGAGCGACACATGGGCACCTGACTGTGTGCCCATTGTGGCCATGACAGCGGCCAACGCCTGTGGTAGCCTGTCAATGACAGCGGTCACATCCTCCCACAAATGGTCAATCTGTGACAGGATCCTATCGGTGTCCCTGCTGTGTTGCTCCACGACCCGCTCCAGGTCCACACACAGTGCCTCCATGGATGTTGCAAGCTGCATCTGCTGCTGTACTGATGCCTGCAGTAGGCGGGTGTGCTCGTCAAAGAGGTCATCTGCCACCTCGGCAACCTGTCTCTCAGGGTATGGAAGGGCCTGATGTTCAGCACCCTTGAGGGTGGGCGCTGCTCACCAGGACCAGGTATGGGAAAGTCCACAGGCGGTGCACAGACACCACCGCTGAGCCCTGTACCCCCAGTCCCGGTGGGTGATTGCTGCTGCTGCCCCTCCACCTGCTGTGCCCAAGGGATCGGCTGTTCCACCACTGTGGCTGCAACAGTGCCACTGACCTGACCAGCCACCAGTGCTGCCTCACCGGTGCTGACAGGCGCAGCCTGGGACTGTGCTGACATGCTGGCACACACGTCGTAACCAGCCAGGTCCATGAGCATGTGGTAGCCTGCTGTGTGTCCATTCTGTGATACACACATGTCACTGCCCATAATGATCGTTGCATCATCAATGGTGAAGGTCTGTGCCACAGCCACAGCGTGCTGGCATGCTTGGATGCCAGACCGCTGAGACACAGGAAGGACCTCCCCCACACCTGTCTCAATGACATCAGTGTTGACAGCCAGGTGGACCCACTGTTGCAATGCACGCTGGCTACCTGCGGAGGCGGATGGTCCCTCCTCCATCTCCAGATGGCTGTCCGCAGTGGACAGGCCCTCCACCGCTGACCCCTGCAGACATGCAGGATCTGTAAAAGCAAGTAAGGACATGTTAGTGCATGTGATCTACCTTCCCCCCCAGACCATGACGTACCATGCAGTGATGGGCTACCACCTGTCTGGAAGCCACCTCCTGGAACGCCTTCAATGGCACTGCGCTGCATGCTTGCAGAGAGCCTGTCCTCTGCCGGAGTTAGCTGCACTACCTCCGGCTGGCCCCAGCCTGTTGCAGCACGTGCCGCCCTGATGGCAGCCACCTTCTCCTTCACACTCCTCCTGTCGGTACCTATCTTCTTCTTACACTCCTGCACAGAGTGCTGGTGGCTGCCGTGCAGGTTGACGGCACGTGCCACCCCCTCCCATGCAGCAGCACAGGCCTGAGGGGTGCCCCGCCGTCCACTGAGCAGTGGCTCCTGATCCAGATAGGCCTCGAAGAGTGCCTCCGTCTCGGCCTTAGTAAAATTGGGCCTCCTCTTCCACCCACCATCGTCCTTCTCAACCAGTCCACGCTCGGTCATTATTCAGCCTGTATGGGTGACAGTGGATACCTGTGACTGTGCAGTACAAAGCAAGTCCCTGAGACCACAGTCCAGAACACCACACAGCATGCAACTCACCTATCAACTGCAGTAACCAAATATGGCCACTGCAGAACAGTGTCGCATTTTAATAGCACAATCCATGCAAATTAGGTGTGGAGCAACTTTAATGAGATCCAAATCGCGCTGCTGCGCCATTGAATGGCTGATCGGATGATTTGCATATAATGGCTGAATATCGCGCTGTTGCGCTTTGCGCAATAGGGTTGAACGTGCTGAGCCAATGGCGCAGTTCTGTGGCTGCGTAGTACACTGTACTGCACATGCCCAGGTAGCTTACACAGGTGTCTGCCGTGTTGATGATGTGCTGTGCGCGGTAGGCAATTCAGGGCACGGCCACCATTGTGCCAGTGGCACTATGGCGAGGGTCACTACATGGCGCTGTGGCACAACTGCGCAATAGTTCGCTGTGGCAATGGCACACAGGCGACCAATTGCGCTAGACGCATAGACATCCAATGGCGCTGTGCGTGGCCTTGCGCCAGAGACCCATGACCCTGTGCCTGACCTTTGCCCCCTTGGCGCTATACGTCTGGCATGTCTGCAGCTCTATCGCGCTGTTCGGTGACAGCGCGATAGGGAATGGCGGTGCTGTACCGACAGCACGATAGGGAATGGTGGCGATGTATTGCGCAGCAATTCCACATGGGGTTGCTGCGGAGTGCCATATTGCCTACTATAGCACTGGAGATGGCACGCAGGAGAGTCTCTCAATGGAGTGCCCTTGAGCTGGCCAACCTTGTGGCCATTGTGGAGCCACACTATGGCCCACTCTTTGCTGAAGTGTCACTGGACAGGGCCAGGACCCAGGTCTGGCAAAAGGTGGCCAATGACCTGGAGGTGGACACTGGCCACAGGAGGATGGCTGAGCAGTGCAGGCACCAGTATGGGGACCTGCGACGGAGTGAGCCGGAGTGACTGGCATGTCTGTGGTCACGTGCCAGGAGGGGCGTGGTGCCTCTTCCAGGTGGGTGATATGTGTACACACCTGTATGGTCCATATGGGTAACACTGTCTTCTGTGTCCAGCACATAGGGGAGGGATGGTCTAGGGTTGGCTGTGGCGGTGTTTACAGGGTATGGGATGGATGGGTCTGGCTGGGTGGGTGAGCACACACATTGGGGCAGGGGGAATATGCTTTGGGTTTGTACTGATGTGTTTCTCTCCTTTTGTTTCCCACAGGCGTGACAGAGTGGACGAGGGCCACGGAGCAGCAGCGGAGGGTGGTGGAAGCTGAATGGGAGCGTGTCGGGGAACAACCCCAATGCCAGCGACAACCTGATGAGAGTGAGTGCCATGACACCATGATTGCTATTGCATGCTGTGTGACAGGGTGGGGAGCAGGGCATGGGCACCATCCATGGACACCACTGCCATGCACACGACATGTGACAGTCAGCACTATCCAGTGGCACTGCATGTCAAGTGTGTTGGACAAGTGGAACACCCTGCCAGAGGAAGTGGTGGGGGCTGAAACAATCACGGGATTTAAGAATGCGTGGGATAGACATAAAGGAATTCTAGAGGTCAGGGTTAAGGGGAAACAGACTTCTAGGAAAACAAACTGAACTTACAAGCTCAAATGGGCAGACTGGGTGGGCCATAGGCCCTTATCTTCCGACACTGTCTATGTATCTATGTATCTATGTATGTCTGGGAGTGCGTCAATGGTGGTCCATGCGTGCACTGGGCACGTGGCTGTGGCACTGCCTGCCCACCGCATAACCACGTTACTGTACGGCCTTGGTTGTGCTGTGCTGGACATGGGCGGTGTGTGTGTGTGCAGTGGTACACATGGCTGTTGCTGCCTGGTTGGGCATGTCTTGTGCACATGGTCACTGTGGGTGGGTGCACACCATCACAGGAGCGGGGCACATGGCTGTATGCCATGCATGATGGGTGGGCTGCAGAGGGATGGACAGTCACACCCATTGACTCTGATCCCTTGTCCTAGGTGTGCGGATACTCCTTAGGATAGAGCGGTCCATCCAGGATCTGGTTCGCGTGGCAGCAGAATCCCTTGCCATCCTACAGGATCTCCATCGGCATGGGGTGAGGAGGAGGAGGCGACCCCAGGAATGGCCCCAGGCAGCGGAGGAGCAGGCTGGACGCCACTGATGAAGCATAACCTCTCCCCTTTGACTGACCCTCACACCCTGCCTTCTCTCTCCCATTTGTTCACCCCTGCCCCTTATCCCCCCACCTTGTTCCTGTCCATCCACCCCATTTATGTATATATATGTATATAGTTGTTGTTGTTGTTGTAGTTGTTATATTTTTTGAATATAGTAATTTTGATATGAATACTGTGGTGGTCTCTGATTTGCAGCTGGCTGTAGGTGCTCAGTTGCAGTGGTGTGCATGGCATCTGGGGCGTTTCAGTCATGGGTATGTGTGTGTGTGTGCGTGGGGAGGTGTCTCTGGTGTGGGAGTGGCTATCAGTCGGTATCTGTGGTGTGTGTTGTTCTCTGTGCATTGCATTACTGTGTGCTGTGGTCCATGGTGCCTGCTCTGTGTCCATTGTGCCCCTGTCAACCTGTCCTTGGCCTGTGCAGCTGACACCCTTGCATGTCTGTGGCCTGTGAGGTCTGCTGCCTTGTCAGTGGTGGCTGTCCCTGCAGGTCATCCACTGTGACCATCACAATGCTGGGTTGCCTTCTGTCACCGGTGAGGTGCATGTTTGCCTCGGTGACACTGTGGCCTCCGCAGTTGCTGTCCCACCTCCATGGTGTGGCTTGTGTGTGTTGCAGGGGCTGTGCACCACTGTCTGTGACTTGTGATCCAGGCATATGCTGGTGGCGTACAGGGCCACAGTTCATGCACAGGGTGGGTGTCACCCCTGTGCCATGGTGGACTGCAGGCTGTGTGTGCACAGTTTACATGGGCCCACACTGGGGGCTTGGTTGCCACACTACTGCGTCCCTGTGTTGGTGTCCCCGAGGGTATGGGTGTGTGTTTGCCCCTGCACTGTGTTGCATCCGGTGTGCTGCATGCTTCCACGCAGCACTGTGGGTGTCTGTGCTGGCTGCTGTGGCTCGTGGTGGGTCACGCTGTGACACTTGTCTACTGTGCAGGGTCCTGTATCAATGGCGGTGGTGTCAGGGGCACTCCCTTTCTCGTTTAGGGTATCTCTTGTGGCGACACATGTTCGGTCTCTCAGCTGTGCCTCAGGGGGATTGTGCATGTTGGCACTGTGTCTGCCGTTGTTGCATTGCCGTGTGCTGCCACCCACTGCTGGGTGCTCATGGTGGGTCTAGCTTGTATGGTTCTGTGGTACACGAGGCTGCAGTGTGACAGTGGGGGGGTATGCATGGGGATTCCTGCAGTGATGGTCACTGCTCATGGGGGGTGTCTTGGGGTCACGATGCAGGGTGTGCTGTGCACGGGAGGGGCTGCTGTACCATGAGGTGGTCCGCCCTCCTTGGGTGGCAGTCTCAGCTTGCCGGTGGGTGTATTGGGGCACCATGGCCCAGCTGTGCTTTGTCTGGTTGTCCCCATGGGCCGGTGGATATTCCATCCCTCCTCCGGTTGTGCTGTGCTTGGGGTGTGGGGGTGCATTGTCAGTTCTGCAGTGTGTTCCTGTGCCCATCTGTGGCATGGGTGGTGGGCCCCTACCTACCTCCCTGGTTGTGCAGTTCCATTGCTCTGCTGCTGAGGGGCTCCCTGCTTGCGCTGTGGCGCCTCTGGCTGCCCTTGTTGCGCTATAGCGCGCCGTATCTGCTCAGCTTCCCCTTCTGGATTGCGCTATGGCGCCAAGGTGAATACCCGATATTCAGGCGTTGGCTGTTTGCGCAATTTGGCTTGCTCCTTTTCTGAATATCGCGTCTATTGCGCATGGGCGCAATGGACTTGTGCTTGCTCCTGCTATTGCGCACTTTTTGGGCGCAGTTTGAATATCCAGCACATGGCGTTTAACATTACAGTTGAAATCAAGCAAACTGTTATCCAAAGCAGTACGATGCCCAACATTTCATGCACAGCAGATATCTCTCTAAAGCTGGTACCCAAGATAGTCTATCTTGTATACAACTGTACCCTGTAACTTATAGATTTACAAATAAATGGTAATTTAACAGAAGGTTTAAAATAGAATGAACAGATTAATAAATTAAAGAAGAAAAAAGACCAAAATCTGTGTCAGCTGTGTTTTTCTTTTCTTTTATTATTGTTATTGCAATTGGAAATGTCCAATTTATTCCCAGGGAGGACACATCTAGGACAAGTGAACATAAAAAGGGGATATATCATTATTTAACTTTATTCAATCCTCTCAGGGAAAGCGTGGGGGGGGGGCGAGGGTAAGGTTGAGGTGAGTTTTCCTATGTCAGGGGGTTTAACCTCAAGACCCATCTGGTCCATCTATTCTGGTAGGCTTCGGCCCTATTTTGTAAGTTATGCATTAATTGCTCAAAGCCGTGTATATAATTTACCATGCTAAGCCATTCTTCTATCATGGGAGGGCAGGGTTGCAGCCACTTCTTGGTTACGGCCTTATAAACCACCCCCAGTAGAACTGACCCTAAATACTGGGGGTCTTTACCCTTTAAATCTTTGGGAAGCAAACCTAATGAGATTCTCTGGTCCGAGTTGTTCCTGTAGGTAATGAACATTCGAAATTTGCTGAGAGATAGAGTGCCAATGTGCCTGAATTTTTGGGCACAGTAAAAAAAATATGAGCATGAGAGGCAACAGTGGCACCACAAAGTGTCCAGCAAGTAGATGTGTGGCCCGGACAATGCCTGGCAAGAAACCTGGGCACCAGAAAAAATCTGGTGCGGACCTTCCAGACATATTCCTGCCACCCTGGGGAGAGGATAGTGGCCCATGTCATGTGCCATATTTTAGGCCAATTTGTCTACAAAATAGGGAAGCCCAGATCTTGCTCCCATTGGATTTTCAAAGTGTCTGAGACATGGGTTGTTGTGATAATAGGAACTTACACAATTTGGAAACTGCATGGTCACTTTCGGTGGCAGTCCATATTTGGATAAAAGGGGAAGTATCCTCTAAGCTGTGGTTTTTAAAGGTTTGTACTCTAAATTGAGAATTCATGAAGTCTCTGATTTGGAAATAATAGATTAAATCATTTGAGTCCCATGAGTATTTTTTTTTTGAGCTTCTGTAAAGGCTATAACTGCATTTTGCCTAATTACTTGCCAAGGGGACAATAGGCCTCGGGACATTTGGGTAGTATACCAGGAAAAGACTGCAGCGGGGGTAAAATCAGGGCTTGTAGTAAACCATGCATATTTCCAGTTATGGACACTATGCTTTCTCTGAGAGTAGCCACTAGCCCAGCCCTCCAGAATACAGGAATAACTATCTGGTAGTAGAGTTAGCTGTTGCTTCAGCTGAGTAATAAAGAAGATGGCTGCTGCTGGAGAGACCACTTGGATCTCACCAGGTCCATCTGCTTGCAACGCTCTGCATAGGAAGGATTCCCCCAAAGAAGGGCCAGTCTCATCTGCGAGGAGTTCCAGTAATAATGCAAATTCGGGAGGGCTATCCCTCCACATTCCTTGGGTTGCATTAGGAAATGTGATTTTAACCTCGGTTTCCTGCCTTGCCATAAAAATTAGAGAGGACAGACTGCCACTGCGAAAGAGACCTGATGGAAACAACACAGGGGACACATTGAAATAGATATAATAGCCTTGGGAGGGCATTCATTTTAATTGCCTGATTTCTGGCATAAAAAGAAAGGGGAATAACAGTCCCTCTCCTTATATCTGTTTTAAGCTTTTTCATTAAAGGTGAGTAGTTTAAATTGAACAAAAACTTCAAGTCTAGGGGGGTTTTAATACCTAAATATTTTACATCCGATGGGTCCCATTTTAACTTAAATGTGTCTCTTATCTGAGGTGTACGGATATAATTATAGGTAAGTACTTCTGTTTTGGAGGTATTTAATGAGTAGCCTGCCAAATTAGAAAATAGTGTAAGTGTTTGAAATAGGTGGGGAAGGGAGGTGTCCGGGTTGGAAAGGTAAACTAAAACATCATCTGCGAACAGGGCTAACTTATGTTCTGTATTGCCAAATTGTATTCCTGGGAGATTTGTATTCTGTCTAATAAATTGGACTAGTGGTTCTATATAAAGGGAAAATAATAAAGGAGAGATTGGATATCCCTGTCTGGTTCCTCTGTGAAGTGAAATTTGTTGGGATATATGGCCATTTGATCTAATATATCCTTGTGGGTTCTGACAGAATTTAAAGATAGGGGGCTGGATATTCAAACTGCGCTATTCTGCGGCGCAAGCCCTTGCGCTGCACAAAATAGTTGCGCAGGGGTGTGGCCGGGGTGATATTCAACGGAGTTGCGCTATTGAGCAACTCCTTGAATATCACCCCTGGCCACAGCACAGTGGGAACTTGTGCCACCGCAAGTGGTCAGAGTGGAGTATCTAAGTTGCAGTGCGTTAGTACCATTGCGCCATGCGCAAATTTCCCATATTCAAAAGGTGACATGCAAATGGGGCCATAATTCATGCAGGTGCAGGGGGCCATTTGCATCTATTTATGCCCCATTTGCATGCCATTTGCATGTAGGTGCGCCGTCCCCAAGGACTTGCGCCTGGCGCCCCGCCAGGCAGCAGCCATCGGGGACCGATGCCCCTGCAGCCCGATCAGGCATAAGTGTAAAAATCCTCTCCCCGACTGTCTGATCATGGGCATAAGTTTAAATAAACCGCCACACTCCCCATTAGCCCGATCAGCGAGCATAAGTTTAAATAAACCCCCACCCCCACTAGCCCGATCGCGGGCAAAACTGCAAAATCAACCCCCCACCAGCCCAATCGCGGGCAAAAGTGTAAAATCAAACCCCCCACCAGCCCGATCAAGGGCAAAAGTGTAAAATAACCCCCACCAGCCCGAGTCAGGCAAAAGTGTAAAATAAAACCCACCCCCACCAGCCCTATCACGGGCAGCAAAGAGTCCAACCCCACCCAGAACATATCCTTGTGGTCCAGTGGACCTCGAAGCCCGATCGCGGGCTGCAAAGTGTTCAAACCCCCCCAGAACATATCCCTGGTGGTCCAGTGGACTCGAAGCCCGATCACGGGCTGCAAAGTGTTCAAACCCACCCCCAAGGACCACCTACCCTGGTGATCAGTGGCCCCCACCCCGCCTGAAGCCCCCACCACGCTCCCCCTCTCAGCCCGGCGTGCAGCATCCCACACCTGCCGCCCTACCACCGCCAACTGACTGCCTGCCGGAAGGTTGCCCGCCCGTTGGTGCAGAGCAGAGCCAATGGGCGCAGAAGCCACATCCGAGCAAGGCAGTCCAGATATGTGAATGAAGTGAATTCATTTACATATCTGGACTGCTTATATGGGAGCTGCATGCCCATGGCTCTTGCTCTGTACCAATGGGCATGCAGCCCTACCAGTCAGTCAGTCGGCAGGCGGCGGGCGAGGCAGGTGGATGCTGCCGCCTGCCGGCTGAGGGAGGGGAGCGGGTGGTGGGGCTGGGTGGGTGGGTGGGGCCACCAGATCACCAGGGTAGGTGGTCCTGGGGGTTGAACACTTTGCAGCCCGCGATCGGGCTTCACGGTCCACTGGACCACCAGGGATATGTTCTTGGGGGTTGGACACTTGCAGCCAGCGATCGGGCTTAAGTCCACTGGACCACCAGGGATATGTTCTGGGGGTTGGACTCTTTGCTGCCACGATTGGGCTGGTGGGGGTGGGTTTTATTTTACACTTTTGCCGCGATCGGGCTGGTAGGGGGTGGGGGTTTATTTATATTTATGCCGCGATCGGGCTAGTGGGGAGTGGGGGTTTATTTAAACTTATGCCCGATTGGGCCAGTGGGGAGGGGGATTTTTACACTTTTGCCCATGATCGGGCCAGTCGGGGAGGAGGGATTTTACACTTTTGCCCGCGATTGGGCCAGTCGGGGAGGGGGGATTTTACACTTTGTCCGCGACCGGGCCAGTCGGGGAGGTAAGGTTATATGCCCACGATTGGGCTGCAGGGGGGCACATGGAGTACGTTGAGAGGGTCACCCACAGGTGGCAGCTGCTGTGTTGGCGCCCCTGTACGCGGCAGCTCACCTGTGGGTGACCTCGACTTACTCCTTTTTTTGGGGCTCAAAGTTGTGCAGGCAGGTTGGGGTTGCATCAGACACTCTGCACAGCCCGCTGAATATCGGTTGTGCAGTTTATGCATGGTTCCTCCCCGTCCGTTCAGCATGCATTCATTTGCATTGCTGTTACTCAGCTTGACTTGGGGGTGCAACTGCCTCCTGCTGAATATGGCAGAATGGCACAATTTCGGACTTGCGCAGGTGCAACCCTATTGCGCATGGCGCAACCTTTTTGAATATCCAGCCCAAGGTTTATAAATTGGTCGGGAAATTGAAAGAAAGTTAGAATTTCTCTTAAAAAGGGCCAAGAAACCATATCAAGAGCTTTTTCCGCATCTAGGCTAAGTAAAAGAGAAGGGATGTTTTGTTTAGTTATATGTTCATTAAGATATATACTACATCTGATATTATCCTGTGCTTGACATCCCTGAACAAATCCACTTTGATCCTGGTGGATAATAATTTGGGCTATCAAGTTAAGTCTTCGAGAGAGAATTGCAGCTAAAATGTTATAATCACTATTAAGAACTGAGATAGGTCGATAGGAACCAGGCAGGGATGGGTCTTTATTCGGTTTGGGTATTACAGAAATTATTGCATAATGCCAGGATGGGGGGAGGATAGGGGCCAGTGGGGAGGACACTTGTAAAAAAAGTCTATAAAGTATCGGGGAAAGTTCCTGTTTAAAAGTTTTATAGAATTCAGCTGGCAGACTGTCAGTTCCTGGGCATTTATTTGTTTTAAGGTTACCTATTTCTGTGGTAATTTCTTGGGTAGTTATTTGGGCCACCAGAGTTTTTGAAAAGGTTTTTGAAAGTGTTGGTAAATTGAGGGAGCCCAGGAAGTTTTTAATTTGAGTCACTGGGGGATGTTGTGGGGCTGCGTATAGTTGGGAGTAGTATTTAACAAAAATATCAGAGATCTGGGTTATTGAGTGCTGTAGAGGGCTTGTGGGAGAAGTTGTCGGACCTATTATTTGTGTTTTAGCCTGCTGGATTCTCAAATGCCCAGCCGGCAGTTTCAGGGCCTGGGGGCCTCCTTCATAATATTTTTGTCTTAAAAAACAAAAGCTTCTGTTCTACATAATGATCTAAGAGCTGGTTAGGATCCTGCTTCAACATTTTTATTTTTTTTGAGAGTTCAGGTGTGGGTCTTACTTTTTGTTGTTCTTCTAGGGTTTGTATTTGCGTTCACAACTCAGATCTCTTTTTTTCTCTCAGTTTCTTTTTCCTAGCTGCAATTTCAATAAACGTACCCCGACACAGAGCTTTAAGTGTATCCTAGACCATAGAAATATGCATTTCCAGTGTATCATCTAATAAAGCCTGTTTTATCAAATCCTGTATCTCTCGTATAGTCTCTTTATCTCTAAATAAAGATATATTTAATCTCCAGACTGTATTCTTCTGGAAATGGTCAGTTTTAATTTGGAGGAACACGGGAGCGTGGTCTGACAAAAAAAAAAATCACCAATCCAGGTCTTTTGGGCAAACTGGATGTGTTCTTGAGCCACCAAGAAATAGTCAATGGCTGAGTAACTTTGATGAACTTGTGAGAAAAATGTGCTGTTTACTCGGACCATTAAGAAATCTCCAGGTGTCAACAAAGCCCATCTCTTTCAATAACTTGGACAGGTCTCTAGTCTTCTTTTCCAGTCCATGTCGGACAGTACCCTGCGCTAATTCTAGGCCAAGGTTCATACTAAAGTCCCCTCCACAAATCAAAGGGCCCTCCATCCACTGTGTTAATATAAGGAAAAAGGATCTGTAATTAGAAAAATCTGTGTCGGGTGGGAAATAGACAGATGCAAGGGTAATTGGCTGCCCATTAAGTTTACCCTTTACCAGAGCATACCATCCCTCTTTGTCAATCAATTTGTCCGAACACACAAACGGTGTCTTCGGAGGACTCATAATAGCTGTGCCCCTCCTCCTGCCTCCCTTGTAGGAGAAAGCATAGACCTGACTGAATCCCAGGCACTCAAGTTTTCGATACTCTGCAATGGAGAGGTGAGTCTCCTGGAGCATGATGAACTCAGCTCCAGAGCGTTTCAGAGAGGATAGAATCTTAGAGCACTTAATTGGACTAGTCAGTCCATGGACATTATAAAGTACATAATGTATAAACCATCGTACCCTGAAAAAACACAAATTACAGCTGTATGTTACCCAGGTCTGTACCACAAATTGCCCCTTAGTTCTATTATAGTCTTGTAGAACATCAATACTTACCCTCCTAAAAATTATTTGAAGCTTTTCATTTACATTGCAATTCAATTTAGCTGAGAAGATAAAAAAAGAACAATAAAGTGCCAACTGGGCACATAACTTATTTACATCAGCGCACTTCCAAGCTAGGAGGTCAACTAAGTGAAGTGACCTCTGCACCTACCATATTAGAGGCATAGGCAAGTAGAAGAGAGAGGCATTCCTCCTTATCCGGAGGGTCTTTGCTTGAGTCAGAGAGACGTTAGGCCCAAACAGTATTACTGGCACAATAAGAATAATGCCTTCGAGCCGATCTGCATAATAAAGAAAATTTGATTGTTTTTAAAACTAGGTACATTTCCTGTTTTTGGCATATAAATTTTATACCAGGAGAGGGGAGAAAAACCAGAAATTTGGGAATGAGATACCCTTCTGGTCTATTATGCACCTAAACTGATATCTTTATCTTCCATACTTAATTATCAAGGGAGAGAACATTTGGTGCAAAAAAGCTATGCTCTCCCACCTCGACAATGTCTATCACTTGCTACCTCCCGACCCAGCCCCGCCCGCTTCACCATCAATAGGAAAATGGCCAATCGCATTGAATAATGGTATTTTGGCCTAGCATCCATAGCTTCTCCCTAAAAATGGTCCACAAATAAACATTTCTTCCACAGACATACAAAAAGTGTTACTTACATGTGGGTGTTCTGGATGCTACAACCCATTCTAAAATCCGGTAATGCAGTCGCTTATAAGTGTCAATAAGAAAGTTCACTTATGTGTAACAGAAATTAAAAAAGTTTGCTTCTTGCTGTAAAAGAATCAGCCTCAGTCTACGCACTGTTGCACCTCTCAAAGTGGGTGTAATCCAAGTGACAAAGTCCGGAACAAAAGCTAAGCCATCTGGGGATGGACCTCATGATGAACCGAGCAGTCCATGTTCTCGTGGTCTGGGGAGCATAGCAGGAAAAGAAAGAGAATCAGTGTGGGACACAACCGTGTAAAATCAATCAGCCTTCCATCTGCTGTAAGTCATGCTCAGAGACTCCTGGGATTGTTTTAAGTAAGTCTTGGAAGTATTTAATAGTTTCAGAGCTAGTGTTCAGTGCTGGAGGTCTGTTTTTCTTAGCAGGAACCAGTTGCCAGTCTTTGGTCTGCTCTCTGCATTTTAAGCTGGGGGGATTGGTAAGCTCTGGAACCTCCAGGCCCCTCTTCTGTGTTGCTTCTCGGACTGCTTGAGGCGTATTGTGTGTTTTGGGGTCTTCTTTCCAAAAGACCCTCATTCTAGCCGGGTATGGTATTTGAATGCGTAGGTTCTGTTAACAAAGGATTTTAATCAGAGGGGAATCTTTTTGCCATTGCTTCTGTATATCTGGAGGACAGTCATGGTCAAAAAAGAGCCGCGAGTTCAGGTATTTAACTTCCCTTTCCTGCCATGCGCTCTTGAGTATATCTTCCTTTGTTTTGAAGCTGTGGAACTTAATTATGATCGAACGGGGTCTTGAGGTCTGGTCTTTTGGTTTAGGGATGAGGGCCCTGTGTGCTCTTTCTATTTTTAGTTCGTAATCTTGGGGCAGATTAAGAACATCCCTCAGCAGATCGGATAGAAATTCTGCCATGTCTCCCTCCTCTGCTCCTTCATGCAGCCCATAAAGCTGGAGGTTCTCCCCCTGGGATCTACTTTCAAGATCGAGGCATTTTTGCTCTGTGGCTATTGCCTGCAAACAGAGCACAGACACCGTTCTCCCTAGATGCTGGAGGCCATCCTCCATATTTGAAATCCATTCTTCGACTTCTTGTATGCGGTTTTCAACCTGTTTAAGCTTCAGATTTAACTGTTTAAATTCGGTTTTATTCTCAGCCAGCATATCTTTAAACTCTTTCATCAGGGATTCGAATCGTGTTCGGGAGAGATGGTCTGTTTCCTCATCTGTATCATAGGCCTGGTTTGCTCCATGCTGGCAGGAGACCATAGGGCCCGCATTGGGGAAGAATGTCTAGAATCAGGGTTCTCCTTCTCACTTCTTGCTTGTTGTATGTGATTTCTTGTCCCTCTATCTTTCTGCAACCCTCTGGTGGCCATTTGGGACAGAAGTTGGTCAGATTTTGAAGTGTTTGAGGGTTTTTAATCGCAGATCAGCTCAGGGCACTGTGTTTAGCTGCTGGTTGGAGCCGTGCTGGAACCGGAAGTCCATCATCCGGCAAGAATTAAAGGGGAAAGGGACATGCCAAGAAGTGTGGATGAACAAGATATACCACTCCTACAACTACTGTCACAGGTGAGTAACCTGTTTTTTACAACTTAGCAATCACTTGAGGTCTAATTGAGTTGGTTATTCTGCAGGAAAGCAGCTAGAGTCTTTACCGATTATAGCATTGATGATATAGGATGATTTATGTGCTTTTTATAGCTGAGTGTAGTTTGATTAAAAGCTTTAAAAGCAAAACATTCACTCCTGCTGGCTAGACCTAGACAAACATCGAAAACAAAAATACTGAATTTGAGTTATTTAGTTGAGGCCAGAACATCAGGCTTCTTACCTTCAGATTACTACTATAGTACTTTCCCTTACTGAATCAGTGATTCTGGACACATCACTGTCACATGAGAGAGGCAGCATTGTAAGGCAAAGAAGAGCAATAAACGGTGCTAACATGGAAGTTCCCTAGGGGCCATAAAACTAATTTAGAAAAAACTCCTAATAGCAAACGAAGGGAAGGACAAACCACAAATACACACACAAGTCAAAATGCTCTTTACAACATATGTTTTTGCAAATTTTGACTGTAGTACTCCTTTAAGCAGTAAGGCATGGTGGTATGCTTTATGCATGAGCATGTCTTGGGTGTGTTGAAAATCAAGGCCGAAGGCCAGGTGCTTTCACCACTCAAAATGTCTTGTTATCCTAGCACAAAGCACACCCTGGATTGTATTATTGCAATTGTGGTCCATTAAGATTAGTAAAGAAAAAGTTTTGGGGCTTTTTGTACATATATTTTTAATGTAAATTAGACTGGCTGACTACAAAGAGGCAGTATAGCACTGTGGTTTAGGGCACTGAGCTGCAAACCTGGAGACCTGGGTTTAAGTTCCACAGCCGCCACTTGCATACTGTGTGACCCTGGGCAAGTCACTCAACTTCCTTGTGCTCCCAGGTCACACCTGGAAACAAGCTTCGGCTTAGTGTGCTTTCCTTGGTTAAACAATTTCCCTTCCCCCCTCAACTACAGCACCATGGAGGAGACACATAAGGAGCGAGAGGAATAGGGTGTCGAGGTGTGCATAGGGGCACCAAAAGGGAGTCCAATGTGGGACTGTGGTGGAAGAAAAAATTCTAGACAAAAAAAGAAGAATGTTTTAACGATCGGAAAGATTTGTCCTCCCTCAGATTGATAGGTAAGGTGTTCCACATTTTGGAAGCAACATATTCACTTCAGCTGCTGGCTCTAGTCCCTGTATCCAAATCAGTGAACAATATTCTAGTAGACATACTGAAATATTGTAGCTCTTTCTTTAAATTGCACAAAACATCCATATAGATCAACAACCTAACTCTGCAAAAGCCTGCTTAAATCCATTTACGTTGCAATAGTGAAAAAACAGTTTAAGCAGAATTTTCTCGAGTTAGACTCTTACCCCTATTGATGTCTTTATGTATAGGACATTAATCTAAGCAAAGCGTTTCCTCTCTGCAAACTTACATTCCCCATTTTAGACTATGAGTGACCCTGCACACTTACATTCCCCATTCAGTCTACGACTAACGCTGCACTCCTCCCTTTCAGGCTGTGAGTGACCCTGCACACCTACATTCCCCTTTCAGACTATGAGTGACCCTGCACACCTACATTCCCCGTTCAGTCTATAAGTGATCCAGCACACCTACATTCCCCTTTCAGGCTATGACTGACCCTGCACACCTACGTTCCCCTTTCAGACTATGACTGACCCTGCATACCTACATTCCCCTCTCAGACTATGCTACGACTGACCCTGCACACCTACGTTCCCCTTTCAGTCTACGACTGACCCTGCACTCCCCCCTTTCAGGCTGTGAGTGACCCTGCACACCTAAATTCCCTTTCAGACAATGAGTGACCCTGCATACTTACATTCCCCTTTCAGAATATGACTGACCCGCACACCATTTCCCTCTCAGACTATAAATGACCCTGCACACCTACATTCCCCTTTCAAACTGAGTGACCCTGCACACCCACATTCCGCTTTCAGACTATGAGTGACCCTGCACACCTACATTCCCCTTTCAGACTATGCTATGACTGACCCTGCACACCTACGTTCCCCTTTCAGTCTATGACTGACCCTGCACTCCTCCCTTTCAGACTATGACTGACCCTGCACACCTACGTTCTCCTTTCAGACTATGCTATGACTGACCCTGCATACCTACACTCTCCTTTCAGGCTATGACTGACCCTGCACACCTACACTCTCCTTTCAGACTATGAGTGACCCTGCACACCTACATTCTTCTTTCAGACTATGAGAGACCCTGCACACCTACATTCCCTTCTCAGACTGTGACTGACCCTGCACACCTATATTCCCCTCACAGACTATGACTGACCACGCACACCTACATTCCCCTTTCAGACTATGACTGACCCTGCACACCTACAATCTCCTTTCAGATTATGAGCGACCCTGCACACCTACACTCCCCTTTCAGATTATGGGTGAACCTGCACACCTATATTCCCCTCTCAGAATATGACTGACCCCGCACACCTACATTCCCCTTTCAGACTATGACTGACCCCGCACACCTACATTCTCCTATCAGACTATGACTGACCCCGCACACCTACATTCTCCTATCAGACTATGAGTGACCCTGCACACCTACATTCCGCTTTCAGATTATGAGTGACCCTGCACACCAGTGCCAGTATTTATGGAATGAGCCCATGTCCTGGTGTGGGTCTAGAAAAGGTGACCTTATATACCTGTGGCGGATGCGCTGCCAGCTGAGCCGTGCTGATGCATGTGTTATACTCCAGTGCAATTTCACTTATATTTAATTTGTATTCATTTTCACTCTTTCTTTACTACTGTAGGCAGTTGCATCTAGACTGAATCAATATCCCCCCTGACATCGTCTGCTCCTTCTGCATGCCCCTCCATTGAAGTCACAGTCCAGTGTTTGTGGCAACACAGTCTGTTGCTATAGAAATGACTGTGACCTTTATTTTTATTTATTTATTCTTTTGTAACCAGGTAAGGCCCACTAGGCAGAGGTGCCGGTCTTCTAGGGTGACCAGGAGCACTGGGGAGGTTAAGTGATTTGTTCAGTCACACAGTATGCAAGTGGAGGTTGTGGGAATCAAACCCAGGTCTGTCTGCTGGATGTACCACGCTCATTCACTGCTCATTACTCTAACCTCTAGGCTATACTGCCTGCCCCCCAGACATCACAAACCAGTTTTATGGCTTCAGCAGTGGGGGAAAGCAAGAGGATGACAGGAAGTCTAAGATCGTTTTTTTCACGCAAATATCCTCAGTCACGGAGAACGAGGGGTGCTAGTAAAAACATTTGTACCAGACCACTGTGTCTTAAAATGTTTTCCCCAATACTGGAGAATCTCCTAACACCTGAGCACAATGTCTAAATTTAGAGTGAAGAAGCAAAGTATTCCTTTGCTGCTGCCTGTACAGGCTTGTTGTGAAATGTCTTTTTTTTATGTGCAACGGTCATTCTTGTGCACACAGAATCTGAGCAGAAAGTCTGCGCTTCTCAGTCATAAATCAGAAAAGGGCCAGTTTTGTTCCCCTTCCCCTTCCCCTGAGAAGAAGTTACACAAAAGGGGAGGGCTGTTTGATCTGTACTGAAGTGCCCACTGTCACAATCTCACTCAGCCGGTCAACCCTCTACTCCCAAAGTGCCAACCTCTGAGCGTATGATTTGTGTACAGTGAACAGACAAGGCAACCTTCTTGTCTGTTTTGTGGGTTCAAGTCACCTTAGTCTCAAGCTCTGGAAGGATTCAAACTGATAACCTCTTGTTAGCATACCCAATTATCAGGCTCAGATAATTCTGTCTTCAGGGGGCCAGATATCTTTGCCTACGGGCACCCAACCAGGTCTTTCAAATGAACCCTTAGAACTCAATGCAAGACTTTTAGAGAACTTTATCCATTTCCCAGTTTGGTATACAATAAGCCCATTCACAGTGTACGCATGATCTTTAAAAGCTCCACTTAAAATAAAAAGAATTGCCAAGGCACTCCAGCAGTTTCGTTTGTAAAAAAATATCTTTACTTTAAAAATATCAAAACAGAACAATAATTACAGAACAAAATATATATCCCAACACATACAGACTTAAAACAAACAGGAAAACATACAATTCTTACAATACATATATTTAGACTGGTCTAATCTTACTCTTTTTCAGTGCTGTGATAATTCTCCCTCAGTCAGATAATATTCTCTTGTGTCAGTCAGAAATATTTTCTTGTGTCCCTCTGTCAGGTTCTTTCAGCACTTAAATACACTTCTGAACTAGCCTTCTCATGAGGTCACTAACTCCGCCTTGGTGAATCAAACTCTATATTTTACAATACAGGGTCTCCAAATAAAATATTTAAAAAAACATATGAGATGACCTCACTGACTTTCTTCTCCACAGGTTAACTGGTCAGAACTGGTTTGTGCTCTGCTACACACACATACATAAACAGTCTTTTGATGTAAGTCACTGTATTCAAATCAGAAGTGTATTTGACTCCTAAACCTCGTCTGGGCCCTGGGTATCTACACATCAAAGGGTATTCATGTAATTCAGGGGTTCCCTGGAAATGTATACTGGACCTTCCCAATCCATCTGGGTCCTCCTTGGCTCAGACATCAAACCTCTTTAATGTCCATTCTGGCCTCTCTCTGAAGCCCCTCTCCACAAGTCCTTCCTGGTAACCATGCAAGTCAAAGGATCTCCCTGAGGGCATTATGAATGGCTAATCTTATTTCCTGGGATGAAAGCAAATTGGCAAGGTAATTGTACCCCAGATCTCTGCAGTTTAAAATACCTGCTGCCCTTTGAACTTATCCCTGGGGGGTCTTAATGTGCCAGTTACAATGACAGCCTTTTCCTTGAACTGACTTTCTCTTCACATATTTGATATGTAATAACAAAAATGAATACAGCACTCAAGCACTCAGAGCTGGCTGTCTACGTCACACCCACCTCTGGACCACTCTGACCCAGATCTCTGAAAGGGAGTGATTCATTCAGAATCACCTCTGCAATGAAAAATAAAGTATTTGGTCGGACTAGATTGCTTCATGGATTGGTAGCTGGATAGGAAGCACTGCACCTCTCAGTCAATGATTCGAATCCTCCCAACGTCAGCAGTGACCAAAAGCCTTTTTCTATCTGATAACTAGTAGGTGACTAGCAGTGAGAAATGAGCTGTGGTGGATCTCTGTCCACTTCCTTGTGGGCTGGTGGCCCTATCACAAAACCACCAGTACAGCTGGCACTAATTGGCACCATTGTTAGCAGTCTCACATGAGAGGCCAGATCTGAGCAGGCATGGAATCTGAACTACCCTCCCATGACAAGGTTGAGGTACATTGACGGGGCTATGTAGCAAAACATGAATTGCCCCACCCAGAGCAATCAGTCTAGGTTGGTGAGACCCTTTCCTGACCTTCTGCACCTTTTCTGTAAGGAATGACCTGAATCATTACAAGACAGTGTCTGCTTCTCCCAGTACACTTCCACTCTGCTTAACATCTCCCCATGATTGACAGTATCATGTCCAGCTGTCAGGTCAAGGAGAATAAAAACAGAAACCTCACCTTAATTCCTTGCCAGGTAGAGATCACTGCATATCCTAATCAAGGTAGTCTCTGTGCTATGACTCGGTTGGAGAACAGTCTGGAATGGCTCAAAACCTCACAGGCAGGTAGGTGATCCACTGATTGGGACGTCACCACCTTTTCCACAACATTCCCCCCAAAAAGGCAAGCTGGAGACAAGTCTATAATTTGCTGTGCTGCTGCATGGATCTAAAGATGGCTTCTTGATGAGTGGCCTTACCACCACCTCCTTCAAGGAGTTTGAAGGATGGCCCTCTTTTAAAGAAGCCCAGACTATATCCAGTGTCAGGATCAGTGACTAAGCAGAATCAGTCACTCAGCAGTGTCAGTAGCTCAACTGGTAGCACACTCACCACTGAGCACAAAAGATCAGAAGGTGATGGGTTCTAGCCCCACACTGGAAATGTGGAATAAATCCCGATATGGACACTGTAGTGCATCGTGAGGGGGTGCTGCTCTCCTGAGGTGCCATTTTTTGGATGAGACATTAAACCGAGGTCCTGTTTACCTGTTCTGGTGGCTGTTTAGGTGGATGTCCAAGATCCCATGGCACTTCTTGATAAGAGATGGGGAATTTCCCTGGTGTCCTGGCCAACTTCCCCCCATTCAGTAAAATACCACCAACAGCTATATTTATTTATTCATTTCATTTTTGATTATTGGGTACATGCTGTAGACAAAATAATTGCCTATTTTCAGTCACGACCCAGGATAGTTGCAGACATAGGTAAACACACGTCACAGTGGTTACTATTACATAATACAGACTTGGGTCAAACACATTACAGTATAGACAGGCACAGTGAGACCTACTGTATAGCTTAATCTGGTTATGTAAGTCAGTTTGCATCCGTACACTTATTCCCCTTCCCTTCCATTTCCCCCGGGTTGGACCTCAAAACGAGCAACAGCTTAGTGTGCCTCTCCTAGTCACAAGCTTTTAAATAAATAAAATATCCATAAAGACTAAAATCCACTCCCCCACCTCTGCCTTGAGGAGACCAGCTCCAGCATCATAAGCTGGCAAGCACCCTGGCTATGTCCATGTCATCCAGTGCTAAGAACCCAGCCTACAGACTGAACCTGGGGTGGAGTGGAGACTTTAGTGACTCAGGTTGATGCACAGTCATTTAGTGAGGTTTTTGTTTTCAGTCATTTATTAAGCAGGGCTAGTGTGGAGCAATTTAGATTACTGCACATCAGTTTAGTAAGAGGGATAGCCCATAGTCATTTAGTAAGTTGGGGGATATGGCAGAGTAATTTAGAGAAGTGCAGATCAGTTTAGTAAGCAGGGCTAGGGCTGAGTCACTTAGTAAGCAGAGCTGGTGCAGTTATTTATTAAGTGGTGCCAGTTCAGAGCTATTTGTTAAGTGGGGCTGGTGCAAAGACAATTAGTGAGTGGGGCTGGTGTAGAGCCATTTAGTGATTGGGGATGGTACAGAGCCATTTAGTGAGTGGGAATGGTACAGATCCATTTAGTGAACAGAGTTGGTGTAGAGCCATTTAGTGAGAGGGGTTGGTACAGAGCTGTTTATTGAGTGGGGTTGGTGTAGAGCCATTTAGTGAAGGGGGTTGGTACATAGTCATTTAGTAAGTGGGGTTGGTACAAAGTAATTTAGTGAGTAGGGTTGATGCAGTCATTTGATGAATGGTGTTGATCCATTATTTAGTGAGTGGGGTTTGCACAGAATGAGCTAATGAGTATAGTTAGTATAGCTTCATTTACTGAGTAGGGTTGGTACAGACCGAATTTGTGAGTGGGGCTGGTACAGAGCCATTTAGTGAGTGGAGTTGGAGTAGAGCCATTTAGTGAGTGAGGTTGGCATAGAGCCATTTAGTGAGTGGGGTTGGTACAGAGCCATTTAGTGAGTGGGGTTTGTACAGAGCTATTTAGTGAGTGGGGTTGGTGTAGAGCCCTTTAGTGAGTATAGTAGGTGTAGAGCCATTTAGTGAGTGGAGGTGGTACAGAGCTATTTAGTGAGTGGGGTTGGTGTAGAGCTATTTAGTGAATGGGGTTGGTACAGAGCTATTTAGTGAATGGGGTTGGTGCTGAGCCATTTAGTGAGTGGAGGTGGTACAGAGCTATTTAGTGAGTGGGGTTGGTGTAGAGCTATTTAGTGAAGGGAATTGGTACAGAGCTATTTAGTGAATGGGGTTGGTGTAGAGCCATTTAGTGAGTGGAGTAGGTGTAGAGCCATTTAGTGAGTGGGGTTGGTACTGAGCTATTTAGTGAGTGGGACTGATACAGAGCTATTTAGTGAGTGGGACTGATACAGAGCTATTTAGTGAGTGGGGTTGGTGTAGAGCCATTTAGTGAGTGGGGTTGGTGTAGAGCCATTTAGTGAGTGAGGTTGGCACAGAGCCATTTAGTGAGTGGAGGTGTTACAGAGCTATTTAGTGAGTGGGGTTGGTGTAGAGCCATTTTACTGAGTAGGGTAGGTGTATAGCCATTTATTGAGCGGGGTTGGTACTGAGCTATTTAGTGAGTGGGACTGATACAGAGCTATTTAGTGAGTGGGGCTGATACAGAGCTATTTAGTGAGTGGGGTTGGTGTAGAGCCATTTAGTGAGTGGGGTTGGTGTAGAGCCATTTAGTGAGTGAGGTTGGCACAGAGCCATTTAGTGAGTGGCGGTGTTACAGAGCTATTTAGTGAGTGGGGTTGGTGTAGAGCCATTTAGTGAGTGGGGTTGGTGTAGAGCCATTTAGTGAGTGGAGGTGGCACAGAGCTATTTAGTGAGTGGGGTTGGTGTAGAGCCATTTAGTGAGTGGGGTAGGTGTAGAGCCATTTGGTGAATGGGGTTGGTACTGAGTCATTTAGTAAGTGGGTTGGTACAGAGCTATTTAGTGGGTGAATCAGCAAAGCCACATGGTCAAGTCCAGTGCAAGCTAAAACACAGCATGCACACCAAATGAAGTAAAACAGATGTAAAAATTGAACTATGTCAGTTGGCATGGTTATGATGTGTCTTTTTATAAATTTGTTTCAATTGGGGCCCCCCCACACACATTTTAAGCACCTTTCCCAGACATTTTGAAACTTGTGCATCAGTGGTCTTGCATCATGTGTCCCTGTGTGTGATTTTTAATCATTTGACTGATCCCCATCGCATATTTTAATTTACAGAAACCGCATTTCTCTGTGAGTTCGCCGCACCTGTACTGACCTGCTCAGTCTAAAGCTGCTGTGCTGTGTGATGTCACCTTAACTACAAGCTATGATCTGTGATGTCTGTGCATTGATTACTTTAGTGGATGTGTGGTTTGTGGTGTCTATGCAGCAGAGAGGGACGTCACATATGGCCACAGAGAGACATGTTTTTTTTCTGTTGTTTTTTTTCTTCCACACCCCAGAACAACAACAAGCACAGCAAGTGTGTGCACATGGAGATGCACACGCGCTTCTGGAAACTGAGTGCTCCTTCCACCCTCCTCGATTTTCTGTCAGCCCCCCGACTCTGCTCTGACACCTGTCCTCCACCAGGTGTCAGCCAAGAGTGAGGAACTACACTTCCCCAATCTGGGAGATGAGAGCAGTCCAGCGGTCGCTACGATCATACGATCATCTCCCAGCATGATCATCTCCCAACCCTCCCCCCTGCCAATCCTCAGTGGACCGAGCTGACTCCTGAATGCGGGTCACTGGAGTAGCACGTGGTGTAGCACCTAACGCCTCAAGCCTCAGTGCCACCAGGCCACCCATCATCTATGCTTCTAAGACAGCTTGACCTCTCCACTATACATCAGGTTCATGCAGAATTTCTAAATATAGAGGCACCATGGAATTGTACCCAAGCATTACTCATATATCTCTGGCTGGCTACTGGATTTAAGAATTCAGACTTCTAAACCTGGAAAAATGGTGTGTTGTATACATCTTGGCAACTAAGGTGCTCTACGGCCCAGCATGTAGCGCATTGTGCTCCAGTCCTGCCCTAACGATCTGGGTTTGGGAGTGGACTTGGGGGCTGGGTCAGTTGGCCAAGGAGGCTGGGCTAGTGCTGCTGCATGGCACGCTCAGCTGGGAAGGGATGATGCTGGGTTCCATTGCCACTGTGACCCCTGTGGTGGGTTGAGGATCTTTCCTCCTCTGCAGAGTGTTGCGGTGCATATGCAAGGCCTGACGGGGCAGTGACCAGCATCTGGGAGGTGGGAGGTTTCCAGGGCTGGGAAAAGAAAGAGGAAAAACCCATTCCTCCCTGGCCCCCTGTATGATGGCCGGTGGTATTCTGGGGACCCACACCATGTGGAGCGTCACTGGCTGTGACAGTGAACGGAGCAGCAGATGGGGCTGGCTGATAGCCAGCATAACAGCCTGAAGTAAGTGGAGGCAGCGGAGTGGGAGCAAAACACTCTCTACTGCAGCAACAACAACAACAACAAAAAGAATACTAAAGATGTATTGCAATACACATGGCACAAGTTACAAACACTTTCTATTAATCAAGTTTTTTTCCTCCGCTTATTGTTTGCCTGGTCCTCAGGCCATGTACTCTGGCAGTCACTGCTCCAACAGCAAAAAGCCCAGCACGGCCTCCGCAGCATGAGGCTCGACAACACCAGTGACCGTTATCTAGATGGGAGCGTGATTTTTCTCCCTTTTTCAACTTTTGACCCTCCATCCTCCACATGGTGGGTGTAGCCCATCATCCGCTTCGCATGCATGCAGCATACCCCCAATAGAGGAGTAAGCTCCCTTCTAGCCGTTCAGAGTCCCTGTGGTGGCAGAACATACACTTAACCCTCCCCAAGTTGAGATACACTACCATGGGCAGCTCTTTTTTCAGTAGACCCTTCCCCCAAACTGTCAGTATGCTGGTTTCACTCCATCCCCAAGTTGCCAGCATGGCACCACATCTAGTAGTAGTAAAAAGCATTTTATTTATTTATTTTATACTTTCTGTTTATTCCTCCTCTCCCATCCAGCTCTGCTCTCCTCAGGAGCACCTAGGAATCATCCCTCTACAGTCCGTTCCTACCTGGTCAGCCTTCCTTCGCACATATAGCCACAGTTTGCCCCCCCAGGCGGGGACGAGGTGGGCCCTAACACCCCGAACTTCTTCTGTTGGTGTTGGTCAGTTGGGTGCCAGGAGGGCAGCTGCAAATTGAGGGCAAGCTCTAGTGCTCCATCTCTGCCACAGCTGAAGGGCATTTTCCCCTATTCTAGGGAGTGGCTAGCACCCTGACGTCAAGGCATTGCCACCAACATCTGCCACTCCCCTACGCTCCAACACTTGCTGTGCATCCGGCTTCCACCAGAGACCAGCCAAGCGCTGAGCAGGGACCCCCCTCTCAGGAGAAGAGAGATGTCCTCCGGACGCTCGATCCTCTCCCTCCCCTGCTGACTCCCGGAAACCTGGGCTCATTCCTGAACCCGGGTCGCCGGCGTGGGTGAGGTGTGGCGTCTAGCGCCTCAACCCTCAGTGCCACTGAGCCAGGCAAAAAGCATTTATTTTTATACAGGGTACAAAATGACTTTCACATTTTACACCGTTAGGATAAAATCCTATTTACAAGGCATTCCTATCTTAGATGTTAAGAGTCAGTTACATATATCAAATATATCCAAAATACAATAATTACAGTCATACATTTACATAAAACCTTCTATACTTGATCAAAACAGGTGCATCTTACTGCTAGTTCGTTTTCAAGGCAGTATTAAATTCATGTGAACCTACATCTGTGTTTTTTTCTTAAATCTTTAACTCATTCCAGAATTTTGTTGCTACATAAGCAAAATACATTTCTCCTATCCTAGCTCTTGGTGTAGTTGTTTTAAACATCCTCAATTTTGTTATATTTCTTAAACCATAAGTATGTTCCACTTTCTGTAGTTTTTCTCTTAAGTAAAATGGTCTCTCTGAATCCAAAAGTTGCCTTGTCATAGTGACCCAAATAATTTTTCATTTACTTTCTAAAGTGAGCCAGTTTAACTTCTCATATAGTGTACAATGGTGGGTTCTCCTATCTGCTTTCAAAACAAATCTTGCCAACCTATGGTACATAGTTTCAATCCTTTTTATTACAGAGACCCTGGCAAACATGTAAATATTTATTCAATATTCTAATACTGGTGCTAGCATATGGTTTACTATGGACCTCCTCATAGTTTCATTTATACAATGGCCTGTTCTACACAGGGCCCCAAGTCTTCCATTTAGTTTGTTTACCTTCTCATTAATAGGATATTCAAAGGTCAGTCTCTGGTCTATCCAGAAACCTCGATATTATATTCACTCACTTGTTCTAACTCCTACCATCCTTAGACATCATTTTCAAGTTCTCCATGTCCTTAATTTTCTGGGTGAAAAACATAATCTTTGATTTTCCATTGTTCAGAACTAATTTGACCTCCCAAACAATTCCTGGATTCCGTCAAAATCGGCTTGCAATTCTGATTGTATCTGACAAACATCTTTACCTTTAACTATCAAAACAGTATCGTCTGCGTATAGACAAATATCTGAGACTTTTAATGTTTGAACTACTGGATTTGAATAAACCAAAAACAAAAGAGGGCCCAGGATCGAACCCTGGGGCGCCCCTCGATTCACCTCTGCTTTTATTGATAATGTTTTACCCACCACAGTCTGTTGAGTACAGTCTGTTAAACAGGACCAAAACCATCTTCTCACATCTTCTAACACTCCTGAATTTTGGCGTCTTCTCATCAGTGTTTGATAGTGCACTGTGTCAAAAGCTTTTGACAAATCCACAAGCACTGCACTCATCGACATCCACCCAGCAAGAGAAGTCAGTTATGTCAGTGAGCGCAGTGCTCCTGGAATGCCCTTTTCTGAACCCAGACTGGTACCTGGACAGCTGACCCCATATCTCCATGTAGTCATAGAGCTGTCCATGTGCCAGTCGTTCCAGAACCTTAGAAACCACAGGTAGCAAAGCTACAGGCCTATAGTTCGTAGGATTCGATGGATTTCTTTTTTTTAAAGAGTGGGACAATTTTAGCATTTTTCCATATTGAAGGGAAAACCCCTCACATAGACTCCAATTAAAGAGTTTGCCAAAATCTGTCCAGCATGGCACCATGTGGCACCACGTCTGACCTATCAGGCCAGCCATTTCTAACACTTTTAATGCTTTCTTCTAATACCCCAGGCCTGACCTTGGAACTTCCTTCCATCACCCTCAATTTCCCTTTCCTGCCCGTGGAACTCCTGGAGTCTGACACTCCATTCCTGCCTTCACTCACTCCTGACCCTGGCCCTCAGGCAGGTAACCTGTGGCTTGGCCCCCCGCAGGCAGAACCTCCAAGGGGGACCAGGTCCCTAAGGAGAATACTTCACTTGACTAGCCCAGGATACCAAAAGGAGGAGCTGGTGAGGAGGAGGCGGACAAGGCAGCCCAGTTGGGTGTGGTGGAATGAGGGGACTTCATCTGTGCCAAGTCCGACGTCTTATTTTGTCACCTTAGCTCCGCCCCTTATCCCACCCACAGAGCGTACCACTGTGAAGTGACCCAGCCTTGCACCTATCAGGGACATCAGAGGTATGGGTTAGCCTTTCCCTCCTTCAGAACTCCCTGCCAGCCCCACTCTGGGCATGTGACACCTCTACATCACCACGCCAAGTGGCTGGTACATGTATAACGTAAATTGTATTAGGAAGCACCATTCCTTCCCACATGACATAGGTGCCAGAACAGGGGGGCCACTAGGGCCTACAGCCCTACCACTTTCATAAGTGGCCCTTATTAATTTTGCTGTCGTGGTAATATATTTAATGGGGGATATTACCCCTTACGCCCTTGGCTCCTACCACTTTTCAAACCATTCCAGCACCACTGCATGACACCCCCCCCCCCGGGCAACCAGGAGGTGGCCATTCAATGGAAGTAGATGCCCTCCTGTCCTGAGGCAGGAGGCATCCCAGGTGGACACTGGAACCTTGCCTTTATATATTTTATTCTTCGATAACCAGGTAAGGCCCACTAGGCACAGGTGCTTGTTTTCAGGAGTGACCCAGGAGGACTTGGGAAGTTGATTGACTTGCTCAGAGTCACACAGTATGCAAGGGGAGGTTGTGGGAATCAAACCCAGGTCTGCTGGATGCACCAAGCTCATTCACAGCTCGTTACTCTAACCCCTAGGCTATTGTGCCAGCCCCAACTGGGAGGGGGTTTTGACCTACCAGATTCTCATGCTTGGGCCATGAATCCAGCTCATCTGGACTGCAAGCAGTAGCCCTACCCAGTGTACTAGGTAGTCGGCCATCCTGAACACTTTTAACTAGCATTACCAAGAAGTGAGTTCCACCACAGCGGATGCTCAGCTGTATTGTAAAGAAAAGCAAAACATAGTTTCCTATTTGCCAGTATTTAAGAAGAGGTTAACGACCTACTTGTTTTTCATGACATCTTGTACTCGTTATTAGTTGCTTATTTTACTGTTGGTGAGAATGTATTTGTATATAGAATCATATTATTTACTTTTTGTATATGTGTGTTTTAAGAACTTTTGATGTGTTGTAAACACCCGGGTCGTATCTGTAAAAGTACCATCTGGTCCAGTGTACTATCTGGTTAACAAAAATCAAATCAATGAATGTGGTGCTTTCAGCCAAAACGTCATGATAGATAAGAATCAGACAGCGTCAGGGGATCTTTATCAAGACCAGCAGTCTGTGGTAATAGCGGAGGTGGGGAGGTGGGAGGAACAGACAGACTGGATGTGCCAAGCAGTTCTTATCAGCCATCAGATTTCATTTTATCTAGGTTTCTATGTAGCAGAACACTGATAAAGGGTCGTATTTACCAGATAAATATCAGTGCTAAGGAGGCAGAAAAATATGCTGCAAACAAACCTGAGTCAGCAACCTCTCAAACTCTACTTATTGAAATAGAAGCCTCAGTACCTTCCTAGGGGGCTTCACTTTCTTGACAAATCTACTGGCTGGAGCCCCTGTAAAACTAACTTGGACAAATGCTACCATCACATCCACTTAAAAACACACTTCTCCCAGGAACAGCAAAATAAAGAATTCATCAGATCGCTATGGTACCAGCCATGTAACTGGACCCCTAGCTCAGACACCTTTCCCTTGGTGGATTTATTAAAAGATTCATGTGCCAGGCTGCCCCAGTGGACAACCCGTGTTTGGAAGTGAGCCCAGGACGTCATGTCAGGAGGCAGGCCTTGGCTGAGACAGCTGCAGCTTGACAGTGCATCTCCACAGGGAGGATTGGCAATGTGTTCTGCCACCACAGCAACCCCCACCCACCCACCATCAGCTGAGCCAGGGCTTGTTCTTGCTGCAGAGTGGGCTGTGGCTGTACAAGGTTGACAAAGGCCGCCCACACCAAGAGAGGTGGGAGAAAGAAGAAGGAAGAAAAGAATGGTAGCCATCAGAATGATGGCTCAGTTTGGCTTATCAGGCACGGTATATTGCTGTAAACAGGGTGTATCTGCTCTGATTATTGTAAATGATGTATTCCGTAAGCTGTATTTACACAAGTACATTTATTGTTGTTCCACATCTACTCGTATCCTGAGTGACGACTGTCACTGTGTACGTACTACTGTACTGTTTTCCCCTTGTACCCCTCCTCCCAGGATGCCTCGGGAAATGAGCTACTTGACTCATTAGACACGTCCAGTAAAACTTTTTCAATCAGGTCAATAAATTCCCTGAGATGTGCGACTGGCTGGGGAAGAAAAAGCTATATAGGAAACAAAAGGCTCATTCACACACTGACTGTAAGCCATTGTCAGAGGCTCACAGCAGCTAAATCGGTGCTCCTGCCGATGTGTGAACCTTCCTGTTTTAGCAGTATTTATTTGCATGGTGTTGCCGCCACAGCCACTCTTTCCCTGGGTTCGCGGAGTGGTGTAGGTGGTTTCCTGTGCCATCTGAACAGGCAAACCACCCGCATCACTACAAGTCCCCATCAACCCAACAGTGACTGGAACAACACTCAAATCGCTGGAAAGGAAAAGGGCACCAAAAACACTGATGCCATGTGAATGCGGCTCTTTAACATTTCATAAAAAATTTTTTAGACGATTGGAAAGTTGCCGCTGGGGCAAGGTGCAGGGTGAACGAGCCTATTGATTCATACAGCAACTGTAATGTAGTGACAGATATATGTCTGAAGGCAGTATGCCGAACAGGACATGCCGCCTAGTGATTAGAGCACTGGCAGGGCTCTGCTTACATTGCCATGGCCCTGTGCTCAGCAGTAACCATAAGCCCCCTTCCATGTCATCCTGTCATCAAATAATTCCTCACTTGCAGCTTACTACGTCAATGTTTCTCAAACGCAAAGGCCACCAAAGCATTTTTTTGCAGAGACAGTATTGCGCTGCCTGTTAAGCCAGGGTTCCAGGTTTTAACACAGCACACCACACCACTGAAACTGTGCATAACACCAAGGGTGTACAGTAACCAGAAAATAAGAATGGGTACACCATGACTGTGTTTGTTGCCCTACCTAACACTGTAAATGCAGGCCCAGATATTCAAAGGAGATGCTCCGGTGCAACAGAGTTGCACTGGTGCTTCCCCAAAATATTACCGGAGCCATATTCAAAAGGAAGGGATGTGCCACGCAACTCCGGATTTGCCACAGCGCAACGATAATGTTGGGGCGTTCACACGCATATGCAGCACATCTCAGTATTCAGCCAAGATGTGTGGTGCAGCTGCCCACACATCTCAGAGATGTACCACACAAAGTTAGACATGGAAGAACCATGCCTAAGTTGTAGCCACCCATAGGTGGGCTGCTGTATTGCACAGCGCAACACAGTAGCCACCAGCACCTGAGTGGCTAGCTACCCTACCCACACCATCCCCGATCACAAATAAAAATGTGGCTCCACAGTTATCCCTGGTAGTCTAGTGGCCCCCTCCATCTCTGAAGTCCAATTGTGAATAAAATAGTTCCCAAAACAATTCCCTGGTAGTCTAGTGGTACCCCCCACCCCTCCACAAACCCCATCCATATAGAACAGTAAATCCTGTATGTCCCTAGTAGTCTAGTGGACCATCACCCCCACCGGCCCCCATTCCAGCATGACCATCGGGTCAGCGGGCAGTAAAACCCATCCGTGCACCTCCACAGCTGCCTGCCAACTGAGCTGTCACAGAATGACAGCTTACAGTAAGCACTACAGTACCACTGGTTGACATTGTTGACCAGTGGTATTGTAATGTACTGCTATCACTCTGTGACAGCTCAGTGATGAACTCATGGAGGTGCGGATGGGATTTGCTCCACTGACTTGATGGCCGAGAGCTGGGACGGGTGGGGTCCTCAGTGGGTGGGGATCCCACTAGACTACCAGGGAATTGTTTTGAGAATATGTTGTTCATGGTCAGACTTCGGGTGAGGGGTCCACTAGACTACCAGGGATCTTTGCAATATTTCTATGAGGATGATCATGGCTGGGGATGGGGGGGCCACTGGACTACCAGGGAAATTTTGGGGATGTTGTTTTACATTACTTCGGGGTTGGTACGTGAGGGGGGGTACTGTACTACCAGGGAATATACCTTAACATCATGCTACGGCGCTGGACTGGGCACGGGGTTGCAGGGTGCCTGGCGCATCCTGCCAGGCGCATCCTGCCAACCGCATGCAAATTAGTCCATAATGACATGTAAATGGCCCCATTTGCACCTTGCATGCATAATGGCCGTATTTGCATATGTCAGTCTGAATATTTTATTTATTGCAGTTTAGATTAATACCTCGAGTCCTGTGACTCGCTTACAAAGTTCCAGGTCATACACAAAACAATTAGTCAAACATACAAGTTGCAGACATTACAAAAAGTTAGACAAAGGACCAGATATTCAAACTGCTCCATTTTGTGGCGCAAGCCTGTGCCGTTCAAAATAGTTGTGCAGGGTGTGGCCAGGGTGATATTCAATGGAGCTGCGCTATGGTGCAACTGCTTTGAATATCCCCCTAACCACCCAATGCATGCACAATGGAACTGCACTAAGCGCAAGTGGTCAGAATGGAGCATTGAGATGCGGTGGCGCAAGTTCCATTGCGCCATGCACAGCACCTGCGATATTCAAAGGGTGACATGCAAATGGGACCATAATTTATGCAAGGTGCACGGGGGCCATTTGCATCTGATTACGGGCCCATTTACATGCCATTAGCATGCAGGTGCGCTGATCCCCGATGACTTGCGCCTGGCACCCTGCCAGGCAGCAGCCATTGAGGACCGACACCTGCAGCCCGATCGCGGGATGTCCCGTAGGGACAATGAAGAGCTCCAATACCTGGTGGTCAGTGGACCGTGGTACCCGATCGCGAGCAGAAATGTACCCCCACCCCCCGTGGCCCAATCACAGGCAGTAATGCCCCCCACCCCGGAGTAGCCCATACGCGGGCATCAGGCTTCCCCAAAGTCCAATATCCCTGGTGGTCCAGTGGACTGCGAGCCCGATTGCGGGTGGCATTCCTCACCCACCCAAATCCGAAAGCCCTGGTGATCTAGTGGCCCCACCCACCCGCCCATGGAGCCCCACTGCCCGTCCCCCGTCAGCCAGCGGGCAGCAGCACCCCACCCGCCTGCCGCCCGCTGCCCGCCGACTGACAGCTCGGTAGGGCTGCATGCCCCGTGGTTCAGTGCATGATCAATGGGCGTGCAACCATACCATACAAACCAGTCCAGATATGTGAATGAGTGAATGAATTCATTCACATATCTGGACTGACTGTACTGGTATGAGCTGCCCATTGGCTCATGCTCCTGAACCACGGGCGCAGCCCTACCGAGCTGTCAGTCAGCAGGCGGTGGGGCGGAAGGCGGTGGGGTGCTGCCGCCCACCGTTGCGGGAGGCGGGGTGGTGGGCCTCTGTGGGTGGGTGGGTGGGGTGGGGCCACTAGATCACCAGGGTTTCGGACTTAGGGGTGAGGAATGCGCCCGCCCAATCCAGCTACTCGTGGTCCACTGGACCACCGAGGATGTGGACTTTGGGGAGGTCTGATGCCCGTGTTCAGACTACTCGGGGTACTTTATCGCACGCATCGGGCTACCGGGGTGGGGGGTACATTTCTGCCAGCCATTGGGCTACCGGAGGGGTGGAGGGTACATTTCTGCCCACAATTGGGCTACTCGGGGTGGGGGTACATTTCTGCCCTCCATCAGGCTACCGGGGTCACTTCTGCCCGCGATCAGGGCATGGGGGCACCGCCAGATGTGGCAGAACAGTTGAGGCCACCCAGAGGTGGCAGCTGCTGTGTTGCACCCTGCAATGCGGCAGTTCTCACCTGTGGTAGGCCCTTGACTGTTCCTTTTTTTGGCTTCCAGTTTTGTGAGGCGCAGGTAGGGGTTGCGCCTGCACAACTCTGCACGGCCCGGACTGAATATCAGGCTGTGCAGTTTATGCATGGTTCCTCCCCCTTCGGTTGTGCATGCCTTCATTATCATTGCGCTGTTGCTCAGCATGATTTGAGCGCTACTGCCTCCTGCTGAATATCGCAGAATGGCGATTTCGGACTTGCGCGGTGAAACCCTATTGCGCATGGCTCAACTCTTTTGAATATCTGGGCCAAAGTATATAGGCTGCATTCATTTGAACGATACAAGTTAGAATACATTGAAGGAACAGATTGTTTCAGTCAGGTTACAAATAAAATAGGAGGAACATGGTTTCAAGAGGATAAAGCATTTCAGTGAGGGAACATTCAGGATACAGCTCAAACAAAGGAAACAGTTTCAAAGGAAGTGCTTTAGTCTGTCAATGTAGGGTCATCAGGCCCCTGGGAGTACTGGCCATACAGATGGGAACTAGCTATACCGAGGGGGAGTGGGTGGGGGAGCAGCATTAGGACAGTGTTGTTGTTTGTGGGAGGGTGAGTGATGGGGGTTGCTGCAGTGATGCCAGCAGCATGGGAGGAGGAGGGTGCAAGCTGGAGCTCAGTGGGAGGCAAATTAGGGAGGGAACAGGTGTGGGAGAAAACTAAGGGAGGGTACTGGAGTGAGGAAGAGGTGTGAAAGGTTGGGATATAAACAGCAAGGGAGGTAGGTGGTGTGGTAATGGAGGGGTGTGCAGGAGAGGAATTGGGGTGGGAATATTAGGGGCAGGAGAGGGTGGGGTTGAGGTGGGGGATGGTGGTGTAGTAGGGGATAGGGTGGCAGAGGGGTGGGTTATTCAGGCTAAAGAGTCCTGTAGTTGACTAGTCGAAGCATGCACAGGCCAGTTCATGATGCAGTAGAGTCCTAAGTCCTGTGTTGAAGAGGCTAATCTTATTGCTTTCAATGAGTGATGCAGGTAGCCCATTATACCATTTTGGTCCTTGGTACGAGATGGATTTCTGCGCCAGGGTGGTGCGTTTAAATGGAACCAGGAGCCCGCCTTTCTCTACACTCCTGCTTGGCTTTGATGCTGTAGCCTGCTGGAAGAGTCCACATGGAGATGGAGGCGTTAGTCTTAATTGGGCTTTTTTCTTGACAAGTAGGCAGGTTTGTTACCAGGCTCTGAGATGGAGAGGAAGCCATCCAGTACCTGAGTATCTGGAATTTGAGCCCAGCGCATCCCCATTCCAGGTATTCAGACCACACAGGGGGATGTGCCAGCACATCTTTGGTGCCCCATTTGAGTCACCTGCATCTGTTGCTATTTTCAGATGGGATGCGCGATTGTGCATCTCATTTGAATATAACACTTTTGTGCTCTGGCGCGGTGCAAGCACTTGTGCCCTTTCTGGGCACAGCTTGAATATCCTGCCCACAGTTTTTGTGCGCCATGACTCTGTTTGTTGCCCCCACCCCTGCACCGATAGAGTTGGCATCCATTTCTTCCTCAGACACCCACATACCATGGACAGGGCCTCTATGTTGTATTGCCCTTGTGACAGAAAGACAATATTAGTGGTGAGCCCTTCTAGTTTTGATGCTGAAGTATGAATTTCCAGAAAAAACAGTCAGCCCAGTCACTGTTGTGTTGCATGGAGCAATGGCAGCACTACAAAGCTTTGTTGCGCCCCCCCCAAAAAAAAATTTAAATTGTACACCATGGAGTATCCCTCACACTGGAACCTACTTCCCTATTCCCTCTCTGCCTCTCCTCCTCCCCGGCTCCCTCAGGCACAGTTCAAACTCCAGCTCCACCCCACCTGCTCATGTTTCTCTGCCTCTGAAAATTCACGGTTTGAGCCTCAACCATCATTGGTAGGACATCCGGTTGAGTCTCCCTACCTGCCTGCTGGCTTCATTTCCTCTGCCTCTGCACCTCCCTCCATCATGGGGCTAGGGATACACTTGTCGTTTCAGATCTCTCACCTGTTTTGCAGTACAGTAATTTGCACACTGTGTATTGTTGCCATTTATTTTGTACTTGAACAGGTATTGCATATTCGCTTCACTGCACTTGTTTCTGTACCATCGTATTTTGTATCAGCATATTCACCAAATGTTATTTTCAATTAAGTTGTTATTCAATCACTCAAACTTTATGTAACAGGCAAAATCATCCTTGAGCAAACTCATTTGCAAGATGGTCCTGGACAAGTAGGACATATACAACTACAGCAGAATTACCAGATAAGCAGCGTAAATACAATGAGCAAATAAAAGGCAGTTACAGAGACACAGATAAGATTAAGGCTGGAAGCACATGTGGTGAACACTATCTGGTTGATAATTGACTGCATATATAAAGGATCCCCTCAAGACGTGGGATTATTCAGACCAAGATCACAACGTTACAATAAGACGAGGGATACCAGGTAGGGTAAGTGAAGGAACAATAACCGCAGGTTTATGGGCAGGGGAAAAACAAAGGAAAGGGTCGGTGAGGGGTGGAATTAGATGTAGTTAGATGTGTACTGTACCTATGCTTCTCCTGTTCCCTTCCCCTGGGTCACACCTAGAAATGAGCCTTGAGTCAGCGGGCCTCTCCCGGTTACCAATTTTCAAATAAATATATAAATAAAATGCCTTCCCACACCCCTGCGTATCACTGATTGGGCTAGTGAGGATGCCTGAGTGTTTTAGTTTTGGTACTAGAGCCTTGCGTTGACATAGGCGTTCTCGCCCTTCTGTTTTTGCAGATGTGGGCATTCTGGCACTTGTGTGTTAATGGATGGTCCCTGAGCGCATGTGCCCCCATGCTGCTTGTGTGTGAGGAGGGTGGTGCGGAGCATGAGTCTGGCATGTGGGGGGGTCAAGGACCTGTTTGGAGTGGTTCAGCTTGGGGGGTGCGTGTGGAGCTATATAGAGTGATGCAGCTCAGGGGGCTGAGTCAGAGCTGAGTGTGCAGCCAGCGGATGTAATCATCAATCATGGGTGCCTTCCAGCTGATATGTGTTGGGGGATGGGCTGCTAATCAGATGAGAAGTCTGCATAAGGAACACATGGTTTTCTATTGTGTGTGTTTGTGGAGTTGGGGGGAGGCAAAGGCATTGCAATTCCTGTTTTGTGTTCACTGCAGGTTAACTAATGCTGTGCTGTTAACGGGGACTCAGTAAGGAGGGTTTAAGTGTTTACCAGTTAAGTCTTATATATAAAAGATTATTATAGGAGGACAGCAGCACCAGATTCCTTTGATGCAGGGGCTTGGCTGTCCTTAGCTTCACCAGCATTATGGGAGGGACACAGGTAATCATTGCTTCCTGCCTATCAGTTGGAAGGTTAACTACTTTATTCTTGTGTAGGTAAAATAACATCAAAGGAGAAAAATTTTTTTTTTATCTGTCCTAAGCAGGCTGTTTTTCTTTGTGTTGCAGTCAGTTGAGCTACAAGATTTGCCTCCATAAGGAGAGCCTAATGGGGGCAGAGTTCTGCTTCTGTCAGTGGAAATAGTGCTTTGTTCTTTAAGTTTTGCTTGGAAGTTTTATACGTGGTGTCTCATTGTTTTAAAACCTTTTGTACTCTAACTTTGCACTATCAACCCCCCCATGGCAATGGTCATGACATAATGATTATTTGGTAGCTCTATTCCTTTTAAAACATTCTGTGACCTAACGTATCTTTTTGTGCGTTATTAACAAAAAGTGGTGCGTGGCTCCCAGCATATCTTGGTGGAAGCACTTTGGCCCCTAATTTTATTCTATCATGAGAACCAGTACATCACATTCTCTGTAAGCAATCTTCAGCACTGCAATTTGCTCTGGAAAGACCAATAGTGTGTCTGCCCACAGGCCCTACACTGTCATTCGCCAACTAGGACTTCAGACACAAGGTTCTTGTCTGTAATTGAATTTAGTACCACCTGAAAGTTCTACTTTATAAGGGTATAGCAAATTTGGTCATGTCAAATTAAAAGGAATGCACAGGCAAGCACAAAAGCTTTGCCTTTAAACAATACTGCACTGGCTGAAGAGTTTCCACAGTGACCCTGGTTTCAATCGATTTAAATCTAGCTGGTATGGTTTTAGGGTATCACACTGTTGATTTAAAATAAGTTTCAGAATGTGTGGTGTGTGTGTGTTTTTTTTTTTTTTTTTTGCTTTGCTCTTAATAAGTAAGCCTTCAGTCTGTAGCAAGCAGACAGCACGTCAGATTTTAAAACAAGGACCTAGCCTTCCGGCTGCCTGTGTTGACACAAATGGAAATAGGAAGGGAACTTGGTGAGTCACAGTGTGGGCACAGATGAGTCGCCCAGCACTAAGCAATAGCATTTATATTTATTAACCAAAAACTGCATTTTACTTAAGTGGCTGCCGGTGAGCAGACATGGGTTAAACCAAGTACCTGCAGTTTTAACAAAATAATCCTTAACCGACTGTGGCGGACTTCTAATAAGCCTGATCCAGTCCTACTGGCAGCAGGCTGCCTGGCAGGCTTTGACTGAGAGGAAAAAAAGACTC
>JADMNL010000033.1:63547500-63557500 GCA_016271365.2 Neoceratodus forsteri
GTGTGTGTGTGTGTGTGTGTGTACATTTGGTTTTACAATAATGGAAGATGTCTGGAATCTTCAGAAAAGATGGGTAGGAAGCCCTAGAAAAAAATAGTGTCTATGCAACTCTCTCAGTACCTGGCCAAATATGACATAATGTGCCCAGAACAACATGGTTTCTGCCCAAGACACAGTACCACTACTGCTCTCCTGGAGTTCTCTCACTACCTCTACTCTTGACTCTGGCAACCTTGCTGCACAATGTTCATAGACCTCTCAAGGCTTTTGACACTGTTTGTCACCCCCTCCTGCTTGACTCCCTCCACCAACTCGGCTTTTCCACAGGTCCCCTTGCCTGGTTCTCCAGCTACCTCTCTCCTAGATCCCAGCATGTGAAGATATAACTGCTCCTTGCCCAATACCTGGCCCCTTCGTTCCGGGGTACCCCAGGGCTCCATTCTGGGCCCTGTACTTTTCAGCCTCTACCTCAACACTCTTCCCCAGCTCCTGCACAGGAAAAATGTTCCTCTATGCTGACGATGTGGTTCTCTTTGTTTCCCACCCCGATCCCTCTTCTCTTCAGGTATCCCTCTGCACACCTACAACCAAGCTGAAAAGTGGTTCCTTGACCACCGACTTGTCATTAACCTAAAGAAGACTAAGTCAATGCTCTTCTCCCACCACCAAAACAAGGCCAAGAATGCCTCCCCCCCCCCTTCATTTTCCCCAGCACTCTGCACCCACTGGAGCAAGTGACCTCTTACAAATATAAAGGCATCACTTTCGACTCTGCTCTCACCTTCCACACCCACATCAATGCCCTATCCTCCACCATCAATTCTCAGATAGGCCTACTATGCCGTCATAGAGAGTGCCTCCCACAAGTTGCCCTCCGGCTGGCCATCACATCATCTGTCCTGTCGCTAGTGGACTATGGCTTACCCATTTATGTTGTGGCAGACAATACCACCTTGACTAAAATCCAGCTCTCGATCAATAGGGCCTGCAAGCTCCTGACTGGAGCCCCTAGCCACACTCACACTTACCTGCTGTACTCCACCGCCAACCTGCTCACCTTTGAGGAGCATCTGTGCTCAGACCTACCTACTCCCCAAAAATCGCTTCTAGGGCTCTCCTCCTTGGGTCTCTGCTTCCTTATGGCGCATCCTTATCTGTTGCCACTGGTAGCTCTGTCAAGGCCACCTTTGTGGTGCTCTGAATCAAGACCTCGCTAGCCCAGAGGTCCTTCCATTACTGAGCCCCTGCTTGGTTCAAGTCCCTCCCACCTGCATCACAGACATTGCCAAAATCGGTCCCTTCAAAGTTGCCCTCCGGAACCATCTCTTAGCTTGTTGCTGTAGATGCACTTAATTAATCCCACTGTGAGATCCTCCTGTCAGGCCTCTCTGATTGATGACGTCCTCCGGACAGCCTATCCTCTTCCCCTCCCACCCCACTCCTACCTCCACCTTCTCTAGGTATGTCCAGAGCTGTACCCCCAATGTAACCCTTGGGTACCTTGTATATGACTGTAACCTATTATAAGTAACACTATTATGTAACCTATGTGTACTCTGTTCTCACTGTTGTAACCAGACTATGTAACTGTCTACTCCCCCCTCCCCCCACCACCACCACGACGAGCTGCCTTTGTAAATGAATCCATGACTCAAAGGTTGTAAATCCAACTTTTCTAATGAATAAATAGGAATTTTTTTTTAACCCAACTTTGCTGCACTGCTGCTTGAAAGCTGTCAGACTGAGGATGAAACTCTGCAGCATCTAGCCTGTAGCAAGGATCACAACCAAACGTGCAGCTTGTCCTCGGCCTGCACATCAATCCAGCCTGCTGCAAGGATCACAACCAAATGTGCAGCTTGTCCTCGGCCTGCATATCAATCCAGCCTGCTGCAAGGATCACAACCAAACGTGCAGCTTGTCCTTGGCCTGCACATCAATCCAGCCTGCTGCAAGGATCACAACCAAATGTGCAGCTTGTCCTTGGCCTGCACATCAATCCAGCCTGCTGCAAGGATCACAACCAAACGTGCAGCTTGTCCTCGGCCTGCACATCAATCCAGCCTGCTGCAAGGATGAGACCCAGATCTGGTCTCTGTTCTGGACCTGCAGCTCTATCCAGCGTGCACCAAGGACAGGAGTCACAAGTGTCTTAACCCTTAGACTGTGGATGTGTGGGTGTGTATAATATAATAATATATAGTGTCCAGAATCTATATACGTTCACACACATTCAGTTCTCAAAGGGTTAAGGACTTGGATCTGCACATCCTCCAGTGCACAGCAAGGAGCGGAAATGGACATGGACCTGGGTCTTGACCTCCACATTCATCCAGCCTGCAGCAAGGACCAGAACAAAATGTGGGACCTTGCCTCCGTCTGCAGAAATACCCAAACATCAGCTCCATTCTTGGTCGGCAGGTCAAGAATGACAGCAGGAGAACTTTGCAAAGCTGGTATTGAACCTGTGTATTGCATTAATGAGCACACTGGGAACATTTAAACCATCCAGAGAGTGGTAAAGCTGTATTGTCAGCTCAGGTTTCAGATGTCTTAAGTGACTTGGGCTGAATCGCCTTGACTGCCTTTCTGCTGAGTGTTTAGGATGCACAGTACAATTAAACTGAGTATATTTCCAGATGAATTTGCTTGAAATACTTAGTCACCAGTTACTGAAATGATTATTTTTCTTATGGAAATGGAGTCATAACCAGTGCTGTTTTTTTATGGGAAAATACTGACTTTTTGCTTCAGTTCTTTTAAAGCTTGTGTGTGTGTGTGTGTGTGTGTGTGTGTGTGTGTGTGTGTGTGTGTGTGTGTGTGTGTGTGTGTGTGTGTGTGCACATAAACAAAGTATATCTATCTTCTCCTCGCCCCACTCTGCTTCTCAGGAGTCGCCCACAGTGTCTGTTCCTTGCCCCTCTTACCTGAGCCCACGGTAATCTTTCCCACCTCACCCCCCATGTAGCCTTGGTTTTGACCCCTAGGCGGGAGCCAGGTGGGGCCCCATACACCTGGAACATCTTCCTTGCATCAGGGCACCGGACCAGGACAGATGGGGTAGCTGTGGATCTGTGCCTGGGTACTCTATCTTCCTGGAATGCAGGGAGCCATTTTCCTTGTTCTGGGTGTGATGTGTGCCCTAGCATCAAGGCATGATTGTCCACGTCAGTCACTCCCCCCCACATGGCTGGGTGCTTGCTGTAACCCAGGCTTCTGCCTGGAGCAAGTCCAGCCTGAGTCTCAGCCACCTCCCTCCCCTGGAAGGCGAGCAGTCCCTGGATGCTCAGCCTCCTCTTTTCCCCTGACCCTCTAACTGAGGCTCATTCCTCAAACCCAGGGTACCGCATCGTGGTGAACAGCATTACTGCACCAGCAGGCTGGTCCTGGCTTTGTATATTTAATAAGGTCTGTTACAATTAGCAGGCCTCATTATCCCAAGGAACATGCTAATTTATTGGGAAGGATTTTCCAGAAAAGGAAACAGTGTTATGCATCTGTCTGAGGGGAACAAATAAGGTGTCTACAATATGTAATACGACACATCTCCAGTTTCAAACTGCTTGCCTCTCCTAGAGCAGAATTCATCAGCCTTGTACCGAAATATTATAAACATTGACATAGCATGGGGGGTAGTACATACTAATAAAAGAGCAGATTTCCTAGCTGGTAGGCTTAGGGTACTGAGCTAGGAGTCCGAGAACTAGAGAAAGTCTAACAAAAAAAAAAAAAAAAAAAAATGTACAGAATAAGGGGAAATCCACTGCCCTGGTGTTTATCACAGGAGAGCAGCTAGATAAAAAAGCCTCTGCAGAAACTTTCTCTCTCTCTAAACAGGAAAGACAAAGACCTTCTGATGAAAAAGAGAACTCTCTCAACAGAAACAGTAATCTGTCCTGAATAACAAACCTATACTAGAAGTTGATGGCACAGGAGATGATTAAAAATAAATAAAAAGGAAATAAACAGCCAGGTGGGAGAGAGGAAAGTTGCAGAGCAGTGGTTTTAATATTGAGTTGGGCAGGTGGCAGGAAGCTGCAGAGAGTGGTGGTTAACTGCTGGGTCTTGTATGTTCAGCAGAGGGGAGCAAATAAGATGTCTATAATATGTAATACAACATGCCTTGCAGTTGGTCTCCAGTTTTGAACTGTGTGTCTCGGCGAGAGCAGGAATTCAGCCTTATACTAAATATTATAAAACATTTACACAGCATAGGGTAGTAAGCACGTTTTTACAAAAGAGCAGATTTCCTAGCTGGGAGGCTTAGGTTGCTGAGCCTGAAGGAGTCAAAAAGCCTTTAACAAGACTTGGCTGTGCTCAGCTTTCTTTGTGTGTGTTTGTGTGTTTGTTTGTGTGTTTGTGTGTGTTTTTCAGATGAAGGAAGCCAGTCACTCTATGAATGGAGCAGTTGGCTTCTTTCAACTACACACAGTGTATACCCCACAAACTGGGAAACTCATCAGGATCAGCCTAGCCGATCATTGGACTGTCACTGCCGAGCCCACTGCAGCCTTCGCTGCTTTGGTCCCAACTGTGACGCACCTCTGAAGTGCCGTTCTTGTAACAAGATATTTGCTTCGGGCTGCATGCACAAGCAAACATTAAAATGGGGACTTGAGAGGACCATGCTACTGCTGGCTCCCCAAAAGTGGTGCGGCTGCCTGTAGTGTGGATATGATTTCTGAGGCAGCGCACACAAGCCCAGTATACTTAATGCAGTTTATTACAAGAATAAAAAGCATTTGTCAATGCTGAATGTTCGCGTGCAGGTATTTGCAGTGGTGTTTGGCACTTGTGGTACTTTATATTCACAAACACGCACATCAAGCCATACCTCAGTTCCCATACAGAAACTATAATCTGCTAAATCGGAAATAAACTTTGAACAGGTAAACACAATGGTTCCTGCACTGTTTTGAGCATGTATATCTGTGTTTGAGGATGTGTTCCTGAAAAACAATAATTATATGTGCACTGCAGCATAGAGAGAAAGACAGCGGGAGATTATTGCTTGAATATATGTTTTTGTGAGTAATGCTTTGAAGGAGGTCTGCTAGTCGTTACTCACAAGAGCATATATTGGATAGCTGTACATTAGGGAGCATTCAAGCACTATCCTCCCTCTGTCTCTATGCTACAGTGCACATATAACTCTTTTATTTATTTATTTATTTATTTTTCCTTCACCTAGCCAGGAAGTAGGGAAATTACTTATTTTTTGTCTCCGGAATGCAGTCGTGCAATGGCATCGGTGTACCTTATGTTCCTCCTCTAGGCAGTCCCATCTTGCCAGAGCATTTAAAAAAAAAAAAAAAAGTATTGGCTGAGGTATGAGTTCCTGTACCACATCCCACACCCTCATGGAGCACACAGTCCACCGCAGTCTAGCCAATATTCTCCTTGGCACAATAGTAGTGAAGCAGCATCATCTCTTGCACAGTTCCCATTATTTGCTCGGGCACCCAGAACTTGCCTAAATGCTCACTGCCAGGCTGGTGTCCTGTGGTTTAGCAGTCTAAATGTATTGCCAGAGAGTGCATGTATAGCCTCTGTGTACTGTCTCTCTAAGGGCTGCCTGGATTGCAGTCCTAATTAATTTTGGTCCTGGACTGTTGAAATTGGGCAATCAGTACCTTGGGGACTCTAAAATGGAGCCTGTCCCCAGGGGCTTTGTGGGAGCAAAATTCTTTAGGAATTGTAGTTTTGGACTCTTGGCACCTAAATAAACCTGGAATGGGAGCCCTTGTTGTGACTGTCTGAGGAATCTGCCAACCGAAACTTTTGGATCTTTGGGGAGAGTCCCAGACTGCTTGCAGTTTCAGTTCAGTTTTGAGTTGGGAAGTGAAAGGAGTAACCGCTCGAGATAGAGCAGTAATCCTGAATAGATTCGCACGGGAGAACTATGAAAGGGCTGGGTTTTGGCCTGCCTGTCTGCCTGCTTCCCTGAGAGGGAAATTGAAGTTTATTCGGAACTGAATCCAAATTGTGAGGATAATTTAAGCCACAGAACGGTGACCAGGCTTTAACCTGAAGAAGCCCAAAGATTTGCTGAATGCGATTGGCCTGTCAGGATTTCCAGCCATCTCTGAACTCCCGGGTTGTGCAGAGACTCTGTAATTGCGACTGGACAGCAATCTGCCTGGTATAGTGGGACTTCTTACATACAAATGTGCTGTGTGCTGTTAGTGGGTCGTGATTTGGTTCCCCACTGTGTGTTGAACGGTGTTCTGCTTGCTGGAGGCTGCATCCAGCTCCCAAGGACTGAATCCATATTCATCTCCATTGGGTCTGGGCTTTGCCACACTGGCCCAGCCAGACTACCGCTGCACAGAAAGCCATCAATGACAGACCTGCCTGGGGATCAGACCCCTGCTCACGCTTTGAACAGGAACGACGCCTTGGTGATTCGTGTGGGCCCTGCTTCTCCTGGCACTCCAGTTCAACAACGTGCTGTCTCGATTTTTGTCCTGCCTGTGTACTGTATTGGGTATTGTGAGTAAACCTCAGGGTAGCTCCCTGCAACAACAGCTAAATCTAAAGTGTCCTCTGATTGCTTTGTCTTTTCTGTCATGAACTGAGCCCTCCGGCTCCAGATTACAAATGGTGTGTGGTGTGCATGTTTTCTTCCATCACAGGGCCCCAACCAGCTGTGTGCCGGACTACCCCAGGCAACGTTCCTGGCTAGCCCACCATCTTCCTACCTGGGTACCCAGAGTGTGTGACACTGTAGGGACTCTGAAGTGCATGCATAACTGTCTGATTGATATAGCCTTTAAACAAATCAGCCTGATTATGCCCCTCCCTTGTTCAAGTCCCCTGAATAAAGCAAATCTAACTCTTTTTGCATGTAACTTGACTGTGGTTTCAGTTTGTGACAAGAGTACTGTACTGTTGCTATTTGCTGCACACAACCTTGTTTTACAGGGGTCCCCAGGGTCAAGCTAGAAGAACCAGCCCTGGTGGTAAGTGCAAACAGTGTGGGTAATTGCATGGTGAATAAGGGTCATTGTGAAAGTGATTATTGTATATTGTTCTGGCCACTAGAAGAAGGGAAAGAGGGGGGTTACAGTGTCCCGGAGGGCTGTGCCCAGGTTAGCTTGACCACTAACAACCCTGACCTCCGGGGGGAGGCACCCGTTTCAGTACCCAGACCCCTTAACCTGCTACTAGCCAAGCAGGCAGGGATAGTAGCCCTTGGGATAGCGCCACCTAGGGGTTACTTTTTTTTTTTTTTTCTCTAACCATTGAGCAGACAGACCCAGTCAACATTCTGAGGGAGCACTAAAAAAAATGTGGTAGGGCTGGCTCCATACATCAAGCAGTAGGGCACCAGATTGTTCGATCCCAGGACATCAATGTGCCATTCAGCCTGAGACAACTGGAGTGGAAGCTGTCCTGGAAGGTGATGGGAGTGTCTGCATGGAGATGGTCCTCCTGGGGAAGGGTGCTGTGGAACACCACTTGGAAAGAATCACCTGGTGGTGTGTGGCGAGGCAGCCTTGCCAATGTGGCTGACCACACATCAACTGACCCCGCATCCAGGGCATTGACCTAGTGCACACCAGTGGGCAGGAACCAGAAACAGCACCTGTCTTGGTCTGCCAGATGACTGCCTAGCACCCCCCACACCACATATCAACTGACCCCGCATCCAGGGCATTGAACTAGTGCACACCAGTGGGGTGGGAACCAGAAACAGCACCTGTCTTGGTCTGCCAGAAGACTGCCTAGCGCCCCCCACACCACACCACACATCCCTCTAGCACACTGCTCCTGCCCCTCGCAACCCTGCACATCTTGCAGTGCCCTCCAGGAATGTTAATCCCCCTCCCTTCACAATGGGGCAGGGATAAGCTGAACCTTCCCTGATGTAGGGATACTGGGGAGCCAGGTGGCAGGAAGTGGCAGCATAGGGTGAGACTGTGTGGGGTGCAAGGGAGGAGCAAAAATAATTTGTGACACACATACCCTCACAAGAATCCATATATTGACTATAGCATGGTGTGCACACGCACACGCACACACAGACGCACACATGCATACACACGCACGTGCGCACACATGCGTGCACATACACACGCACACATAGTTCTATGACTATAGAACAGTTTACTGACCCCACCCCCATACCAGCTATCAAATGGATTTCAACAAAGTGATAACTCTTTGCCACCCATATATACACAGACAAATTTTGATATTCTCACATGCATCATTATCTGTCCCCATCCACCCAGAAACTCCTACCAACAAAATGCTGAGGACTCTGATACATGCACAAATGCACATCCTTGTGTAACTCCCAGCTGGTGCTACCCCAAGGGCTACTACCCCTGCCTGACTGACTGACAGGTTGAGGGGCCTGGGTCCAATGAGTGCACCTCCACCCAGAGGTCGGGGTTTGCAGTGGTAAACTAACTTGGTCACAGCCCTCTGGGACGCTGTAACCCCTTTCTTGCCACTAGTGGCCCACACAATACATTAGGAATGTCTTCACAATGTACACTTACCCCCAGGACTGGCTCTGTTGACTGGACCTCAGGGACACCTGTAAAATTAGATGATACAGTGCAAAACCACAGTACAATACTTTAACATAAACAAATACCTCAGACAAGTGTAACTCTGCTGAACAAACAGATCTGATTTATATTTAAGGAACTGTAACAAGGAAGGGGAAATCGGGTTAATTAGGTTGAGCACATTAATAATCGCAGTACTGTGCGCATAGTCAAGAGTCCCAAATTGTCACTTTCACTGGGTACCCAGGATGGGGGGTCTAGCCAGGGTCAGTGCAGCTGGTTGGGGCCTGTGATGGAAAAACACTGGCACAATACCCAAATTGTAATCCAGAGCCGGTTGGCTCAGTTCGTGAAAGAAATGGGGGAGGGGGAACAATTAGATGACACACTTGCAATTGATAAACAGATGGCAGGGAGCTACCCTGCTTTGTACTCCAAACTCAATGCTGGGAACTGGATGGACGGCAGGCTGTCCTGAATTGCCAGGAGGAGCAGACCCTGTGGACAAGGTGCTTGTGACTGGACCCCACTGCAGTTTAGAGCAAATGGATGTAGTCTGGATTAAGCTGGGGTTTACTTCCAGCTTCATGCACTCAATTCACTGTACAGGGGATTTGAAACACGATTCCCCACAAGCACTGCACACACCTATATGTAAAAGGAAAGTACTATACCAGGCAGGCTGCTTCTCTATCCCGAACGCAATTACTGCACAATACCCGGGAGAACACACAGCAGATTCAGTTCCTGACAGACTGAGCGCGATTCATCAATTTCTACAGGGTGAGCCTGGTTTCTACTCTTTAGATCTTCTTGATTCTCTTCACAGGTTGGATTCAGTCTGAACAGGTGCTTGCACAAGCTGTAGACTGAAACTTGGGGCCTTACATGAGATTCCCGTGCTAAAACTACACACCAAAGAAGCACACAGTTCCTGCCTCTTCACTGCCCAAACTGATCTCAACTCATCTCATCTTTCCAGTAGACACAGCCAGGCATTTTCTTTGAGTTCCTCCCAGTTCAGTTGGCTGGTTTGGCTGTCACTCACAATCAGACTCCCCCTGTTGGTGCAAAAAGGCGCCGAAGTCCAAACTATAATTCCCAGAGGCATCTGCCATACAGTCCCATTGTGGCTGGCTCAACTTAAGAGTCCAAGTTCTGATTTGCCAGCAGCAGACTCTATTTTAAAGGTCACCCACGCTGATTGGTCCAGTTCAGCAGTTCAATTCCAACATTTGCAAATCTGTGCTGCTGTGCACAGCTAGGGACCCCAGGAGGTTCTGGAGTAACATTAAGAATATAGTCGGTGGGACCCAGAGTGGTGATACCTCGGATATGATCATTGATGGTGCCAGTTGCAACAACTCCCTGACCATCGCAAATACATTCAACCAATACTTCTCAGACCCATCTACCTTTACCTCATCACTCCCCCATGGGGAAGGGGAGAAGCGTGAAAAATGGGCCACACATCATCT
>JADMNL010000033.1:63562500-63592500 GCA_016271365.2 Neoceratodus forsteri
CATTATACTGTAGGATCCATGTTAAAAAAAAAAAAAAAAATTTGACACTGGAAGTTGGATCAGTACTGACAATAAATATGCAAGGAAAAGTGCCCAGTTTTTTGTTTTGTTTTGTGTTTATTTGGGAGATTATTTTTCAACAGCCTGATGTGCCAATCTCTCTCTTTATGGTTTCACTCATTTTAGAGGTCCACTTGCATAGACAGGAGGGGAAGGAAATTTAAAAAGTGAGAAGTGTTCTCTTGAGAATTAAAGCCGCTGACCAGATAAGAGTTTTTGGCTCTTACTTAAATTACGTTGGCCTGTATTATTCCTAGGATTAAAAGGAATCAATGAGTCAAATGTAGATTTCACACACCTTGTGAACTGTCTTCCAAATGTCTCTGATGGAGAGACCGGACCAAAGCATATGACATCAGCATCTGCCTCCTGACATCTCCAGCAGTTCCCATCTGTTTGAAAACCCATCAAAAATAGCTTTTTAGGGGAATATTAGCAATAGAGAATAATTTTATATAGTATTGCCCTAGCTTGGATCTCTCTGTTACTGCAACAGGCATTCTCCCAGACTGAGGCCCATTCCTCAGCGGGTATAGATTCCCCAGTGTCCCCCTCCCATTTACTTTTAGCTGAGGCTGATAATAGAGAGGGGTCATTTGTGCCCATTAGGAGTTTATATAGTAGATTCACTCCTTTCCTTAAGTTTGCCCCCTTAAGGACAGAATTCCACTCGGAATCCTCTCTAAGTGTTAGGCCTACTCCTAGAATTGAGTCCTGAAGAGCCTTTTCTTAGCTGGAGAAAATAAGCAAAGTGGAATTTGGAAATATTGAACCAGTTTTTGAGAAAGATAAAGGAAAGAGTAGTTCCCTTTTTTTTCACACGGTAGATCTTGCAGATTTGTAATACCTAGCTTCTGCCATTCGGTGTTTTATTTATTGGTGTTTGATTGTAAAATAATGTAGTATTATTCCAAAGTGCAGTCAAGCAAGTGGGTAAATTCTCAATGCAAAGCAAGCTCATTTTCTATTTTTATTTATTTTTAAAATGTGTTTTTTGTTTTGCTTTTTTGCTCACCCAGCTGGCATTATCTCCCCCCGCTGCTCTTCTCAATTTTCCTCAACGACCTGCCTGCTGTCTGCACAAATCTGTATCCATATGTATGCAGACGTGACACCGTGATATTTGCCTCTGGCCCACCTGGTACCGTGTAGCATCTCTCCTTCAGAAGGACTTTGACTCCATCCGACACTGGTTCATTAAGAACCAACTATTCCTAAACTCAAAAAAAAAAAAAAAAAACTGGCTCCCGAAATAAACTAACCCGGCCAAAGGATGCGCCTTACCTTGCCTTGATAGACCCCGCCAGGCCTGCGCCACATATCATTATCTCAAGGCCCGGCTGGATCAGCACCTTGACTTCTCAGCACATGTAGGGGCTCTGCAAAACTACATCCCATGCTGGGAGCTCTCTATCGGAACAAGTTCTGCATCCCTCCACAAACTAGGCAAGAAATGGTACCAAAAATGATCCTTCCAATTTTTGACACTGGCGATGTCATTTACGGTGCTGCCCACAAAACATCCTTAGCCAGGCTCGACCCTATTTATAACTCCTTCTGCGGGTTCGCTTGGATTGTCCACCAAAACCCACCACTCGGCCTCCACCAATCCTTGACCTCCCATCACTCCAAAATTGGCGATTGTTGCTCGCACTAGAATTACTGCTAAATTCTGGCCACATATGCTGCCCTCCTACCTATCGACATCCCTAACCACTGTCCCCCCACCTACCTATGATCTCAGGAACTCTGACTCCAGACTTCTTCACATCCCCCACAGATCCACCCGATCAGGTCAGGTTGCTTCCAGCTTCAGACTCCCTAAATTATGGAACTCTCTAGCAGCCGACATCAGACACACCACAAGTACTCCGCATCGAAATGCCCTCCTCAAAACGCATTTCGCCACCAACTGCTTATGCCTTCCCCATCGCTGAACTCCCTGCTCAACTTTATCAGCTATCCTGGGCTCCATTTCTAAATCGGTACCATACTTTTTTTTTTTAACCCTCCTCTGTTACTGTTTGATATACTCACTTACCCATCTAGTAGGTAAATCTAATTCCCACCATGAAATTGTTATTGCTACTGTATCATTGCCTGTAATTACTCCTCACTTTGTATTAACCTACAGGCATCTCGGCTACTACACCCATCCCATTGGGCCATTGCTGGATATCTACAAATTATGTATGTACTTTTGTGCTTGTAGTATTTATGTACTACACCCTTGTAACCCCCACCCCCAGGGCACATCTGGAATCGAGCGGTACTCTGCTCAGTATGCCTTTCCTGGTAAATCTCTTAAATAAACAAATAAATTATTAATACACACGTCATTCAGAGCAGTAGGAAGCTTGGTAAAGATCTAATCGGATGTTTTACATGGTTGCAAGATTTACATGTCAACCCTGAACTACAAATGGTAGATGCTTTTGTCTAAGTGAAAAGCAAAGTACCAGGAACTTTGTTTTAAAACAAAAAGCAAAATAATGTTTTTCCCAGTGGGGGAGTCTGAAACCACCATCAGACTTATGAGCCCTAAGTTTTGCAACAGATAACCTAGGAGTAGAGGAGCTCCAGAGAAAAATCTTGTTACTTTTATTTAGTGAATTCAAAATTCCCTTGTCTATTCTCAGTGGTACGTTCTGAAAAAAGTAAAATAATTTAGGGGTTACAAACATTTTGATTTAATTTTACCCCATATAGATAAATTGAGGCCTTCATGTTTGTAGGTCTGCTTCAATTTCTTTTACTGTAGAGAGGAGATTTAAAGGTGATGCACAAAGAAACACTGCAGCTCGCTCCCATTCCCACATACCTTGCAATGCTGCTGCGGGAGTCTGGGGCTGTGGTGATCTTAGTTTTTGTAATCCACTGTGTGTGTTGCTACAAACTGCAAAAGCTTACGGCAAGCACACGGAGTGACCATACGGTTCCCAATTGAGCAGGCGCAGAGAGTCATGGGTATTACACCCATTTAGTGACATTACTACACTATCGTTTGATATAATATGTTTAATTCATAGCCTTATAAATTATACTGTATTGGGTTATGCATAGCAACACTCTGACAGGTTGTTGCTGTAAGTAACATTACAGGTAAGAAGACCCCTTAGATGCCATAAATGAAACATAATAATTAATAATAATAATAGTACAACTACATTGCTACTATAATAAGAGCAGTGGCGGTGAGTGAATATCACTAAATGGGTGTAATACCCATGACTCTTTGCGCCTGCTCAATTGGGAACCATACAGCGCTTCCGTGTTCGGCCGAAGTTTTGGCATGCCTCCACCAGTTTTTGTGCCGATGGGGGGCCCAATCCCCATCAGCTTCGGTCCCCCTTCCCACAAATGCAGGTGGTACACTGAGAGCAAACTCCAGTGTACCAAACACCTATGAGAAAAGAAAACCGACCCACATAGGCTTTTTTTTTTTTTTTAAACTTGTAAAACAAGAAAACAGTCTCTCCTGCCTCTTTTCCCCCAACTCGCGCCCACCCTCTGCATACCCTGCTTCACCCCATGCTTGCCTCCGGAGCCTGGTGCGACGATCTTCAGTAGACCAGGAACATGTCTGCATTCTTCAAAGCTGACCGCAAACTGAAGAAATGGTGGTGTGTGGTGTGTGTGGTGTGTGTGTGTGTGGTGTGTGTGGTGTGTGTGGTGTGTGTGTGTGTTGTGTTTTCCCCCAACTTTGGTGCATATCTTGGGCATTTTGGGGAATTTTGGCACCAAATTTTCAACATGGGGTTATTGGGACCCTTCCTCATAAATTCAATCACTGTCATGGCGTTCTTCAATTCTGAAAAGGTATTTTTCTTTTTGCGGTCAGGCAACACGGAGCATATTATGAACATAACGGAAAATGCCAGCACAAACAAGTCAGAATGGTCTATCGAGTCTGCAGCACAGTTTATTATGCTGTAGCTGCGCTCCCCCATCTCCACCCCAAGAGTTATCCTATCATATTAGAATGATAATGGTTAGAAATGGAATATGGTTTGGGACGGGTACTTAAAAATCTGTACACAAATGTATACAGAGTATGCCTGCCGACACCCTTTAAGTGACCAAGCAGTTGGGGACCCCAGTTAGAGGGCCAGGTATAGAAAAAGTTTACAGTATGGAACAGCAACATCATAGTTGGTTGGGAGTTGACTCAGACAATAGATAGCACATAGTACAATTAATTGACAACAGATGAATGCTTCGAAAACGCCCAGCACAACGTGCCTGGCACAGTTACAACAGCAAAGGAAATATTGCAAGTTTTATATTTTAAAAAAATAAATAAATAAATAAATAGTGGTGCTTTACATGAACAATTTGCTGCTCCCCTGCTTTTGTATAATGGAGGCTGGTGGACTTTGGGTACTAATGATTATTATTTGGGGAGAGTTTCTTTGGTGGGAACCCATTTGATACAAAAGGATGTAAGTGCTGTGTCCTAGCCTTGGGTACAGCTTGGCAGGATCGGAGCCTTATTCTGACATTAATTACTACATTTTATTTATTAAAATTTTGGTAACCGGGTAAGACCCACTGAGACAATGAGTCCCTTTTCGGGGGCGATCCAGGATTAGGCACAGGTAGAGACAAGTACACATCTTTACTTTACACAGGTAGAAACAAAAATACAAATCTTTACATTACAGTAACAGGTCAACATTTTGAGTTGTACAGTAGAACGTAGATTGGAATACAACAAGTGAGACTGTTTATAATACAGTATCAAGCTAACCTTATGGTAAGTTTCAATAAGTGCATTCAGCATAAGCTAAGACAGGTGACATAAACTGATTACAGACATGGTAGCAGTAAGGAGGTATATATCATATGGGAGTGCCAGTTTCAGCGATGGCAGGCGCATTGGTTGAGTTCTAGAAGTTGAGCCTTGAGTCCCTTTGACCCCAAAGTGAATTGTGTCTGTACACTATCGGGAAATGAGTTCCAGAGGATGTTGATGCTGGCAGAGAACGACCTCTGTCCCTGGATGGTCTGAACTTTGGGCACCGTGAGTAGCTGATAGGTCAAGATTGAAGGGTCTGCATTTTGTTTAGTAGATAACCTTTTGGCCAAACAGGTGGAGCTCAACTGACCATAGCTTGTAGGCTGGCGCTTAGGATAGATATTCTGTGGTGCCCTATCAGCTAGGCCAGGACGGGACTTGAAGCACATGGCAGTGGTGCACCCTTTAGGGCTGTCAGAACCCTCTGAAGTTCTGGTTCTAGTTCTAGTCTAGAACTCTTTAAAAATTCTAGGGTTCTAATCTTTTAGAACTTTAACCCTATTCGTTTAATTGTGCTGCCAATAATGAAGATAATACCAAATACACGTGAAATTGAGCACATGTGCACCGGCCTGGTGGTGCTGAGGGTTGAGGCACTGGACACCACACCTCATGCTACACCAGTGACCCAGGTTTAGGAAACGGACTTGGTCGTTTGGGAGCTTGCTTGGGGGGGTGGAGGTTGGGAGCAGGATCGAGGTGCCTAATGGCAGTTCTCCTCTCCCGGGAAGGGGGGCGCAGTCCCACCACCTCCGATTGGAGGTCCAGTGGTGGCGTAGGTGGCTAAGAGTGACCGATTAGGGTGGGGTGCCCGCAGTGCATGGTGCATGCATGCCTCCATGTGTGCACGCCAAGGACATGAGGGTGGGCATAAATGGGGATGGCTAAACAAATCATGGAATAAAACTGAGCACACACTGCCAATAATAAAGATAATAATGTTATTTTATTTATTTATATCTTTGTTAACTGGATAAGTGTGCTGATCCAATGGACAGTTTCAGACATGGCCCGGGCCACAAGGTGGCACCAACGTAGTTCAACAGCCATAAATTTATATAGACAGCAGTAGCTATTGCACAGTGATAAACAATAGACAAAGGTCAAAACATGAGTCAAACATTTCCGTACAAAACCTCAATATGAGGTCAATAGGGGAGCAATGTAAACTGAGCTGAGGCAGCGGTAACAACTCGGGTTACAGAGGATAAATGGTACAAAAATAACAAACAGTGACTCTTATAATTAGAAGCAAAACATCCATTTCTCCTGAACTGGCTGACAGACTAACAGACAAACTTATTTATTTTATTTATTTAGCTTTTGTTGACCGGGTAAGTGCACTAGACAAATTCTGCCTATTTTCAGGCACGACCCAGGAGGAGATGGATGATGAATGCCAACTGACCTTGAAACCAGATTAAGCTGTTGGTGGTATTTTTAGTGAATGAGGAATTTCCACAGGACACCAGGAAATTCTACTCTTTTCGATAAGTGCTATGGATCTTAAACATCCACCTGAACTACCACCAGTCCAGGCAGATGGGACCTCGGTTTAACATCTCATCCGAAAGACGGCACCTCAGAAATGCAGCACCCCTCTCATGATGCATTACAGTGTCAGTACTGGGATATTAACCCAAGTGCCAGATGTGGGAACTGAACCCACAGCCCTCTGATCTCCCGGCCTCAGAGGCGAGTGTGCTACCTACTGAGCCACTGACACTGCAAAGTCACTTGATAAGACCTTGTACAGTAGGTCAGGGAGAAAGGAAACCAGAGACATACACCTGAAAATGAGGACAAAAATGTTCAATATAAGGGGAGAGAAATGATCATGTGTGACTTTGATATATTGGATACAGTACAGCAGTCAAAGTGTAAACAGCAGGATGATGGCCAGTATGCCATGTAGTAGTCTCTCACACAGTACAGTGCAGCTGTCAAGGGCACGGGATGGATGATGGCCAGTACGCCACGTAGGAGATGGAGTCGCACAAGATGTAACACACAGATTTTTTTTTTTTTTTGATTACTTACTCATTAATCTATCGGCTACATCAACACCATCTTCAGAATATGATCAGTCATAATTTTTTTTTTTTTTTTTTTTTTTTTTTTAAACATAAGGCTGCACACTCCATTGCTATCAATATGGTACCTTTCACAAGAAACAAATTCACTAATTAAAAAAAAAAAACACACCATGACATGGCTGAACTGTGTCTTTAATATTATGGTTTTGAAAGTTTTCTGCCATTAACACTTAATGCAGAGAAAATTAAGACCCAGTTAAACAAGTTATTCAAATTTACATGACTAATTCCAGCTTCAATACTTGACAGATGAGTCACTGATTTAAATAACGATGCACCGAACTGCCTTTTAGATGTTATCAGTGAACGCTGAATTGGGAGGATTTGTATTTCAACTAAGTGGTTCTGCAAATTATTAACCACTCTATTAGCTTCAATACAGAAAAGCAAAATACAAAAGTCTCTCCATGAGGTCTGGAGTAGTTGCTTCAGACCCTGTCACTTCTGGGGCACAGGTTGGAATTTTGTCCTGGTCAGTAGTGACTTAACAGCCACTCCAATAGCTGTTAGGAGTGCAAAGCAAAATGAGTCATGAAGTTCCAGTCCATCCTGCAGAGGGCAGGTGTTCATGCCACCAAAACATACATGGCACAACAGCTGCACCAGCGTCTCACAAAATCAAAGACTGAATAACAGAGGAGTCTAAACTTCCTTCTTTCACTAGCTGGGAGCCACTCCATTATAAGGCTGAGGTACACTGGTGAACAGCATTGCAGCCATCCATACCTTGTACAACGTCTGTGAATCAAATGGAAATGTATTTACGGTAGCTATTTCCCACTCCTCCTGCCTAGTCCTCCACCTTCTTAGTTGCTCCTTGCAAATGCTTAATAACCAGAGCATAATTGCCTTTCTCCAGGAATAACTTGAACAAGAGTACACAAAATATTCCAGACACTTGACACTAGGGTCAATATAAACATCATTACACCAACCCATCACCGTGTCTATCATATCCCTTCTATGCACCTTTCCTACAATGCCATCCTGAACCTCCAATGCACCTTCTCCTGCCCCCTCACCAGTTCCCACACACCTATAATTTAGTGCACTTCTGCACTTTGCCTGAAGCCTTTACTGCACTGCTGGGCTTAGATCTGCTTCATCCAAACAATTTGCATATAACTGATTAATTGCATGCCTGTTGCCTCGTATTGCTACACGCCACATCCACATCGCCTTCTACCCCGCTGCACAGCGCCATCGCTGTTCCTCTCTTCCTAGCCCCAAACACCAAAAGGCCCAAACATAAGCCTGTCGGATAGAACTGATTGCTGCTGCTGACCTGAGGCCCAGTGCGATGCGACTCCTGCTCCCTCTCCTGTCACTCCAAGTCGCAGTGACTGTTGCCAGGTCAACTCTGCAGGTGGGTGACAGGTTGTCTGCTCCTCCTCTCTCCTCCAATAACACGTGAGGGTGTGAGTGCTGGCTGAGTCTGGTCAACGCTATTACTCCCTCCTCTGCCCACTGGACTACAGCAACGCCGGCAACGACTGCAAGTTAAAAGCAGCTTGCAGTCCGGAAGACTCAAAGTGCCCAGTACAGTCGCGCGCATCCACAGGCCACCACGAGATGATTGGCAAATGGCGCCAAATGCAGCAACTGCCCTCAGCCATCAATCATCGTGGTGGGCAGGCAGGCACACTCGGAACAGGAAAGCAGCACGTGGAAAGGCAGAGGAAGGAGGCCATAAGCCCGCCTCCACCACCATTACTTGTAACTGGTTGCCAAGCAGCAGATGCCATCAAAGCGGGCAGATTCCACCCCCCATCACTCATTGGAGATCTGCTGCTGATGCTGTTGGCTAGATCTGTTGGCTGACATTGGCAGCACAGTGTCCCCCTGGCTGCCCACCCCCTTATCAAGATAGAGGAGGAAAAAGAAAAGATCCGAACCCTCTGGTATTCGAGTTCTAATTTAGAACTCGAACACCAGAGTTCGAGCACAGTTCGAATCTTTTTTCAGAACTAGTTCTGACAACCCTACTCCCTTTGGCTGGGCCCCAGTGGTAAATCGGCACACCCTGTGATAGAGGGTGGCAACTTTTTGCATTTCCTTGCCTGTTACTGCGAGCAGCACTGGTGAACCATACAGCAGGATGGGGAGGAGGATTCCATTGGCAATCCTTAGCTTGGAGGCCTGAGTGAGGAACGGGCTTAGGCGGTACAGAAGGCCAGTTTTCAGATTCAGAGTCTTCATCTGATCGATATGCAGCCTGAAAGTGCAGTCCTGGTCCAGCATTAGGCCTAAGTATTTTATGGCATCTACTACTTGGATCAGGGAGCCATTCCTGAGGCTTGGAGTTAGAATTGAGGTTCTATCCGGCCTCAGGCTTGTGGTACTGAAAAAGATTGCCTTCGTTTTTATTTTGATTTACACAAATCTATTGCTTTCCAGCCATGCCTCTAGGAGTTGCAGGTCCTTTGTCAGTGTGCTGTTTTAAAGAGCCCAGGTCATCTGATGACATGAAGGAAGGAGACAAGTGGCATGAGGTCATTGATATCCATTGGTACTGAGAGAATATCCGTATGTTGCCTTTCCAGACAGTACAACTTTCTGTGTGCTTAAGGAGGTATGTTTTTAGTGTGTGTGTGTGTACATCTCTTTATGTACAGTAGATGGATACATGATGGATGGGAGTAAGATGACGAATATTTGCGTGAGTGAATTGTGACCTCGGGATACCTCACGAGTGGTGGAGTGTAGCGGAGCCATGAGTGATGGTTCTCGAGGTCACTGTTCACTAGTGCAGATTTTTGCCATATCTCACTCCTGACCACCATGTATTCTGTTTATACAGTAGATTATTTTGGTGGGTATATGGTTTTGCAATTGGTAGTATTGTTTTCGGTACTTGCAGTCGGTGTCTCTCTAGGTGGTTTGTGAATGACCCAGAGTTGTAGGTTCTGATTTGTGAATGGGGTTACTTGCTGTGATCTGATTTGGTTGGTAATTGTGTGCGTGTGTTGTGATTGGTTTGTGGGTGGGGATTACGGGTTCGTGTTTTCGTGGCTGCTTTCCCTTTGCTGGGGACTTTATTTACAAATATTTTTGGCGCTTTTGTACTTGTTTATGCTTTTGGGGCTTGTATGGTGCTTGGTGCTACATTTATTGATTTTGTTTTGTGATTCTCGCCAGTTGCTGTCACCGGACTTTGAAGTGTAGGTTTCACTTTCTTCACTGCTGCTCTCGTTCTGGAGCTCAGCACAGGAATTTCATGAGTACTCAGTGATGTTTGCAACATGTTTTGGTGTTTTACAGTTATGGTAATGCAGACCACATGTTTGGTACCTGAGGCTGAGTGTAGCTAGAGTTTGCTGATGTGTGCATTGTGGTGATATCGGATACTGATGTACGCACGATGTGTATATCGGTTGGATGTCATCTCATTGTGTGATAGATAAAACCTTGCATCACATTCAGTGTGTGTGTGTGTGTGTGTGTGTGTGTGTGTGTGTGTGTGTGTGTGTGTGTGTGCACACACCACCCCACTCTTGTGAATAAATGCAATTATCTGTGCAGCACGGCTTTGTTCACTTGGGAGCTTAAGCAACAGGTTGGTAGAAAAGAGGCCAGAGTTATATTTTGTTTAAACTGAAATATTTGATTAGTTTGTTAGTGAAATTAGTTCTATGTGTTAAAAATTATTACCTTGAATTTGAACTGATACTTGGGCTGATATTGTAGGTTTGGGGATAGATGTTTGGCAGGGAAAATTAGAAGGTAATTTAAATGTGTTTGCCTGGTGTTTGGAGGAGGGGACATTAGCTGCAATTAACTTGTCTTTAAACAGGAATTACTGTGGCTTTCATTGTTCACTTGGGAGCTTAAGCAACAGGTTGGTAGAAAAGAGGCCAGGAGTTATATTTTGTTTTAAACTGAAATATTTGATTAGTTTGTTAGTGAAATTAGTTCTATGTGTTAAAAATTATTACCTTGAATTTGAACTGATACTTGGGCTGTGATATTGTAGGTTTGGGGATAGATGTTTGGCAGGAAATTAGAAGGTAATTTAAATGTGTTTGCCTGGTGTTTGGTAAGAGCCTCCACCACCCTGTTTTGTAGGCTTATCTTAAATACTGAAAAGCCACTGGGGTTGGGATTGAAGGGCTGAGTATTTCTGTTTGGGACTGAAATTTTGAAGCAACAGGAGTTGGTGGGCCTGTGACATCATCACGGTACCTGGAGTCTGCTTACACACACTGTTAGTGGGACTGAACACATACTGGACTGTATGTGTTTGTGAGACTTGGAACTTTGTTGGTGGGGTTGAAATTGGGTTTGTAAATAACTACAGTCAGTATAGAGAGAAACTGTACTCCAGGGAAAGGGACTGAGAAAAGGGGTACAGTATTATAAACAGAGGGGGATAATCAGGGTGGCATATTCCACCATGGCAGGCATCTTCGAAGGGTTGTAGGCTGCACAGGCTGTGGGATGGCAATAATTCTAAATTGGGCCTGGAGAGGGAGGCTGCCCACTCTGTAGACAGCTATCTTGTATTAGAGTGAGGTATTGGTTAAGGAGTAAGCTGGGAGCTGGGGGTGTCCAAGGATAAGGGGTGTGGATATGGGCAGCAGAAGGGTGGGCTGAGGGAGGCTGGGGCAACGCCTGAAATTACAGGACATTATGCTACAGCAAGCAGAAGGGGGATATTAGGACAGAGGACCCTTAGATAGGAAGTTGATGCTAAGGGAAAGCATGCAGGGTGAAAATTCTGAATTCAAGGAGACTGGAGGGAAAAGTCAGGAGGGCTGTTGTTCGAAAGCCTAAAACAGCAGACTGTGGAAGGAGCTCCTAAGTTGAACAGTGCAAGAGAGGAAGAAGAGGTCAGTTTAGAGATGCAGTGGGGAAACTCGGGTTTACTTGATGGAGGCTGACATAGAGTGTCACAATAAATTTGAGATACTAAGCATCCTAGAGGAGGAAGGGTGGTGGAAATGAGGAAACTTATACAGAGGCCGGGGAGGAGTCAGATACCATAGGGCATCACAGAACAGCTATGGAAAGGATAGACATAGTCCCAGAGGGAGAAGGGAAACATATATGTTAAGCAAATGGGGAGATGCAACATATTCCAGACATGAGGGAGAGAGCATGATTGGAGAGAAACTGGGAGACAAGGAGGTGGGAGGAGCCCCTTCTGCTGGGAGGTCAGTACTAAGGAGGGGCCCTAGCTAAAGGGGACCCACAGAGCCTCTGGAAGCAGGGTTACTATTACAAGGGGGGAGGATGGTGGTGTGGGGGAAGGGGAAACCATCAGGGCCAGGATAAATGGTTCAGATAAGAGAGGGTTAAAGGGGACACCTATTCAGAGGGGGTTTGAGTTAAGTGGGCAAAATAGCAAGGGAGGCAGAAAGGGGAGGGTGACAAGGGGGTCTCTAATAAGGCAGGAAGACTCCCATGAAATTGTGATCATGAATAAAGTGGGGGGGGGGCTGAGAGGGCATAGTGGAGGTAACCATAAGGATGATGGCGTGTTAGGTTCTGTTACTGGGAGACTCGATGATTAAGGGTATCCATTGGGAGGACAGGGGGGGTGGATGCCATAGCCAGGTGAAGTAGGTGAGTATCTCTGGGCTGACAGTGCACAGAGCAAAGTTCATGGTGTATGAAATGGTTAGGGATTGGAGGGAAACCGATTTCTGGTGCATTTGGGAACTAATGATCTAGAGGAAATAGCATTATGGAAATCCAAGCAAGGTTCCAAGAACTTGCCAGAGTCTGTCGGGATAATGGATGCAACATTTCTTTTGGAGATATTGCCAGTACCAAAGGCCTCAGTGGAGAAAAAATGAAGACTCACAGAGGTTAATAAATGGCTCAGGAAGTGGGGAAGAGAATGGGTTGGGGGTGTTAGGAACTGGAATGGAGTTTGGGAGGATAAGGGACTATATGCCAAGGACAGGTTTCATCTTGCCCCATTAGGGAAGGAAGTCCTTAAACAGGGGATGGCTGACTACATACAAGAAAGGTGGGGTTTAAACTTGTAATGAGGGGGAGGGATAAGGGAGGGGCGACTAGAAGCCTCCCTCCAGATGAGGGAGTAGGCTCAGCTTCCAAGGGGGAGGGGGGAAACAGACTGAGGTGGAGGTTTCAGGAGGAGCAGGGGAGGATGAAGTATAAGGAATCTGGGTGGGGTTCGAGCAAAAAGGATCAGGATAAGGGTGGGAGTTAGTGTTGGTAAATGCAGGAGTTTGGGAAACAAGTTGCCAGAGTTCCAGGCCATGCTGTTCGAGGGGGTGGATGTGCGGCAGTCACGGAAACGGCCAACAAAAAACCATGACTGGGACCTAAATGTACCGGGGTACACTATGCTAGGAAGGATAGAAAGGAGGGCAGAGGGGTGGAGTGGCTATGTTCATTAGAGATGACATAGAAATTGCTATGGTAGAAGAGGCAGAGGGAAACGTGGAGGCCTTATGGGTCACACTTACGATCCCCAGCAGGAGATAAGGTCAAGCTGGGTGTAGCATAAGGCCCCCGGGATGAGTGATGTTCTAGAGGATGGTTTGCTGGACAACATCATTGCCCAGTGTGGTCCAAAAGGGGAAGGAGTGGTGTTGATGGGGACCTAATATGCCAGGTACTAACTGGGAACCATGTCCTCTAAGGTGGCCAAGGAGCAGAGCTGCTGGATGGCTTCCAGGATGTGTTCTTAACACAGCGTGATGGAGCCCACAAGGAGGGGCATGTCCTGGATGTGGTTCTGGCAGATGGGGATCTGGTAAGGGACATGGTTGTACAGGACCCCCTGACTGGGAGTGACCACAATACTGTCTGGTTTCAAATAAGCATTGGGGAGTGGGGGTGAGATCTAGGACACTGGCAGTGGACTTAGGGGGCAGACTCTATGGGCATGGGAACATTCTCAAGGATCACTTGAAGGGGATTACCTCAACAACAAGTGTGGAAAGGAGATGGAGGTCATAAACGGGACTTCAAGAGGCAGTCAGGATCTGCGCTAAGTTGAAACGTAGGGAGCAAGGTCACATAAACCATGCTGGTGGTCCAGTGAGGTCCAGGTAGCAGTCAGAGAAAAGAAGGCGCTTACAAAAATATAAAACAACAAGAGGGATAGGGATAAGGAAATGTACCAGCTATATCTAGAAAAGTCACCCGTATGGTGAGGGGAGCAAAGTCCAGTAAAGAGCATCGTCCGGCACAGGGACACATGGAGGGAAAAGGGGTTCTTCCGGTACATTGGGAAGCGGAGAAAACTAAGGGCCATCTCAGCAGATTGGAGATCAGAAGGAGGGTGGGTGGAAGAGGCGAGGGACCAGGCAGAGGTATTTAACGAGCACTTTGCCTCTGTGTCTACTAGGGAGGGGATGGATATCTACAAAGCAAGGCACAAAGGGATAGTTGCAGGGAGGGATCAGGGGAGCAGCAGAAATGAGCAAAAGGGAGGGAAAGGTACCAGGGGTGTCACATCTGGTTAAGGATAAAAAGACCAGTAAGGTGGAGGGGACAGATGATGCCATCCCCACCAAAAGGGTGTGGTTTGCCCTCAAGGCCCCAAAGAAAGACAAACTCCTGGGCGGATGGCATTCATCCGGAGAGTACTATGGAATTGGCGGACACACTGGCTGCACCTAAGCGGAGCTTTTCAACAGGTCACTTGAGACAGGGAGGTTACCTAGGGAGTTGGCGAGGAGCATGTGGTCCAATCACAGGGGGGTCAAGGAAGTACCAGGAAACTATAGACCCATCAGTTTAACCTCGTGGTGGAAAATTAATGAGAGTATACTAAAGGAACGATTGGGGTTACTTGGAGGAGGTGGGAGGTCTGGATAGTCGGCAGCATGGGTTTGTGCCAGGTAGACTTGCGTCAAACCAACCTTGTGGAGTTCTATGAATGGGCAACATCAGAACTGGATAGGGGTAAGCCTGTGGATGTATTATTCTTGACTTCAGCATGCTTGACTCTGTCCCCACAATGGTCTGGTGGAGAAACTGATGGGGTTAGGAGTAGGCCCTTGATGGTCAGGATGGATTGAAAACTGGATAGCTGGACGCACTCAGAGAGTAGTGGTCTGTGGGGAGCTCGAACCCCACAGAGGTTGGTAGGGGTACCACAGGCCCGGTCCTGGGTCCAACTCTGTTTAATGCATACATATCAGACATCAGGGATGGTATAGGTGTGAAATGAGTCTCTTCATGGATGACTCCAAGATGGGAGCAGTAGTTGAGGGAGAAGAGGGAGGCTTGGCCCTGCAAGGGACCTGACACCCTGGAAAGCTGGGCTCACACATGGAAATTAAATTTCAATATCACCAAGTGCAAGGTGTTGCATCTTGGTCGGGAAACCCTAAACACAGGTACACCCTGGGAGGGAGGTGCTGGAAGCCTCAACAGGGAAAAAGACCTAGGGGTCAGTGGTGGATACATGTATGAATAACACTGAACAGTGCAGGAGAGCAGCTAGCAAGGCAAACAGGATGTTGGGATGCATCGCAGGGGATCACCTCTAGGAGCAAGGAAGTGATTCTGCCACTGTACAATGGACTGGTTAGACACACACCTGAGTACTGTGTACAGTACTGGAGACCACACTTGAAGAGGGACATACAGCTCCTGGAGAGGTACAGAGGAGGGCAACAAAGATGATACGAGGCTAGGGATTTGACTTACGAGGACAGACTTGAGGAGCTCTGCCTGTTTTCATTGGAGGAGAGGAGAGACAGGGGGACATGATTGAGGTCTTCAAGTACCTCAAAGGAATAAATAGGGTAAACATGGAGGGATCTTTAGACTAAAGCAGGGAGGCATCACCAGAGGCATGGTTTGAGTTGGAAGGTGGAAGGGTGAGGGGGAAAAGAGGAGGAGGTTTTTCACTGAGAGGGTGGTGGACCCTTGAATGCTCTGCCTGGTGAGCTGGTTCAGAGATCCACAGTGGAGAGCTTTAAGAGAGGGTGGGACAGACACAGAAAGTGGATGTATCAGATGATGGCCTATCCCGGGTGGGGATGGATGATAGGGGTTTCTGGAGCACAAGGGGTGGGAGGGTCTCGGCACCCAACTAAGGATCTAGGTTCGAGCAGACTTGATAGACCATAAGGCCTAATCTGCTGGCAAATAGTATGTTAGTATGTTAGTATGTTAGTATGTAATACTTGGTGCAGCTGCTAGTTCAACAGAAGGATGTGGGACAGGTGGGGTTCAAATCCCAGCTAAGACACTTATTTAGTTTATTTTAAGTTGGTTTCAGTTTATTGCAGGAAAACTCCACTGAGCAATCTCATTCACAGGGAGGTCCTGAGGTGTACATACATGAAATCCTAGTACATAAAATGATGTGGTACATAATGCCCAGTTAAAACATAAGGTAATAATTATTATAAACATAACCTTGAGAGCCATAAGTAGAGAACATACAGCCAAAATAGTTCGGACAGGAGAAAAATGAAGCATAAGGTGAAGGGAGAGGTATAAGATAAGAGCAGGGGGGAGGTTGGGGGGGGTGAAAATGATAAAAGATGTAGAGTATTATCAAAGTTGAGGATGACTGAAATGAAGAGAAAGGAGAGGCAAGTAGGAATAGAGAAGTAGAGGGAGTCGGGGAAGGAAGTGGGTTGTTTTTTAAAAATGTCAAAGGAGAAGTAGGGACTAGAAATGGCTGCAAGTATCTTAGTTTAGTCACGGCAAAGGTTTTAAAGAGCTTGACAGAGACCATGCTAGAGAGTTTCAGTACAGACTGGAGCTGGTTCCAGATAGTTAGAACTTCATGAGAAATGGAGCGTTTACCAAAGAAGGTGCAAGTCCTAGGCACGTCTTAAAAAAATAACTTGGAGACACAATTGAGCTTGCATGTTATCGATAATCTGTAATCTCCCTGCCCTTTTCCTGTATACAATAACTGCACATTCATTTGAAAACAAAGATCGCTGTCTGCTTAGACTTCCTGTGTGTTCTCTCTCTCTCTCTCTACCTCTACCTCTACCTCTACCTACAGCAGACATCACAAGCCTCTGTGGCATCAGTCTGTTGCTGTGGAAACAATTATAGGGCCCAATATTCAAAAGTTTGCATGGGTGCTAACCGTGTTTGCCCTGGAACCTAATATTCAAAAGGGTCAGCTATGCTGGCAACGGGTTGGCACCTGCCCAAACAACTGGGGGGCAGGGACAGCATTCTGTGCAAGCCAATAATCTGTAGAGCTGCACCATACAGAAGAGTTTAGCATGGTCCTTGCACAACAAATACTGCTGAACAAAGCCCTCTTACTCTGTAGCTACCAACCTCTGCTGAGGTGATACAGCCAACTAGCCAGGTGGCTGTTGAGGAGACACCCCACCTCCAGTGGTCCATGGCACCTTCCTCTTCCCCGCTTCTCCATCCCCTATTGCCAGTGTGTGTGTGTGTGCGCATGCAGTGTGCATGCAGTGTATGTGTGTGTGTGTGTGTGTGTGTATATGTGTGTGTGTGTGTATATGTGTGTGTGTGTGTGTATGTGTGTGTGTGTGTGTGTGTGTGTGTATATGTGTGTGTGTGTATGTGTGTGTGTGTGTGTGTGTGTGTGTGTGTATATGTATATGTGTGTGTATGTGTGTGTGTATATATATATATATATATATATATATATATATATATATATATATATATATATATATATATATATATATATATATATATATATATATATATATATATATATATATAATCTCTATCCCCTTATGCTAATGATTTCTCTTCTTCTCTTCCTTCCCATCCAGCCGTAGGAAAACTGACAGCCCACCCAGGCACCAATCCAGTATGTTTCTGCCCCCACCCTTAGTCATCTTACCAGTATTCTCATGCCGCAGGTACATAATGTAGATTAGTGCAGTTTCTTCACACTCTCCTTCTGGTCGCCATATATCCAGGCAGGGAGTGCATGTTTTATTTATAGAACCAGGAGCATTTCCCTGTCCTAAAAATGAGATGAGTTCCCTGCCTGGACATACGGCGCTCAGCCAAAGAGGTGTGAGGAGGGCTGCACTGGCCATCATATGTGTGCCTGTGGTACTAAGGATACTGGTAAAATAACTGGGGGGGTGTTGGGTGCTGTGGTGGGGGGCCACTAGACACCAGGGATAGTAATTGTGACATCCTGGATCAGTGGCAGGGTGGGGGTACCACTGGACACCCGGGAGGGTTGTCTTTGTTTGTTTTCTTACAGGTTAGTAATTGGAGGGAGGGAGGACCACTAGCACCAGGGATATCTGCACGTCTTGGATCAGGGAAGGGGGGGGAAGCACTGTGCTAAGCTGCTCCGCTACCCATGTAAATGGCCCCTTATTACTTTGCATGCCCAGTTGGCTCATTTGCATCGGTCCCTTTGAAATCTGCAGATAGTGCCCCAGTGCCCTCCTATCTCCTTGAGGCCCACTTGGAGCAGTGTCTGGGCAGCGCCTCGTGACTTGGCTTGGCACTGACATGGCCCTGTATTCTGTCGAATAGCACTGGTGCATTGTCTGACTATGTATAGCATCCTGCCCCCGGAAAAAATTGCAACGCAGTGGCACAAACCTTGTGTTCCACTCTGTGCTTTTCTGAATAGTGGGCCCATGATGTCATAAACAGAGGATTATGATGCCGGTGTAGTCTAGCAGCTGGTGTTAATCTAGGGACAGTGATCCTGTTTTGTGTTGATCAAGTTATAAAGAAAAGGGGGAGCCAAAGGCCACAAATATGGGAAATGTAATAGGACATTTATCTAAAATGCCCCCGGTTCTCACGGGGACATCAGGGTTCTCTGTAGGGTTACCACCTGTACTGATTTTCGTCAGGACAATTCTGGTTTGGGGTGGTATCCTGCCCAAAAAACATGAAAAATCCTAAATGTCCTCATCTTTATAGTGCACTTACCTGGCCAACAAAACTAAAATAATGATGATAAAAAAAAAAATACATCAAACTGGCAGCTAGCTGTGTGAATAACTATAAAACTACAATAATTCATCTTGATTCTGATTTGGAGAACAGAAATCTGTTGCATTGATCAAAACTACATACTGTCCTGCAAAACGTCTAGTTTCAGTATGAAATGTCCCACTTTGGGGCCTCTTAAAGGTGGCAACCCTAGTTCTCTGGGATTCAGTAGCAGCACAGCTGGTCTGGAGCACTGCTACAAACCTGGCTTAAATGCCGTGTGTTGAGCAGGAACTAGGAAGGAAGGAGGGCCATTCTCTGTATGAGAATAGAAAGTGGCATTCTGTGTGTCAGTTATGCCATCAGTATGGTTTGGCAGTGGATTTAAACATCTGTTTCTTTCCATTTTTGTGAGGTACTTGGTCAAGCAACAGTCCTTGTGTCTTCCACAAGCTGTGCTTAAAACATTCTGACGCTGTTTCGGGATTTTTTTTTTTTTTTCTTCTAATGTCTGGAAGAACAGAAAATGCAAACAAAAGCTACAAGTGAGAGACCACACCATGTACAGTAACGTCTCTTCAAATGTAGAACTGTGAAACCGCCAGTCAAGCGGGGGAGACAGTTCAGCATTCTTAATCCCCCTCCCCCTCAAAGGACATGCCTCATTAACCCGCTCAGATAGTGCTATGTGACCTGAGCTTCACATTTCATTCTTCAGCAGTTTTTTTTGGAGGTTCTGAAAAGCTTCCTGAATTCACTCAAAACTCGCAAGAAAGATCGATCTGGTGTTGTACTTGCAGCTGGGAAGACTTTTTCTTAGTACCTGCCCTGTCCTCAGGTATGTACTGTTGCAAGGGATCATCCAATCCATATTGCTATATTTAAATTTCCATTTTTTCTAAATGATTTTACTGATTAGGCATCTCTTCTGAGTTTGTTTTACTTGTGAACATTTGCTTTAACTGCTAGATATCCCAGACTAGGCAAAGCTTAGTGATTTGTATTGACATTGTTTTTATAACTACTTTTCCCAGGATAGCCTAGTTGAGATGAAACATCTCTGTTCTAATGAGGTCCTGCCTCTACTTCTGCAGCTAGGTGGACTGGAACACTGGAAGGTTAAGTGACTTGCCCAAGGTCACACAGCGAGTATTTGCCTCTAGGCTGGTTTGAACTCAGCTGAACCCCAAGTTCCCAGGCTGGCCCTTTAACCACTAGATCACAGTCTTCATGCAGCTATCTTTAACCCTTCATTGTCTCCAGTACTAACGCTCTTGATCTAGGGCATTTGGTGGGGGGGGGGACTGGACTGCTGGACCTGGACCTGACCAGATCAGTAAAGTCCGGACTGGCTGGTCTGGCCGGACCTGCTCGACCAGGCAGAAGTGGAATTAATTACTAGTCCAGCACTTCTGAACAGAAGAAGTGGTCTGACTTTTAACTATTCAGTCTGGTTGAGTCCCAGCAGTCTGTTTTTTCACCCCTGCCAGGACTGGATGGAAAGCCGGCTGCAGGATTGGGCCAGACCAGATAAGCAACATAGAATGTCAGCAGAAAGGGACCACTAGGTCCACCCATTCTGCCCAAAGGTTCCCTGCTTATTGCACCTCTGCAGACTCTAACTGGGCTCCAGGGACCCTCTCCCCTCCCTGCTTCTGTACTTATCTGCTCCTCTAGCTAAAAAGCCAAACCAGTTCCTCTGTCCAGAGTGGAGGGGAAGGGCAGCATCATGCATGCAACTTGCTACTGGTCCAGTTGGATTGGTCAGTCCAGATTTTACTGCCCTGGTCCAGTCTGGGTCTGGAGGTCTAGTTTTTATCAAATCCCTTTCATCTGTTCTCCAGTATGCCTGACTCTGCCATAGCTATTTAGAAACATTTTCGCATACAGGTAAGCCACATCACCTGAACAAGCGAGTTTCCTAAGGATTATTACCCGAGTCTGGGTGTTGATGGTCCTAGACGTCAGGCTAGCATTAGTCCCAACAAAGGGTGTTATTTTTATGCCATGGAAATGCCCACTTGTGAGAGTGTTATTCCAGTTATAAATCCAACTGCATACATTGTTTGTGGCATGTGTGTTTTTTTTTTTTTTCCTGACCAAAGAATTGTAAAATAAAATTAGTTGGCAAAAGATTTTCTAATGGCTTTTAGCACAAAATGTATTTCTGACATCCTCAGACATCCTCAGTATATTTTTAGTTTTTATCACATTTTTTAAAATGGGTTTTATAGCTAATTTTTGTAACTTTATGACTTGCGCTATTAAAGATGGCCACCACTTGCAATTTTTAAAAATGTCTCCCACTAAGGTTACTTGCTGAATGTACATGTTAGCAGGATGGTGTTGGCACATGTTTCTGGTGGAAAACGGTACATCAATGTACCAAGATATTTAGTTTTTTCATGGTGGACCTGGTACAAGAGTAAGAACTTTTAAACTTCAAAAATCCTTTCATTATTCCAGAATGAAACAAGAAAATGGGTTTGAAACAACAACAAAAAAATTATCGTGACCAACAATATTGTTGCTATAAAGACTGCAAACTATTACCTAAGCTACAACTCTGTCCCCCGACACTCTCTCGAAAAATGTTTTGCTTAATGAGGCAATTGTGGTATGCAAAACAAGTAACTAAATTTGAAAACGACTTTGATGCACCTTGTTATGGTCTTGTATGTGTGTCCATGTAATGTGAACAAATGCCATTGTATCCTTTATGTGTGTGTTGGTGTGTGTGTGTGTGTGTGTGTGTGTGTATTATGCAACTTTTGATCAGCAAAGGGCACACTAAGCTGCGATAGCTTGTTCCAGGGGTGTCCTGGGGTGGGTTACATGACCTGTTAATCGACGGGGAATGCTGGCCATGCCACCAGGGAAACCCCTGCTCTTCAATCAAGGGCTCTGGATCTTTTACTCCATTTGGACAGTGAGCAGAGATGGGCAGAAGGGACCTCGGTTTAACATCTCATCCAAAGGACAGCACCTCAACAGAGCAGCACCCCCCATGGCTACACTACAGTGTCTGCTATAGGAAATACCCCAAGTGCCTGGTGTGGGGCTAGAACCCATGGGTGAATGTGCTACCTACTAAGCCACGTTAAAACCAAGACCCCCATTGCCCATTTCTGGTCACTGTCCAAGTGGAAGTAAAAGATCCCATGGCATTTATCGAAGAAGAGTAGGGTAGTTCCCCTATTGTCAAGTCTAACATTCCCCTGTCAATTAAACCGTGCCATTGTAACTCCACCCCTTAGAATGCACCTAGAAAACCAGCTATCAACAACTAGTGTGCTCTTCCTGGTCATAAATGACAGAAAATAAATCTGAGTCAGGAGAAGGATTGGTTAAGTCTGCTTGCTGGCAGTGGAGAATTCTGTAAGTTTTGCTTTAGTTTTTTAAATTATAGGAGAGAAAGATTAGTTAATTCTACATGCTGTTGAGGGAGTTAATGTATAGAGGATTTTTGTAAGTTTTTTATTTATTTTTTTTTATTTTTAATTTAGTTTAAAGGTTTCTTTAAATACTGAAATACCACTGGGGGTTGGCTTTGAAGGCTGTGAGGGAGGAGCTTGGGGAGCTGCAAACTGACCTGAGCCCTCAGAACAGGCCAGGAAGGAGGAAACACGGAACAGCCATATGAGCTAAGTCTTAAGGACATATAAATACACAAAACGTGTGAGTAGCCTCTATAGTCCTTATGAGTAGGATTGTGGTTTCCAGTTAGTACTGTAGTTGGCTGTCTTATGCTGCATGCAAGGGCATTTAGGATAATAATTTCTGTTGGAGGCTGGGCTAGGATAGTTGGTGTGGAGAGGCTGTATAGGTAGTGTGTACCATGAGTAGGATTGTAGGGTGCAATGGTTGTGGGGCACAATGCAGATGAACATAACTGTGGAGGCTGGGAAGGGTGCCCAATGTGCCACAGGCTAAGGAGGCCTAAGAAGAGGTTCAGTGGCTTGGCAGGGAGCTGGGGGAGGTTGAGGGATGAGGGAGGACTGCATCGGTAGGGAGGGCTGACATCTGAGTATTGTGACAGCACCACAGAGAATGAACAGTGGGGCAAGGGAGGGGTCGGGGAAGGGGGCCACAGTAGACAAGAAGCCAGCTGATGAAGGGTGGACTCTAGTAGGACCTAGAAAAAGAGGAGCAGCAGTAGGCGGGAGGGAGGAGAAAACACACAGTAAGGCAAAGGGAGGAGTGAACATGTTTGCTGTACTAGCAACACATGGGAGAGGATGCAGGAGGAGACTGCACAAGGGATAGTACTCACAAAGGGAAGGGACAGAGAGGCATTATTAGTAGAGAGGTTGAACTTTGCATGTACTAGTAGATTGAACTTGGCATGGCAGGGGGAAGGATAATACTTGGAGAGGTGAGGAGGGAGAGGAAGGTTGGCAGTCAAACAGGAGGGGGGGGGAGTCTCAGTTGAGAAGGGCAGGGGGAAGACACTGGGACACATTGTAAAAGCACCGTCTTGAGTGGCCCCAGAAATGAGAACCCACAGTAGGTGGGGGGGGGTGGCAATAGGCACAAGGAAAGAGGAGGGAGGTGTACTGGTGTTGGGGGACTACATACTCCAGGGGATCAGATGGGGCAGCAAGGGGGAGAGGCACAGTCTGGTATGGGTGGAGTTCATACCAGGATTAAAGGCAGACAAGACAGGACAGGCAATCCTAAGGTGTGTAAGGAGGGGTAGGAAGAAACACCTTGTGGTACATATGGGGACAAATGACCTACTGGGGGAAACGACGGAGGTAACAAAGAGGACTGAGGAAGTGGAAAGGTTTCGCAAGGAGACTGGGGAGTCTGTGGCATTCTCAGAGGTGCTCCCAGTACCCTGTGCAAGCACACTGAGAAAGGAGAGGATTGGGGAGTTGAACACATGGTTGGTAAAATGATGTCCAACTAAGGGATATGGGATTGTGGGCAGCTGGGGCAGTACCTGGGATAATGACCATCTGTTTGCAAGGGATAGGCTGCACCTGAGTGGAGAAGGAAAGGAGGTATTAAAGCAGACTGGGGAGGTATATTGTGACAAAGGTGGATTTAAACTAGATGGGGGGGGTGACAAGTAGGCAGGGTTCCAATAGAGTGGAGTCCCAGCCTTAACCCCCCAAGCTAGCAGGGAAGCGACTCAGGCGGGCAAAAAGGAGGGAGTAGAAGGAAGGGAAATGGAGGCCAATGAAGGGCAGGGGGCAGGATGGTGGGTGGTCTTGTTGAATGCAAGAAGCTTGGAAAACAAATCTGCTGAGCTACAAGCACTCTTAGCAGTGTGGAGGGTGGATATTGCAGCTGTCACAGAAATGTAGGCAACTGAGCACCAGGACTGGGATCTGGCATTTCCAGAATACAAACTATACAGGAAGGAAGGGGGCAGTGGGGTGGCAGTCTATGTGAGGGACGGGATCAAATGCACAAGGAATGAGGGGGAAGAAAGGAGAAAAGAGGCAATCTGGCAGCTTCTAGAAATGAGGGGTAGGAAATGGAGGTTTGTGGTGGTATACAGGGCACCGCCCCAGTCTGAGGAGCTTGATGGGGAATTAGCAGGATAATCCGAAGGTATATGAAAGGAAGGTGGTCATCGTGAGAGTTTCAACTTGCCAGGGGTTGACCTGGAGCATTCCGGTCACCTCCAGTGCTAGGGAGCAAGTGTTCCGTGCGATCCAGGAGGGGCTCCTATACAGTTGGTTAGCGTGACCTACTAGGCTAAAGAACACTTTTAGATCTGGTGTTACTGAATGTGGGAGGCAGTGAGGAGAATAGGAAGGTGGAGGACCCACTAGCCAACAGCGATCACCAAATGGTGTGGTTTAATAGCATGATATGCGGGAGCCAGAGAAATTAGTTATGTGGGTGGTAAACTTCAGGGGACAGACTTTGGGAGGATGCATGAAGTACTGAAAGGAAACTAGAGGGTGTAAGGCAGGAGATGGTTGCAGAGCAGAAATGAGATATTATTAACGGGGATTAGAGAGGCAATAGAAATCTGCACCAAGACACTGGTGGAAGCTATTTTGTAATTAATGGAATGGCATGATGGTATAGTTCATCCAGCATGCGCCTAATTGGTGATGGAACAGGCGCTGTAGATAAAATCCACATGATCCAGTGTGGGTATAAAGGTAACTTGGACCAACTGTCGCCTTATATTGCTGGGGAATAAAGATTTGGGGAATAAATAGTTGTTTCAGTAGAAGAAACCTAATCTCATCCTTTAATTATTATATTCTTTTTTGGATAGGGCGTCAACGTGAATGGAGAAGGTGAGATTATGTTTGAGACAAAGGCCTACAACCATCTAGTGTTTTGCCCAGCAAGGTAGTGATGGACGGGGTGGTATTATTTTTAGAGGCAGGTAGTGGATTTGTAGGTCGGAAGAACATTAACTTGTTGTGGGGTGTTGTGTTTTTTTTTTTTTTTTTAGTATTCAGTAGCAATTTACATTGGATACGGTTGATTTTGTAGTTGTTCAAAATCAAGAGATCAATTGATGCAAGTTCAGGCATTTGATTTTACAGTGGAGGTTACAGGAGATGATCAGTTGGTTTCACATCAGACCGGTTGGGTGTTTAAGTGGTCGAGAACCATGTGTTCAAGCCATTGTGTAGGAGACTGAGCACTTTGTCTAGCATCCTAAACAGGTTTTCAAGTGTGCAGTGGGATGGAGTATGGGTGGATAAGAACCCTTGAGATGAGCTTTATGTGAGTTAAGAGGCTTCTCTGGAGGTGAGAATGGAAGCTATGGGAGTTAGCTGAGTAAAGGGTACTCTCTCATTCTCTCTCTTGGCGTGGTCTTGCTTGTGGGTTGTAGACCCAGGGATGTTAATGGGTGAGGAGGGGGTGTGGGCAGACAGCCAGAGTTTGGTCAGGACCATGAAATCTGGTTTATCCAAGGCTACCCAGGTTTTAAGTAGGTTAGTCTTGGGGAGGTGGCTTCTGATATTAAAGTGGGAGAGCTTTAGAGCTTTAGATGGGGGAAGGGGACCATCGTTTGTAGGTTGGGCATGGGCCAGGATTAGCCTCAATTTTGCGCCCCACCCCCCCCAAAATTAGGAGTAGCAGAATTGTAAAGAGGTGGCTACACTGAGGGATTTAAAGAGTGTCATTGACAGAAAGGGGTGAGAACAAGTTAGCCTCAGTAGTGTTTTGTGATAGTGCCAGGTGAAGTGTGATAGACCTGAGAGATGTCAGCAGAAGGGGTCAGTTATGGATGGTGGAGCAGAAGAGGTGGTGTAGATAATGCAAAGCAGAAGGAACAGCATGGTGTGCACCTCTGTTGCCCTGCTAGGCACCTCTATCCTGTGGACTTGGTTAAGACACTATGGGGAATCCTGGCCTAGAAACAGCTGACACAAACTTGGTGCCTGTGGAAAGTTCAAGACCTTTTATTTTATTTAGTAATTTTCACCAGGAAGGCACAATGAACAACAAGTTGCTAGTCTCAAAAGCACCTGGGGAGAGAGTGCAGGGAAAAGTGTTTAAAGCAAATGTATATGTATAGAACAAATAAGTACATGAAGAAAATAACATGAAATGCAGCAAGGACAAAGTACATAACTGCATTATACTTGGTTGTATATGTGATATTATAAAATGGAGGAGGTGCTCATCCTCAAAATCCAGTATTCTGATTGTACAAAACACATCACATGACCATGCGTATATCGGAGCGCGACCGCACACCTGCACTTTTACCCCCCCAAAAAAACAATTTTACCATTTTATAAGATAACCCACTCTGAGGATGTGCAGTAGCTCAGATATATGCACACTCTTGGGTGGTTGGACGACTCAGCCTGTGGTCTTGTGCGTATAACGCACACCAAGGTGTGTGTACTATCAGAGCACCACCACACACCCCAAGAGTTGCCATCTGGTCACTTAGCAATTAATTTGACAATAGTGTTATTCCATTGGGGACGGTAACTGGTGAAATTAGCAAAGGAGTACAGAATTTCTCTACATAAGAGCAACTGGCTCAACATGAGACAAAAACCAATTGAGGAAAGGTGCAAGAGAGTAGAAATGCAGAGAATGAGGAAAGGGCAGGAGCAGATTGGGGAGAAGAATCGTTTAAGATTAAGGAAAACTGGCACAGTTTGAGGAGAAGTTATGAAGGGTAGTGGTGAGAAAGTGGGAGGATGAAGAGTGGTGAATTTGGTGTGGAAGGGCATTCCAGATTTTGGGGAAATGATAGTTAAAGGCAGACTGGCCTGCAAGGATAGAACAATTTTTTGGGGGGGGGGGCTGTAAAGGTACACGAGTCGGAGAATCTTATGGAGTGAGCGGAAGGGGGAGGGGTAGTGAGAAAAGCAGTTAGATATTGAGGTAGAGAGCCAAGCCAGTATTTGGAGGCTAGGTTGGTGCAATGGGAGAGGAGCCTGTTAAGTGAAAAGGACAGAGAGCGACCAATCACAGTGATGGGTACGAATAGGAGACTAACGGCTAGAACAGCTATTGTGGCAGATAGTTTTGCTCAAATTAACAAACTGTTGATTTTATTTATTTATTTATTTATTTATTTATTTATTTTTTGGGGGGAAACCTTTCAGAATTACACTTTTTGAGCAAAAAGCTCATTTACAAAGATTCCTTATCAGACAAAGGTGACAGTGGAGACAACTAATAATATACACAGGAAGGAGGGGAAACAGTTGCAACTAGCAAGCATTGTCTGGTAAATTTTTAGGCAGTACAATATGCAAATGCATTCACAGCTGCTGATAGACAAACAGGTTAATACAGAGCTCCCACAGGTATATCTGGTGCAGTCTCGACAGAGGGGAGGAGGAAGTAGTATGTAGAAGAGGGAGAGGGAGAGGAGGCCAAACTGGGGAGGGCAATTATCAGTGGGAGCGCTATAGCAGTCAGACCCACCTGAGGTGGCTAGCATTGAGCAGCTGAGGCTTGGGGACAGTCCTGTCAGAAGTTGTAAGGACATTGGGTGGGTCAAGTCTGCCAGTCAGTGCTCCTGGTGGAGTGAGGGATTTCTGAGTGCTGCTTTGAAGTGGCCAAGGCCTGCAAGGCTCATGATGGTGTGAGGAAGATCATTTAGCCATGTAGGCTTGTCTGCACAGTGTTTTCTAGAAAGGCCCTGATGGGGCATGCTTCGTTACTCTCCTGGTGGTATGTAGGTATGGGACAGGCTAGAACAGTGCCTGTATGGAGGGAGGTGTGAGACCTAGTAGAGTCTTCTTCCCTTCTTCAGTGTAGCAGCTGCAATTATAACCAACACAAACCTGTGACTGGCAGCAAACCATGGACAAACCTTAGCACCTTGCATGTTGGTTAGGCCAACTGCTACCTCTGCTTCTGTGGCAGGAAGTTTGGGCATAAGCAAGATCAAAAGCAGTATAAAAACTGTGTTAAAAGATTCAGCATAACCAGGTTACTGTGACCGAAGAAATAAATAGCTAGAACTCAAAGCGACGCTGTCAACACCCTGCAGACTGCTGATGTGGGTGGCAGTTTGAGTTTGATCCTGTTCTTTTTAAAACGTGAAAAACGGACTGCTCCCCATACTGTTGCCATGCCAAAACATGTTTTCATTCCTTTACCAACTCCCACTGCATCTTTCCCGGAATTAAGACTCCCAAAACAATGTAGGCACTCATGATTCTGAGGTATTCCTAACGTTCATGAAGTATGCAATAAGAGTAAATGGGGAATCTGAAATAAAACAATTTTATTTTACTTAATTTTACCAAGAAAAAGCTCACTCTGAGGAGGTCCTAGCTGGAACAGAATACAATAAAGTATAGAGAGCGGTTCAAAGCGCAAGATAATCGGATGGTGCTTAGTACATAAAGGCAGTATATGATGCAGATAATAAAGTCTTGAAATACAAGATTATCTTAAGTATCACGTTCAAGGGAAAATGGTAGAATCAAGCTGAACCGGAATAACACAACGTGAATCTGTAACAGTAGGACAGGGTTATAGTCATCTTCTTTCCAGATAAAAAAAAAAAAAAAAAAAATACGTAAGGACATAGACAGGGTAGAGAAGGTTCAGAGGAGGGCAACAAAGATTGTGCATGGGTTGCATCACAAGTCCTATGAAGACAGGTTGAAGGAACTGAACATGTACTCCCTGGAGGAGAGGAGGAGAGAGGGATATGATAGAGACATACAAGTATCTTACAGGGAGGAACAGGGTGCAGGAAAACACTATTTTAAGCGAAAAGATGTTTCAGGACTAGAGGGCATGGGATGAAGTTGGAGGGAGGACGATTCAGAGGAAACATGAGAGAAATTCTTCACAGAACGGGTGGTGGACAAGTGGAACACCCTGCCAGAGGAAGTGGTGGGAGCTGAAACAATCACGGGATTTAAGAATGCATGGGATAGACATAAAGGAATTCTAGAGGTCAGGGGTTAGGGGAAATAGACTTCTAGGAAAACAAACTGAACTTACAAGCTCAAATGTGCAGACTAGGTGGGCCATAGGCCCTTATCTGCCGACACTGTCTATGTATCTATGTATCTATGTATCTATGTAAAAACTATCAAAGGCCACTGTAGGCAATACAGGGTACAGGTAATGTGCTAATAGCAGACATCTTTATCTACACAATATTGACAAAGCAGAGTTTGGAAGAACCGAAAGATAACAATTGAGTTCAGTTTAAGTAATGCTAGGTATAATCACACCATCAGCATGCATTTCAGTTCTACTGAGAAAGGAAGCGGACAAAACCACCAGCAACACCAGTGAATTTTAGAAAAGGTAAGCAATCCTTAAAAGTGTGAACCCCTGCAAATGGGGTTCCCAAAAGACTTCCAGGAGCTTGCTTGAATGCTCCAAGCCTGAATGGTGTTTGGCATTAGTACATTTATCAGTGAGTGTTTTAGAACCTCTGGTACTGTCTCTTTAAGAGCTGTCTGCTTGCAGACATAATTAGTTTGTATGGGGACTGTGTGTTTTTGATTGAGTACCACTCCAGCTGCTGCCAATTCACATTCATTTTGCAGTCACTAGAGTGCAAAGGGAACCTATCTGAAAGATGTAACTGTTTGCCAGAAATTATTTAGAGTAATAATGAAATTACAGTTTGTCTAACCTGCTCTTTGCAGTCAGAACTGTGTCTGCTAGTTCCCCATTCTAGTTTTGAACTGCTGAACTGGACCAATCAGTGTGGGTAAGCTAGCTCTAAAATGGTGCCTTGGACGAATCAGAACTTGGACTCAT